>JAUMJM010000185.1:0-156199 GCA_033558235.1 Neomorphus geoffroyi
ACAGGAGGATGGGGGGGGGGGGGGGGCACAGAGGGACACAGGGGGGGCAGGAGTGGGACATGGGGGGGGACACCCAATTCCAGTGCCACCCAGTGACTGTGTCCCCAATCCCAGTGCCACCCACGCCAGCCTCACCCCCAGGAAGGCCACAAACTTCTGGCGCGAATCCTCGTCTGGGCTGGGGACAGCGGGGACACAGAGGGGACATCAAGGCAGGCTCTGTGCCCCCCCCCCCCCCATGCCCCATGGGCGCCCAATAATCCCCCCCATGGGTGCCCAAATTCCCCCTTCAACGCACATCCTCGGGTGCCCCCCTGACCCACCCATGGGTATCCAATTTCCCCCCCAAATACATCCACGCATGGGTGGCGCACGAACACCGATCCATGGGTGCCCCCCAACCCATGGGTGCCCATTTACTCCCCCCAACACTCACCTATGGGTGCCTCCCTGCCAGGTTCCCAGTTCCCCCCACCCAGAGTGAGTGGGGGAAGGGTCCGGGTGGCTGGTGGCACCCATGGGTGCCCCCTCACCAGCAGGGTGGCGCTCGCTGCGCCCAAACAGTTTGCACCAAGGGGGTCGAGGAAGGCGGCCCCGTAGCACCCATCCAGCGACCCCGGGTGCCGCATCACTGAGTGTTGTGGATGCCCTATGGATCCTATGGGTGCTGTGGGTACCCTATGGGTGCTGTGGGTGCCATAGATGCCCTAAGGATGCTATGGGTGCCATGGGTGCCCCATGGATCCTATGGGTGCTGTGGGTGCCCCATAGGTGCCCTCTATGGATGCTATGGGTGTTGTGGGTGCCCCATGGGTGACCCATAAGTTCCCTATGGGTGCTGTTGGTGCCCCATGCATGTTATAGGTGCCACATAGATGCCCTATAGATGCCCCATGGATGCTGCAGATGCCCCATAGATGCCCAATGGGTGCTATGTATGCCCCACAGGTGCCCCATAGATGCTGCAGGTGCCCCATAGATGGCCCAATGGGTGCTATGTATGCCTCATAGGTGTCCCATGGGTGCTATGGGTGCCCCACAGATGCCCATAGGTGCCCCATGGGTACTGTGGGTGCCCCATAGGTGCCTTATAGATGCCCTATGGGTGCTGCAGGTGCCCCACAGATGCCCAATGGTGCTATGCCTGCCCCACAGGTGTCCCATGGATGCTGTACATGCCCCATAGATGCCCAATAGGTGTCCCATGGGCACTGTGGGTGCCCCACAGATGCCCATAGGTGCCCCATGGGTACTGTGGGTGCCCCATATATGCCCCACAGGTTCCCCATGGGTGCTGCTCTTGAACCCCCCCCCCCAAATCCAGGGCCCCCCCAAAACTTCAACCCCCCCCAAACCTGACCACCCCCTAAAACCCAGAACCCCCCCAAACTGACACTGTCCCCCTAAAACCCAGAGCCCCCCCAAACCTCACCCCCTCAACCCCTACAGAGCCTCCCAAATCCAGCTCCCCACCCCCAAACCTCAATCCCCCCAACCCATGGTTCCCCCAACCCCCCCGCCCCAATCCAGGGCCCCCCTAAACCTGAACCCCCCCACCAAACCTCCCACAGTCCCCCAAATCCAGGGTCCCCAAATCTAAACTCACCCCCCAAACCGCCCAGAGCCCCCCAAACCCAGAGCCCTCTCCCGGATCCCTCCAGTAACCCCCATTACTCTCCATTGCTCCCCACTTCTTCCCAGTCCCCCCCCATGGGCTTCAGAGCCCCCCCATCCCTCCCAGTGCTCCCAGTACCCCACCCACAAACCCCGTGCTCCCCAAATGGGCTGTAGCACCCCTCCCCCATATTCCTCCCAGTGGTCCCAGTCCCTCCACACAAACCCAGTGCCTCCAAATTGGTGGTGCCCCACCTACACACCAGTGCCCTTCTAATGGGCTGAAGCCCCGCCCCCAATCCCTCCCAGTGCCATCCCAGTGCCCCTTCACACACACCCAGCGCCCCTCAAATGGGCTGTAGCCCCCCCCATCCCTCCCAGTACACCCAGTACCCCCCCTATTGATCGGGGGGCCCTCAGTGCTCATCTCTGTCTGGGAGCTCAACTGGGAGAGACTGTGGGGACAGGGGACAGTGATGGCACCGAGGGGCACTGGTGGCACTGGGAACACTGGGACATGGGGATATGGGCACAAAGAACACTGGGACAATGGTGTCACTGGGGACACTGGGACACGGGGACAAGGGGCACTGGTGGCACTGGGACAGTGGTGGCACTGGGACATGGGGACAATGGGGGACGCTCACAGCAGGCAGGGCCCGCTGGCACTGTCGGTGTTGTCACCACTGTCCTTGGGGTTGAAAATGTCCCAGGGAGTCAGAGGGCATCGAGGTCCTCTGCCACCACGGAGGGGGACGTGGCCCAGTGCCAGCGCGGCCTGGAGGGGCACGGGGACAGTGATGGCACCCCCTGGCACGCAGTGTCACCCCCACATCACCCAGTGCTACCTCACATCACCCAGTGCCACCCTAAAGTGACCCAGTGCCCCCCCTATGTCACCCAGTGTCCTCCTCATGTGCCCCCCCCACCCCCCAGGTGTCACGCCCCCAACATCACCCAGTGCCCCCCCCCCCATGGTCACCACTATCAGCTTCCTCTGTGTCTTCTTCACCTTGGGCAGCTCCTCCTCCTCGTAAAAGAGGTCCTGGGGCCGGGGCAGGCACCTATGGGGGGGTCACCCATGGAGGGGCACTCAAAGGTGGGACAGAAGAGAATCTGGGGGGGGCACCTTTGGGTGGGCGCCCATGTGTGTGTGGGAGAACCCATGAAGGGGGCACTCAAAAAGGGGGGGGAGAGAAACCTGGGGGGGGCACCCATGGGTGGAGGGGGCACTCAAAGGTGGGGAAGGAGAACCCATGGGGGGGAGGGGCACCCAAAGTGAGGGGGGGAGAGAACATGGGGGGCACCCATGGAGGGGGGACCAAAGTGAGGGGGGGGAACCCATGGGGGAGGGCACCCATGGGTGGGGGGGAGAACCTGTGGAGGGGGCACTCAAAAGGATGGGGAGAGAACCTGAGGGGGGCACCCATAGATGGGGGGGCACCCAAAGTGAGGGGTGGGAGAACCTGAGGGGCACCCATAGGTGGTGGTGGTGAGAACCCATGGGAGGGCATCCAAAGGTTGGGGGGGAGGGGGGGGGGAGGCACCCAAAGGTGAGAGGAGAATTCATGGACGGGGGGAGTCCCCAAATGTGGGGGCACCCAAAGAAAGGGAGATGAGGCTCCCTGCGCCCATGGGTGCCCCCCATCCTCAGTGGTTCCCCTCGCTCCACTCAGCCCCAGTGGTGCCTCTCCCGCCCCCCGCAGCACCCATGGGTGCCCCCAACCCCAGCGGTGCCCCCCCTGCTTCAGCACCCATGGGTGCTACCCCCCAGCAACCATAGGCACCCCTATTCCCACTGATGCTCCCCGCACCCATGGGTTCTCCCCCAGGCCCAGTGGTGCCCCCCCCACCCCCCATGGGCAGCTTGTCCTTGGCCTCCTGGGGGAGGGGGCAGCAGCTCAGCGCCCCCCAACCCCCACCTCAGCCACCGGCGCTGCCACCGCCTTCGCCACCCCGAGCAGCAGCACCCGCGCCCCCTGGCCGGGCAGCACCTATGGGTGCGGGGATATGGCACCACGCCCCCCACCCAGCACCCACGGGGCACCATGACCCCCACCCAGCACCCACGGGGCACCACGACCCCCACCCAGCACCCATGGGGCACCATGACCCCCACCCAGCACCCACAGGGCACCCATCAACCTCCACCTGACAACACAGCACCCAGCACCCACGGGGCACCACGCCCCCCACCCAGCACGCACGGGGCACCCAGACCCCCCCCTCAGCCAGGGCGATGCCCCCCAGGGCCAGGGTTTCGTAGCCCAGGAAGGTTCTGTTCTGGCAGCGCTGGCGCCGCTGCAGCAGCACCGGGGGCCGGGTGGGGCCGCGCTTCAGAAAGTGGGGGTACTGGGGAGGGGCACGGAGAAAGGGGGTGCTCAGTCCCCCCCCAGCACCCACCTCCGGGGGGGAGGTGCTGACCTGCAGGGAGAAGCCGAGCTGGAGCGCATCTCGTGGGAGCGCAGGATGAGCCTGGAGCCCGGGAGGGGGCGTGGGGGGTGGGTGGGCACCATGGACCCCCCTTCATCCAGGGACCAAGCACCCAAGGGCTGGCAGCCATGGGACACCAAGGGCCCTGTGACCCTTTGACCCCCCAGGGACCCTTCCCAAAGGGACCCCTAGACCCCCCCAGACCGGGCACCAGCGAGAGGCGGGGGAGCCGCAGCGGCAACAGCCGGGGGGTGGGGAGGCAATGAACGGGCCTGGGGGGGGGGGGGGCGGCGCAGCGCATTGGGGGAGTCCCAGGGTGGGGGGGGTCGTCCACGTCGGGAGGGCCCTGACCAGACGAGGTTCCCCGGGGTGGGGGCGCTGGGGGAAGTCCCAAGGGCAGGGGAATAAGTGGCCCGGGGCGGGAAGCGGAGGTGGCCCCAGGGTAGGGGGCAGCGCTACGCCATCACCGCGCCCCGAGGCCACGCCCACCGCGCCCCGAGGCTACGCCCACCCATTCTCCGAGCCACGCCTACCCGCTCTCCGTGGGCTGCCGCGCTCCTAGACCCCGCCCACCGCGCCCCTAGGCCACGCCCGCCCGTGTTTCTTTGGCTGCCACGCCCTCAGGTCACGCCCCTTCATGCCGCGCTTTGCGCGCATCCTGGCCTGCCCCCCCCCCCCCCCCGCTGCGCTTCCCGTGCGCTCATTGGGCGGCGTGGGGAGTGGCCACGCCCCCCAGCACCCACGGGACCACTGGCCCAGAGGCTGGTGGCACTGGGACACTAGGACAGGGCCTGGGGGTGCTGGTGGCACTGGACAGAGGCTGGGGACACAAGGACATGGAGGAAGCCACGGTGCTGGGACACAGGGACAGGTCCTGGGGACACAGGGAGGTTGGGGCCACGGAGACATCAAGCAGAGCGCGAGAGCATAGAGGGGGGTGGGAGGGACCCCATCTTTATTTACAAAACAGGGGGACAGGGGTGGGGCTGGGGCCAAGGATGGGGACACGAACACGGCGCTGTCCCCAACCACTGAAATGCGACACTGCTCCAGACCCAGCTGCACGGGGGGCGCCGCCACCCCCCAGAGGACAGAGACAGAAGGGACTGGAGGGGTCAGGTGGTGACACAAGGTGACATCGGGAGAGGGAGGTGGCACTGCCCTTAGAACTTGAACTCCTTGTACTTCTTGCCGCCCCCCCCGGGCGTCCTGGGGCTGTGCCTTCCGTTTCTTCTGCTGTGGGGGGGGAGAGCAGAGAGCAGTGAAGGTGGGGAGAGAGGAGAAGGGGGCGGGGGGAAGAGAGGAGAAGGGGGGGGGGGGGAGAGAGGAGAAGGGGGGGGGGGGGGGAGAGACGAGAAGGGGGGGGGGGAGAGACGAGAAGGGGGGGGGGGAAGAGAGGAGAAGGGGGGGGGGAAGAGAGGAGAAGGGGGCGGGGGGAAGAGAGGAGAAGGGGGCGGGGGGAAGAGAGGAGAAGGGGGGGGAGAGACGAGAAGGGGAGGGGGGAGAGAGGAGAAGTGCAAGGGAGAGAGAGGAGAAGGGGGGGACCAGGGGATGGAAGTGATGGGAGAGCAAAGGGTGGGGGATGGGGATAAGGGGGGACAGGGGTGACAAGGGGGTGTGGCAGTGTCCCCACCTTCTGCTTGGCGGCGTGCTCAGCCACCATGTCGCTGAAGTCCTCCTTCTCCACCTGCGCCTGCTGCTCGCGCACATGCTCCTCATATTTCTGCGTCATCGCCGTGGGGTCCAGCTCGAGCTCCTCAGGCGCCAGCGCCACCTCCACGCCCTGCGCCTCCGCCACCGGGCCCTTGCGCCCCATCACCTGGGGGGCGCAGAGAGGTTGGGGAGGGTGAGACCTGGCACCTATGGGCACTGAGGGGCGCCCCATAACCTGCCGGGGAGGAGTCTGGCACCCAAGGGTGCTGGGGAGTGGGGACACACACAACAGAGAAGGGCAGGGGGGTCCCGGCCCCACACAGGTGCTGTAGGGAACCCCATAACCTGGAGGGGGGGGCAGAGAGGTTGGGGAGGGGGGGCCTGGCACCCATGGGCGCTGGGGGGCGCCCCATCACCTGGGAGGGGAGCGGGGCAGAGAGGTTGGGGAGGGGGGGGTCCTGGCACCCATGGGGGCTGGGGGGGGGTCTCACCGCGGACACGTCATAGATGTGAGTGGAGCCCATCTGGCGGTCCCCACTGTCGCTGTGCGCTTCTCGGGGACCACCGTGAAGAGCTGGGGGGTCTCACTGCTGTGGGGGGATGGGGGAGCACAGTGGGGAGGAAGGTTAGTGAGGGGCACTTACAGGCCCTCCAAACATCACCCCCAGCTTCTGCCCCTCACCCAAAGCCCCCCCCAGCTTCCCAGCCTCCCCCAGCACCCCTAAACACCCCCCACCCACTCACACCCACCACCCCTATAACCTCCCCAACCCCTCCCGCCTGCTACCCAGGGATGCCTCCCAGTACCCCTCCCCTAAGGAACCCCCCCAGACCCTCACTATCCCCACCCCGCCAGCACCCACCACCCAAAGACCCCCTCAGCATCCAAAGACCCCGCTAGCCCCACACTAAACCCCCAAGGACCCCTCCTCTCCCGTCAATGACCCCTCCCAGCACCCCCCCTCCCCAGGACCCCCTCCAGCAACCCCCCAGCACCCACCCTTGTCCTACCTGCACCCCAACCCCCCACTCAAAGACCACCCCTCATCTCTCTAACCTCTCCCCCCAGCCCCCTGACCCTGTCCTCCCCAAGGCCCCTGTCCCCCTCCAGCACCCTGGTGCCCCCCCCAGCACCCTGACGCCCCTTTGCTAAGGCCCCTTGCCCCCTCCCAGCAGCCTGACGCCCCCTCACCCATCCATGGCCTCCTCAATCTTCTTCTTCCTTAGCTCGATGAGCTCGGGGGTCTCCATCCCCGCTGGCACCGAGGAGAAGCCCCCAGGGGTGATGAGGCCGCTGTGGGGTGCAAGGGGCGGGTCAGGGGGGGCTGCAAGCTGGGGGTGCAGGGGAGGGGGGCTACAGGTGCTGGGGGTCTATGGGGGTGATAAGTGGGGATACAGGAGGGCTATGGGAGCAGGGGGCTATGGGGGTGCAGGGTCCCCCTCAAACCTATCAGCAGGGGTGATGAAGCCGGTCTCGTCTGGTTTCTCCTCGTCGCTCTCCTCCTCCTCCTCCTCCTCCGAAGATTCCTCGTCTGAGGGCTCCAGCTCCCCCCAGGGGGTCCGGTCGATCTCCTCCTCCTCCTCTTTTGTCTGGGGGGGAGTGAGGGGGTCAGGGACTTGGGGGGGCGATATAGGGGGGTGGGCTATGGGTGTGAGGGCTCCAGCTTCCCCCAGGGGGTCCAGTCCATCTCCTCCTCATTTGGCTGGGGTGGGCCGGGGGGGCTAAGGGAGCTGGGGGGCTAGGGGAGTGACATGGGGGGGCTATGGGGGGGGGATATGGGAAGTTTAAGGGACCTGGAGGGGCTATGGAGGTGCTGGGGGGGACCATGGGGGCTAGAGGGGTGGCCATAGGTACTGGGGGGCTACGGAGGGGTCTATGGCAATGATACAGGTGCTGGAGGAGCTATGAGTGTGCTAAGGAGGGGGCTATGGGGGTGATGTGGGGGGAGCTATGGGTACTGGGGGGGGCATGGAGGGGCTATGGGGGGCTATGAGGGTGATCTGGGGGGCTATGGGGGCTGGGGGAGCTATGAAGGTGATTGGGGGGAGGGGCTAGGGGGGCGATAAGGGAGGAGCTAAGGGAGCTGGGGGGTGGGGTTATATGGCTGCTAAAGGGGTGGCCATGGGTACTGGGGAGGCTATGGGGGTGCTTAGGGGGCTATGGGAGGGGGTGTCCCCCGAATTGCTCAAGGGGATGGGGAGGGGGGCAGATAGTTCAAGGGTGCCCAGACATCAAGGTATGGGGGTTGGGGGGTCCCCAGGGGCACTGGGAGCACCTGGGAGGGGGCAGAGGGGGTTTAGGGGGGCTGGGGGGGGGCAATACCTGGAACTCAGCAGCGTTGGTGCCAAAGACGTCACCGTAGAGTGGCTTCCCTGTCTCGTCCACAGGGGGCTTCCCCCACCCCCCCGCGTGGTACCCAAAGGAGCAGCCCTGCAGGGGGTTGGGGCAGAGCACCTCAAAATGCATACAGGCCCCCCCAAATTCCTAGAGCCCCCCCTTATCAGCCCCATAGCCCCCCCATCAAGTCCCCAGCCCCCCCAACACCCATAAGACCCCATATGACTCCCATAGCTCCCTTTATCACTCCCATAGTCCTCCCTTACCACCCTGCTGCCCCCCCCAGCCCCCCCATAAACCCCCAGCACTCATAGTCCCCCCACAGCCTTCCCTCATCACCCCCCATATCACTTCAAGCCCCCCTATAGCTCCCTTATCACCCCCCATCACCCCCACAGCCCCTCCCACAGCACCCCCACAACCCCTCCCACAGCACCACCAGCACCCATAGGCTCCCCATAGCCCCCACCCCCACCGTATCACCCCCCGAGCCCCCGTATCACCCCCACAGCCCCCTCAGCACCCATAGCCCCCCCCTTAATCACCTCTGCAGTCCCCCAGCACCCATAGCCTCCCCACAGCGCCTGCCACCGCCCCCCCCAGCACCCATAACCCTCCCATATCACCCCCACAGCCCTCCCCTCACCTCAGGGATGGGGGAGTTGAGCCCCGGGATCTTGAGGTTGGGGTAGGAGGGGGGGGGACCGTAGCGCTGCATTGCGATCAGCCATGGAGGGGGCACCTTGTGTGCGTTCTGGGGGGGGTGAGGAGGGGGGCGTTGTCAGCGCCCGGGGTGACCTGACCCCCTCTCCCCCAGCACCCAGGGGTGCCGCCCCTCCTCACCGGCCCCACAGGCATCCCCAGTGCGATGCGCAGCTCATCTGAAAGATCCCCCGGCTTCTTCTCCTTCAGCCGCGTCTCAAACTCCTTCCCCTGGGGGAGGACATGGGGTCACGGGGGGGGGGAGGGACATGGCGGGGCCATGGGGTCATTGGAGGAGACATAAGGGGGCCGTGGGGGGGGTATGGAGTCATGGGAGGAGACATGAGGGGGACGGGGCCGGGGCCACATGAGGACAGAATTGAGGATGGGACATGGGGGACATGGAGGGGGTCATGGGGATGGAATTGGGTGGGGGGCCATGGGGGGAGACATGGCAGGGGAACATGGGGACAGAACTGAGGGGGACATGGGGTCGTGGGTGGGGACATGGAGGGGGCGACATGGAGGGGAGGACATAGGTTGATGGGGACAGAATTGAGGATGGAACATGGTGCGGGGGACACAGGACGTGGGGGCGGACACAGGGGTCACCTGGGGGGGCGGAAATGGGGTCGGAATTGGGGATGGGATATAGGGGAGTAATAGGAGGAGGGGGACACACAGGACATTGCGGGGGACATGAGTGGGACATGGGGTCATGGGGACAGAACTGGGGGGGGGTACATAGGGACAGAATTGGGGACAGGACATGGGGTGGACACACGGGGGTCACTGTGGGGGGACATAGGGTCATGGGGATAGAACTGGGGACAGGACAAGGGAGGGGGAAATTGGAGATGGAATTGGGGGGGGGGGGGGGAGTGGGGTGTGTGTGATATGGAGGGAGACACGGGACATGGGGACAAGAAGCAGGGTGGAGACAGAGGGTCACCGAGGGGGACACATGGGGACACGGAGAGGGGGTCATGAAGGGGAGGAAGACACATAGACAGGGGGTCATGGGAGGGGACACAGGCGCATCCCTGAGGAACACGAGAACACCCTGAAGGACACGGGGACATCCTGAAGGGCAGGAGAGCATGGGGACATCCCTGAGGGACATGGGAACATCCCCAAGAGACAGGGGGACATGGGGACATTCCTGAGGTAAATAAGGACATCCCTGAGGGACACAGGGACACAGGGACACCTTGAGGAACACAAACAAGAATGTGAAGACATCCCTGAGGGACAGAGGGTCAAGGGGACATCCCTGAGAAACAGGGGACATCCCTGGGGCACATGGGGACATGGGGGACATCCCTGGGGGACTCAGTGACGCCCACCTCATAGTACAGGTCCCCATGGATCGTCAGCTTGGGCTTCGTCTGCCACTTGAAGAAGGCGTCGTGCAGTTTCTGGTAATCAATGTCGATTTTGCCCATCTTGGGCCGAACCTTCTCACGCATCTTGGACTTCATCGTCTTCTGCTCCTCCTGGAGGGGAGAGAGAGGACATAGAGGGGTTGGGGACATCCAGAATGTCCTCAAGACCTCAGATGTCCAACCATGGCATCCCCAAAGCTCTTGGAGTCCAATCACAATGACCCCAAAGCTCTAGCGTCCAACCACAATGACCCCAAAGCCACAAATGGACCCCTATGACATTCTCAAAGCCCCAAACGTTAAACCTTTGATGACTCCAAACCCAAGAAGTCCAACGACAATGATGCCAAAGCCCTAGATTGGTGCCTACAACATCTTAAAAACCCCCAATAGGCAACTATGATGACCTCAAACCCTTAGAAGGGCACCTACAACACCTCCAGAGCCTTGGACGGACCCATATGAGGTTCTCAAAGCCCCAAACACTCAACTTTTGACGACCCCAAAGCCCAAGACGTCCAACCACGATGACCCCAAATCCACAGATGGACCCCTATGAGGTTCTCAAAACCTCAAACATTCAACCTCTGATGACCCCAAAACCTGAGACATCCTACTATAATGATGCCAAAGCTCGAGGTGCCCAACTGTGATGACCCCAAAGCCTGAGATGTCCAATGACGATGAGCCAAATACCCTAGGTTGGCACCCAAGATGTCCAACCCTGATAACCCCAAAGCCCAAGATGCCCCACCGCGATGACCCCAAAGGCCGAGATGGACCCCTGTGAGGTTCTCAAAGCCCCAAGGTGCCACCACCAAGGGCTGCCCACCTTCTCCTGCAGGGCCTCACGCATCTCCTGGATGCCTGTGCGCTTGATGAAGTCAGGCAGCTCAAAGGGTGGCTTCTCGATGCCGCGCTTGCCCTGCAGATACTTGCGCTTGAAGCACCAGTGCCGAGGGACAGGCACCGAGTTCCTGGTGGCCTTGAGGTGCACCAAGAGCTTGGGGTCCTGCGCCGTCACGTCATGCATCTCCACCACGTCCGGGCGTGCCACAAGCTGGGGGGAGGTGGGGGGAGGGTGAGGAGGGGGCTTTGGCACCCCCAGGATGGCACCAGTGTCTCCAGTTGGGTGGCACAGGGATACTGGGCACCTCAAGGTGGCACCCCTGTCCGCACTGGGGTGACAGGAGGAACACTGAGCACCTCAGGGTGGCACCAGTGTCCCCAGTGTGGTGGCAGGGGGACACCGGGTGCCATAAGGTGGCACCTCAGTCCCTCACCTGTTTCAGCTCGGCCACGGTGAAACGGTTCATGCGCCGCAGCTTCTTCTTGGAGAGCTTGGGGGCCTCCGGCTTCTTTTCCTGGGGTAGGGGGGTGCACAGCTGGCACAGTTGCCCCCTCCCTCCATCACCCAAGACCCCCCAAATTGTCACACACCTCTGGGTGCCACTTCCCCCCCCCCGTCCCACTACTGCCCCTTCCATCCCCACCTCACTACTGCCCCTGCCCTGGGTTCCTCCTGCCTCTGGGTGCCCAACCCCCCTCAGTACTGTCCCCCCACCTCTGGATGCACCCCCCCACCTGCTCATCCTCCTCGCTGTCCTCCTCACTCTTGCGCCCGTCCTCAAAGCCCTTCTTGCGGGCAACACTGCTGCTCTCGGGCCGCTCTGCCTTGTCTGGCTCCTTCTCCTTGTCCTTCTTCACGTCATCTGTCAGCTGGGGGGGGGGGGTGGACACACGGACGGGACACACGACAAGAGGGGGGGCTCAGGGTGCTGCCACCCCCCTCCACCATGCACCGATGGTGCCCCCCACCCACTCAGGTGACACCACCACCCCAAGTTCCACCTTTAAGATCGCCCAAACTCCCCTAAGAAAGAGAAAGCATTATTGCCTATGGGTGAAGCCAAGGGACAGCAAGGGACATCCAAGGTCATCAGGGACAACCCAGGGTGCTCCCACCCCCTCTCAGCAGCCATGGGTGCCCCCCACCCCCTCCCTACCTTGAACGCCTCAAAGATCCTCTTGAAGAAGACGAAGTTGGGGTCGTAGATCTCAGGCTCTTCGCTCACATATTCAACCTCCACGTCCGGGGGCGCCTCGGCCACATCGGGGGGGCTTTGGGAGGGGGGCACCCCTCCCTGTGTCCCCCCATCTCGGGACCCCCCACTGCCCCCCCGCGCCCGCTTCTTCTTCTTGCGATTCCGGCGCTTGCGGTTGCGCTGGGGGGGGGGAAGGTGACATTGGGTGACTTGGGGGACACTGGGTGGCACAGGGGGACATTGGGTGACATTGGGCAACATGAGGGGGACAAAGGTGACATTGGGTGACACTGGATAACAGCTGGTGACAAAGATGTTGGGTGACACGGGGGGATACTGGGTGACATCTGAGTGATAGAGGGGAGACATTGGGTAACACAGGGTAACAAAGGTGATGTTGGTGACACAGGGGTTGACAAAAGTGACATTGGGTGGCACAGGTATGGCAAAGGTGAGATTGGGTGCCCCAAGGGGACAAAGCTGACATTGGGTGACGCAAGAGAACAAAGGCGACGTTGGGTGCTGGGTGAGCAGGGTCACAGAGATGACACAAAGGTGACACATGGGTGTCACAAGGGGGACAGGGGTGGCGCAAGGGGGACACAAGGATGTCATCCTCTCCCCCTTCTAGGATCAGGGCCCCCACCTCCTTCTTGTTCTGCCCCGCATCCTCCTCGGTCTCTGACGCTGATGCCGATGCCCGCGGCTCCATCTCCATCTCATCCTCAGCTGCAGGTGGGGGGTGTGTGAGTGAGGGAGGGTCCTGGGTGACCCCCCACCCACCTTTGAGTGCTGAGGCAGGGTCTCTCACCTGAGAGGCCAGGGACGGTGACGAGCTCCTCCTGCCGGATCTCCTTGAGCTGCAGGATCTTCTCCAGGGCCTGCGGGATCTTGGGGCCCACGGAGGGGTCGTCGGACTTTGGGGGGGGCGAGGGGATGTGGGAGAGACTGGGACCCCCTCCCCAAAGCACCCAGGAACCCCCCCACCCATAGAACACAGGAACCCCCACCCAAAAGACCTAGGACCCCTCCATCTATAGAACCCAGGCATTCCAAGACCCCCACCCAAAGGACACAGGACCCCCCATCCAAGGGACCCAAACACCCCAGGGTCCCCGACCCAAAGGATCCAGAACACCCATTCATAGAACCCAAGCACCCCAGGACCCCTCACCCAAGGGAACCAGGACCCTCCCACCAAAGGGAACCAGGACCTTCCCACCCCAGGGAGCCAAGCACCCCAGGACCCCCCTCCCCACTGAATCCAGGCACCCCAGGACATCCCACCCAAGTGACACAGGACTCCCTCACCCAGGGAACCCAAGTACCCCAGGACCCCCTCCCCCAAAAGGGACCTTGGCACCTGAGATTCCCCCCACCCAAAGGCTCCGAGAGCACCAGGACTACCCCCCACCCAAGGGATCCAGGAGCCCAGGACCACCCCAACAAAAAACACCCAGGGGCATCCCCCCCTCCCCAAGCACTCAGGCCACCCCACCCCCCCGGGGCACCCCCAAACCACACTTCCCTTCCCTGAGCACCCAAGAACCCCCCCAGGGACACCCCCAAACCACCACCCTCCCACAGACACATTCCAAATCCCCTCCCCCAACACCCTGAGCACTCAAGAATCACTCCTTGCTGCCCCCTCCATAACCCCTCACCCACCTCTCTGCTCTCCTCACCAGGGGGCGGGGGGGGCCCACGGGGGCGGGAGGCACCAATGGGCAGGGGGGTACCCATGGGGGTGCTGCCTGTAGAGGTGGGGGGGAGGCTCTGAGCTTGAGGGGCGGAGGGGGCACAGAGCCCCCTCCCCTTTCCTAAAGTGGGGGGGCATGGGTTTTCACTTACCTCTGGGGGGTAGTGGAGCACGGGCACTCATGGGTGCCCCCTCGGGCGGGGGGCGGGGCACTGAGGGTGCCAGCTTGGCTGCCAATTCCTGCTGCCGCTCCTGCTCCAGCAGCACGGCCGCCTGGGGGGGAGGACACACACCCATGGGTGGGGGGGACACCCAGGGACAACCTCCCACCCACCCAGAGCATCCATGGGTAGGGAGCACCCAGGGGTGGGGGTGGGGCACCCAGGGGTGTATCCCAACCCACCCAGAGCACCCAAGAGAACAAGAGCACACAGGGTGCCCCACCCACTGCCACAGACCCACCCCCCCCATGCGTGCCCCCTCCTCACCCGCTTCTGCTGCTCCAGCAGTTCTTGCTCTTTGTTTTTTTCCCCAAATGGGTGCTGACCCTAGTGGGGGAGGGACACAGGACACCCACGGGTGCTGAGCCCCCCCTGCAATGCTGCCTGTGCCCACAACCCCCCCCTCAGCACCCATGGGTTCCCCTCAACTCCACAGCTCCTCCCCCCCCAAACTGCCACCATCCCCCAGCTCTCTGCCCAACCCCCACCCCTTGGTGTCCCTCCACCCCTTGGTACCCCTCACCCCCTCTTAAGTGCCCCCACAACACCCTGTGTCCCCCTCCCTCACCCCGACAGACCCTCCCTGCCCCCAACAACGTCTGCCCCTCCCCAAACAACCTGGCTGCTCCCTTAACCCCTCCCCTCCCCCCCCCCCCCCCCCCCGGGTGCCCCCCCAGCTCCCTCCTCCAACACTCCCTGCCCCCTCAACTCCTGGGTGCCCCCCCAGCTCCTCCCCCAACTTTCCCTGCTCCCCCCCCCCCCCCCCACCTGCCAGGCACACACAAGACTCTTAACCCCCCTCCATGGGTGACCCCCCACCTGCTGGGCATGCTCCTCCTGCAGCAGCAGTGCTGCCTGTTGCTGTGCCAGTGTCAGCCGCTCCTCCTCCGACAGTACCCCCCCCTCGCCCCCCCCAGTGCCCCTCAAGCCAGGGGGGGGCGGTGGCGGTGGGGGGGGCACTCCCAGCCCATACCCCAGCCCCATGCCCGGAGGGGGCGGGGGCGGCACCAGCGGGTGCTGCAGAGGCAGCCCTGGCACCTGCGGAGGGGGCAGAGCTCTATTCTGACCCCCACCCAGCCCCTGCTGGCCCCCCCCACCCCAGCACCCGCTGATCCCCCCCAAAAGCACCCAATAACCCACCCAGTCCAGCACCCACTGACTCTCCCCCCAAAACGAGCTCCCCCCATCCTGGGTGCCCCCCACCCCTTGGGTGGGTTCCTACGTCTCCTTGGCTGGTGGGGTCCCTGTGCCCTTCCCTGCCCCAGGGCACTCAAGTCCCACCTCTAACACCCACTGCCCCACTCCAGATGGGGCACCCTGGGGGGGGGGAAGGTGTGGTGTGTGTTCCACTCCCCCCCCACCCCCAAACCAAGTACGCTGGAGGGGGGGCTCCAATGCCCCCATCAGTTCCCACAAACACCCCCACCCACCCACCGCCCCCCATCCCAAAACCAGGTGCCCTAGGGGGCTTCAATCCCCCCCACACACACACACCTGGGTGGGCAGTGGGGGTTGAGCCCCCTTGTCTCCCTCCTCAGGGCGCAGCACAGGGCGACTCAGCACAATCCCGGTCTGGGGGGGACGACACAGTGAAGGACACCTCCTCAGGCAATGGGGGGACCCCCCCAGGGGACATGGGGGACACAGGGATCCCCCTCCGAGGGGGCACAAGGACCCCCCCAGGGGACACAGGGGGCACAAAGACCCCCTCCAAGAGTCACAAAGACCCACCCCAAGGGCGCTCAGGGAACACCCCCAGGGAATGTGAGGACGCCCCACCCCCCCCCCCAAGAGACACGAGGGGCAAAGGGACCCATCCAAGGGGACACAAGGGACAAAGGAACCCGACTGAAGGGGTGGGGGGGCACAAGGACCCCCCGCCCCCCAAGGGACATGGGGGGCACATGGACCCTCTCCAGGAGACAGGAGGGGCACAGGGACCCCCCCAGGAGACACTGGGGGCACAGAGACACCCCTTGGGAATGTGGGGACCCCCCTGGGGGACATGAGGGGCAAAGGGACCCCTCTGAGGGCACACGGGGACCCCTCCAGGGGAAAAAGGCAGACAGGGGAGGCACTCCAGGGGTGGATTTTGGGGACCCCCCAGCCCAGGGAGGAGGGCCTCACCTGCATCGTGTAGGCCTGGAGCCGCTCCACCAGCTCCTCCCGGGTCCCTGGGGGTGGGGGTGTATCAGTGACCCCCAAATTGTGCCCCCTCCCGCCCTCAGCACCCTTCCCCCCCGCCCCCAACACCCCCAGGTGCCCCCAACACCCTTTGGGTGCCCCCAAAACCCTTTAGTGACCCCTCAACACCCCCTGAGTGCCAAAATGACCCCAGGCACCTTCCACCCCCCCCAAGGTGCTTCCTCTGCCCCCTCAACACCCCCTAAGAAGCCTCTTCTGCCCCCCAGCACCCCTGCCCCCCAAATTAGCACCCATTGCCCCTCCTGCCTCCCCCATCCCCTTAGCATCCATTGCCCCCCCTGGGCCCCCCTAACAAACACGTACACCCTCCCTTAACACCCACTGCCCCCCTTCCCTACCCTCTGGGCGCCTTCCCCGCCCCCACAGTGCCCATTGCTCCTCCCGCCCCCCAACCCCGCCCCCTCCCTCCCCGGGCGCTGCCCCCACCCTGCACGGGGGCTCCGATCCCACTCAGCGTCGCCTGCAGCTCGGCCGGGCCCCACCCCGCGTATGGGGGCAGCTCCGGCCCCCCCGGCCCCGCAGACCCCGCCGCATCCGTCCGCTCCGCCGCCATCTTCGCGCCCAACGCGACCGCGAACGCCAGGCTAAGACCCGCCCCCGGCCCCGCGCGCGCCGCAGCCAATCAGAGACCGCGCTGCCGGACAAACCCCGCCCACGAGCCGCAGGACGGCCAATCAGATACTGCGCTGCCTCTCAAGCCCTGCCCCCCAGCCCCTCCGCTGTGATAGCCAATCAGAAACTGCGTAGCCTCACCCAAGCCCCACCCACGCCCCGCCTGGCGGCCAATCGCCCTCGGCCCCGCCCCCCTTCTCCCGTCGGGCGGGGTGGAGGGGGGGAACGGTGGCGCTCTGATGGGGGGGGAAAGGTGCTACTCGAGTCCCGGCACAGCGAGCGGGGCTTCCGGTCAGGGCCCCGCCCTTTCCGGAAGAACCATAGAGACGCGCGGACGCGCGCGCCGTACCCGGAAGCGGCGGCGCGAGGTGAGCGGGGACCGGAGGGGGAGGGGCGGCACGGGGACCCGTTTGGGGGGGCGGGGGGCGAGGACTCACCAACACCCCCCGTCTTCTGCCCCCCCGCAGCCCCCGCAATGTCGCGCGCCACCAAGCGGAAACACGTGGTGCGGGAGCTGCTGAGGAGCACGTGACCCCCGGGCCGGGCAGCAGCGAGTCGTGAGGGTAGGGGAGGGGCGGCATCCAGGAGATCGTGGGGGGCCTGGGGGGGGACATAGAGGGGGACAAGGGGAGGCGTAGAGGGACACGGGGGGCCCAGGGGGACACTGGGGGGGGGACATGGGGACAGAAGAGGGCACAGGGACAGGAGGACACGGGGGCACAGGGAACGTGGGGACACAGGGACGGGGGAAAGGGGGAGACAAGGAGGGGGACACAGGGGATGCAGGTGGGCCTGGGTTGGACAAGGGGGACATTGGGGGGACAGGAGAACAAGGAGGGGGGCACGGGGGGCATGAAGGGGTAGGGATAGCGGGGGCATAAGGTGACATGGGGACAAGGGGGGGCACAGGGGGACATTAGTGGGGAGAGGAGAGGAGGGGACAAGGGGACGGGGGTGGGGTGGCCCTGACCCCCCCGTGTCCCCCCTCAGGTGCTGGGGACACCAGGGAACAATCTGCACTCAGTGGAGACGGCAGAGGGGGGTCGATTCCTGGCCAGCATGCCCCCCCCCGCTTCCGCCGTCATGTCTGGATCAAGAGAGGTGACACCGACACCCCCTGGCACCTTGGCACACCCTGGCACCCCCATCAACTCCCTGTCACCCTGCTGCCACCACCCCATCACCCTGTCACCACCCCTGGCAGCCCCCATCGCTCTGCCACCCAGTTGTCACCCTGGTACCACCCTTGCACTTTGTCACCCCTCTGTCACCCTGCTGCCTCCCTGGCACCCAGACAACCCCCTGCTACCCTCCTGTCACGCCACTGTCACCTTGGCACCCCTCTGTCACCCTCCTGTCATCCTGGCACCTCTCTGTCACCCAGCTGCCCCCCATCACCTTGGCACACCTTGTTGCCCCTGCCATCACCTTGTCATGCCCGTGGCGTCCCCCTGTCACTTTGTCAGCCCCGTCACCTTTTCACCACCTCTGCTATCACCCTGACCCGCCATGACCCTGTGTTCCCTCTGCTGACCCCTATGACCTGCCCAGTCCCCACAGTGACCCCCTGCCCCTCCCGCAAGGTGAGCCCTGGAGACCCCTTGACCCCCCCCATCTCCCTTTAATGACTCCTCTTTGCCTTAATGACCTCACCCCCACTAACAGCCCCCTAATGATCCCCCTTGACCCCCTTAATGACCCCAACCCCGTTCCACCCACTTAATGACCCCCCCACCTCCCCAACAACTCCTCATCCTCTCCCTACCCCCTTAATGACCTCCAACCTCCCCAATGACCCTTCCCTCCCCCTCTTCCCCTTAATGACACCCTGACCCCATTAACGACTCCCCCCCTCCCCTTGACCCATTAATGACTCCTGGTCCTCCCCACCCCTTAATGAACCCTTCAGCCCCTTTAATGACCCCCTCTAATGATCCCCCATCCCCCCCTTAATGACCCTCTGAATGACCCCCCAACCCCATGGACTCCTTAGTGACCCCCTGTCCCCACCGATGACCCACCCATCCCCTTTGTGTCACGGGCCCCCCTGACCCCTTAATGACCCCCCGACTCCCCTCCCACCTCAGGTGACCCCATGCCCCCCACTTTGTGCCCCCCCCAGGTGACTTTGTGCTGGTCGACCCCATCGCGGAGGGGGCAAAGGTCAAGGCCGAGATCTCGCTCGTCCTCCTACCCCCCCACATCCGCTTCCTACAGCGCCAGGGGCTCTGGTACGACACCCCCGGGCCCACCCCCACCCCCCGGGACCCCCTCAAACCCCGAGGGACCCACCCCATCCCCGCCCCCCGCTCCAAACCCCCGCCCATCCCCCGGGATCCCCCCAAAATCCCCTAGGGGGACTCTTACCCGCTCAGGGACCCCTTTGATCTCCCCAAACTCCCCAGGCCCCCCCCCCGCCCCCTCCCCACAGGGCCCCTCCCAAACTCCCAGGGGTCCTGCAAAGCCCTGAGGGGGCACTGACCCTCCAGGCCCCCCCCATCCCCAGGCCTCCCCCATCCCCAGGCCTCCCCCCCAGGCCCCGCTCAAACCCCAGGGACCCCCCTTCCAAACCCCCAGGGAGGCACTGAAACCCCCAGGGCCCCCACTAAAACCAGAGGGACCCCCCCACACACACAGGGACACCCCCAAACCCCCAGGGGGGCACTGGGTTCCCCCATAACCCTGCCCGTCCTCCCCCAGGCCGGAGGCTTTTGCCCCCCCCGAGCGGCCCAGAACCCCAGAGAGGTGAGGGGGTGTTATTAAGGGGGGGGGGCAATTAGGGACACAAAGGGGGTTGTTAATGGGAGTGTAATTAAGGGGCGGGTAATTAGGGACAGGAGGGGGGGCTGTTAATGGGAGTGCAAAAGTGGGGGGTAATTAATTAAGGGGGGTCATTAGGGGGAGTTAATTAGGGACGGGGTGTTAATGGGAGGATAAATGTGGGGAGGGGCAATTAATTAAGGGGAGTAATTAAAGGCAGGAAGAAGGGGAACTGTGGGAAATGATAATGGTGTCATAATTAATTAGGGGACACTAATGAGAGGTTAATTAATGAGGGAGATTGAATGGAAAGAGATAACGAAGGGGACTAATGAGGAGAATTAACTGGGTGATAATGGGGGTAATTAGGGTTGATAATTGGGGTAATTAGATGTGATAACTAGCATAATTAGAGGTTGGTAATGAGGATAATTAGAGGTTGATAATGAGAGTAATTGGGGTGATAATTGGGGCAATCAGGCAGTAATGGGGTGAATTAGGGGTTGGTAATGGGGTAATTAGGAGTAATAAGGATTAATTGGTGGGGTGATAATGGGGGTAGTTAGTGATGATGGAGGTAATTGGGGTGATAATGGGAGCAATGAGGAGCAATTGGGGGTTATAATTAGGTACTGGGGTTAATCAGAGATGATAATGGGGTCGTTAGGGGTGATGATGGGGTAATTAAGGGGGTGATAATGCAAGTGATGAGGGGTGATAATTGGGCTGATAATGGGGTAATGAGTCATAATTGGGATTGATAATGACATAATTAGGGATGATAATAGGGTAACGAGGGTGATCGAGTTGATAATGGTGGTTAATTGGAGAGTGATAATGGGGATTAATTGGGGGTGGTAACAAGGGTAATTGTGGTGATAATGAGAGTAATTATGGAACGCTAGTAGGGTAATTAGGGGTGATGATGAGGGTAATAAGGGGCTGATAATGGCAGTAATTAGGTGTGATAATGGGGGTGATTGGGTTGATAATGGAGTTATTTGGGTGATAAGGGTTAATTAGGGAGATAGTAATTAGGTGTAATTAGGAGTGATAATTGGGGGCAATTAGGGGAATAATGAGGGGTAATTAGGGGTGATAATGAGAGGTAGTTAGGGGTAATGATGGGGTAATTAGCGATGACTAATTAGGGGTGATGATGGACTTAATTAGGACCTTAATTAGGCCTGGAAATGGGGGGGGCACCAAGGGGCCCCAGCGCGGGGTCCCCTTGGGGCTGTGACCCCTGTGACCCCCCCAGCCACCCCCTCCCCGGAGGAGACGAGGAGCTCTTTGTCAACACCAACCGAGCTGGGGGGGACCCTGGGGACAGTGAGGATGGCACTGCTGGGGGGGGACACGAGGACACGAGTGACGATGACGCCACCACGGGGGACGAGAATGAAGCCGCCAGCACCGCTGTGGGGGATGAGGACACGAGTGACGATGATGCTGCTGCGGGGTACGAGGACATGCAGGACCCAGAGGCTGTGGCTGCAACATGTGACCCCGAGGAGCCCCTGAGTGACGTCGCAGCGCGTGCGCGGGGTCCCCCCAAGCCTGGGGATGCAGCCACTCCCCAATAAAGGCGCTCCGTGGCACCAGCACACGTGTGGTGGCCCTTGGGGGGAGGGAACATGGGGACACGCCAGGACACGCCATGGCCTTTATAGTCCCTGGTAGGGGGACACGGGGGAGGCTCCAGCACTGCCTCACTTGTTGATGGTGTTCCTGTGGGGGAGAGGAGGTCAGCCAGGGTTCCCAGTGCCACTCCCCCCCCCCCATCACCTCCCAGTGGCCTCGGTGCCCCGCACTCCCCAGTGCTCGCAGTCCCTCCCAGTACCTCCCATTTCCCCTTCCCAGTGCCCCGCCATTCCCCCTCCCAATCTGTTACTCCCCCTCCCAGTCCTTCCCAGTCTCTCCCAGTGCTCCCAGTCCCCCATCTCCCCCCCTACCCCAATCCCCTCCTGCTCTATCCCAGTCCCCCCATTTTACTTCCCAGTGCCTCCCAGTTCCCCCCTCCCCAGTGCTCCCATTCCTTTTCCCACTCCCCCCCGACCCCTTCCCAGTCTCTCCCAGTGCCTACCAGTCCCCCTCTTGGTCTCCCCTGTTCCCCCTTCCATTCCCTCCCAGTGCTCCCAGTCCCCTTCCCAGTGCTCCCAGTTGCCCCCACGCATGCCTTCGTGCTCTTCCTGCTGCAGCTCAGCACGACGTTTGAGTCCCACTGTACCTGTCTCCCTGCTAAACCCTGTCCCTAAGGAACTCATCCACCCATCTTTGAAACACCTCCAGGGATGGCGACACCACCCTGGGCAGCTGTGCCAATGCCTGACTGTCCTTTCAGTGAAGAAATTCTTCCCAACGTCCAGTCTAAACCTGCCCTGGCACAACTAATGCCTTCTTCACCTCAGTTTTCAACAGTAAGGCCAATTGTTCACTGTCTTCTGAAGTGATGGATGGGGACAGGGTGCCATAGGACCCCCCTGTCATCCAGGAGGAAGAAGTTAGAGACCTGCTGAGCCACTTGGACCCTCATAAGTCTTTGGGGCCACATGGGATCCACCCCAGGGTGATGAGAGAGCTGGCGGATGAGCTTGCCAAGCCGCTTTCCATCATTTATCAGCAGTCCTGGCTCACTGGAGAGGTCCCAGGTGATTGAAAGTTGGCCAATGTGACACCCATCCACAAGAAGGGCCACAGGGACGATCCAGGTAATTACAGACCTGTCAGCCTGACCTCGGTTCCAGGTAAAATTATGGAGCGGATAATCCTGGGTGCAATCATGTGGCACCTGCAGAATGAGCGAGAGATCAGGCCCAGCATGGATTTAGGAGGGGCAGGTCCTGCCTGACCAACCTGATCTCCTTTTACGTCCATGTGACTCGCCTGGTGGATGAGAGGAAGGCTGTGGGTGTGGTGTACCTGGACTTCAGCTTCGCCAGGGGAGGTTTAGGCTCGACATTAGGAAGAAGTTCTTTCCTGAGAGGGTGCTTGGCCATTGGAATGCGCTGCCCGGGGAGGTGGTGGAGTCACCGTCCCTGGAGGTGTTTAAGGAGAGACTGGTTGAGGCACTTAGTGCCATGGTTTAGATGATGAGTAGGTGTAGGTGTTGGGTCATAGGTTGGACTCGATGATCTCAAAGGTCTTTTTCAGCCTTGTGGTACTGTGATACTGTGTGATACTGTAACTTGTGGCCATTTCCTCTTGTCCTATCGCTGTCACTTGTGAGAAGAGACCAGCACCCACCCCGTCACAGCCTCCTTTCAGGCAGTTGTAGGCAGCGATGAGGTCTCCTCTCAGCCTCCTCCAAGCTAAACAACCCCAGCTCCCTCAGTCTCTCCTCGTAGGGCTCGTTCTCCAGCCCCTCCCCAGCCTCATTGCCTTCTCTGCACGCACTCCAGCCCCTCCATGTCCTTCTTGGAGTGAGGGGCCCAAACCTGAACACAGCACTCGAGGTGCGGCCTCACCAGCGCTGAGCACAGGGGCACAATCACCCCCCTGCTCCTGCTGGCCACGCTGGGTCTGACACAGGCCCAGATGCCATTGGCCCTCTTGGCCACCTGGGCCACTGCTGGCTCATGTTCAGCCGCTGTCAGCCAACACCCCCAGGTCCTTCTCTGCCAGGCAGCTCTCCAGCCTCTCTTCCCCAAGCCTGTAACGCTGCACGGGGTTGTTGTGTCCCAAACGGAGGGCTCTGTCCTTGGCCTCGTTGAACCCCATCTCATTGGTCTCAGCCCATTTTTAAAGCTGGGGGACTCAGAAAGGGTTTTTTGCAGCTGCTTCCGAACTCCTTTATAAATTTTGTTGACAAGTGTTGCTGGTTCCTTGCTCTGTGCTGATGCTCTGAATAAAGGCTCCAGGGCTGGGGCTGCCAACAAGAACTGTGACATTTGAAGATAAATGGTTTTCTGTCTGCTCCTGTTCTAGGAGGGAGACATCTTGCCAAATTCTTCAGTTGCAATTAATGTGATCTTTAAACCCCAAGAAGCCAGAGGGTATCAACAAACGGTCTCCTGCGAGATCTCAGGTACGGCTCCTGCATCTCCTGTCAGGCTCAGGGAAGGCGAGGCAGAACCAGCCTTGCAGCCCACTTTGCTCTCGTGTGGTTGCTAGGAAGGGTCAGTGGCCAGCAGGCTCACTGTCCCCACGATTTCCAGGTAACACTCCCAATCACAGCCTTTGTTACAGGTGAAGATACTCACACACACCTTTGTGGAGCAGCTGTAGATGTCAACATTTGGCTGGAGGGGAGCTCCTTGACACTTGAGAAGGCTTACTTTACTCTGGCAAACCACAGATCCGTCTGTGGTCATCCACAATCGGAGTGCAATCACAGCCCACTTCAGTGGAAGGCTTTTGCTACTCAGGAAGAGGAAGATCAGCATAAGTTGAGGTTTGTTTGAAAGAGTCATTTCAGCAAGATACTCTGCTCAAGGGTAGAACTAACGTATGACCTCACAAGGGTGTGGGTGCTCTGGAATGGTTTAGGACAAGTAAAGCACCTGCAGTGTCAAGGGATGTTGCTGAGCTGCAGGGTGATGGAGCACTTCCTGTTCCAGTTCCACCCGTGCTCCAGCTGAGGGCAGTGTTTTGGGAAGGCAAGTTTGATGGCAAGTTTGTGTTTTGTGAGGGCAGAGACCACTGAGTCCAGAGATCCCTGGGCTACGGAGGGGGCAGGAGGCTGTCAAAGTGTCAGCAGTCGTTACCTGGGAGTCAGCATAGCTGCAGGGAACAGAACCGTTGTGATGGTCACAGGAGATGCTGCTTCTCCAGTTTGGATAGGGTGGCAACTGCTTTCCCAGCAGGGCGCAGGGCAGAGCGCTTTGGCCCAGAAAGCCGAGGCCATCGTGCTGTGAGGTGTTGCCTTGCTTTCCACTGTCCTTCGTTTCCAACAGAATGAGGTGTTTCTACTCCTTCCTAGAGGCTGGGAGGGATGCAGAGGTAGACGGTTCTGCGGGGAAGGTAGGACAGCGTGGGCCTGGGAAGCCCCTTTGGGCCTCAGCAGCCCGTGTCTTCGTGGTGGTGAGAGAAGGGGCGGGTTCTTCAAAGGGCGTCGTTGGTGAAGCTGTGCAGTTCCTGTTCTGGGCAGCAGGGAAACACTTAGGGCCGGGCGGGTGAATTGGAAATGGCACACAAGAGCCTGGGTGATTTGGGGACTCCTCATGTGACTTCTCAGCCTTGGGTGGAGGTAGGTCTGGAGGAGTTAGTCTGAAGCCATAACTTTTCAGAAAACTGCCCTAAACCGGTGCACTTTTTAAAGGCTTCTGAGCAAACAAAGTTCAGTGTAATTAGATCAGACGTGCCTTGAAGGCTAAAAGGAGTTTTCCACTGCTCTCTATTTTTAATTGCACTGTGCATGATTTCTGTGAAAGCTCAATGTGTTAAAAGAAAATGTCATGACCTTCTCTTGGTACTTCCCTGGACCTTTCCTTTTCCATCTCTTCCCACCTGCCTGTCTCCTATTTCCCCTCAGTAGACTTTGACGTGTTTTTTTACCAATTACATTTGATCTTGTGTCCTCGACACAGGCCAGGAAGTTTTGTTCTCCTTTACTTGCAATCTTAGGGATGGCCATAGCGCCAGGGCCAGCATCCCCATCCTGCTCTCCGAGAAGTTTTTGACGTCTTGGAGCAGGGAGGACTTGTTTGTGAGAGGAGGCAGTGTTGGACCCTGCACAGGAATGTGACCCCAGATTACCTGGAATGTTAGAAGGTCTATCCAGGGATTTACTCTTTTTCCCTCCTACGGGACTTTCTGGGATGTACAGGTGGAATTCTTGTCCGTTGATGGGTTGAGTTGAGAGTTGCTCATCTCAGTGGCTGGAAGTCCTCTTCATGCACAACGCTGTCGGTCAGCCATGGAGAAACATTTCCCATTGTCCTTTGCAGGAGAGAGCCGAAGCGAGGGGTTTTGGTGTTGGTGACGGCATTTACTCACAGTTCTGTCTGTGCAGCTCGTAGCGTCCGTGACTGTAGCTCCTTTCTGACTGCCTTTGCGTTTAGCTGGGTGGTGAGTGCTATCCTGTTCGTACTGCAGTGCCTCCATCTGCCGCACACGGAGCCTTCCACTCCTCCCCTGGAGTTGTCCCCTGATGGTTTTCCGTGGGCAGAGGACTGGAACATGAAAGGAGGACAACAGTGTGCCAGCTGGGAAGCAGCTGCACTGCAGCAGCCCTCCCATCTCTTCTCTTGGTTGTAATCTTTACCCCTAGAAGGATTTCTGCTACAACTACCAAGTATGGGAGAGAGTCAAAGCTCTGCAGAGAAGGGCAAAAATTAAAAAGAAAAGATGGTTCAAGGCGAGACTTGAGGGTATGGATTCAGAGGTGATGCCCCTCACTTCTTCCTTGATTGATGCCCCGTCCTTTCTCAGGGCGTCTGTTTTCATGCCCATAACCCCATTGATTTCACAGAGGCGATGCGATGCCTGAATTCATTTGTTTGCTTTTCAAGTGCTCTGGGATCCTCTGCTGGAAGGCAGTAGAGGGAGCAGAGAGCAGGTACAGTTTGCTTATCCCTGCAGGTCCAAAAGGGAAGATAGAAAGAGTGATGCTGGTAACATGCAGCTCCTTCGCCCCTTCCCAATGAAGCACTGGTGCTCCTTAGTCTTTATCTGCCTCCCTCATGCAGCTCCATGGGAGAAAAAGCCATTTGAGGTTGCTGGAGGATTCTCCGTCCGTTGTGGCAGTGGCTTTGAGCCAGGTCGCTCTCTTGAGGGCTGCTGGCTTTCATAAAACCTCTTCTTGGCTTGTAAGTGTGGAGTCAAACTGCCTGCCATGCCAGAGGGCAGCAAGTGGCAGTCGGATCCCTTTGGGACCCCGTGGCTCACGGTCAGCCCCTTGCTGAGCTGTGGCTGTTCCTCCCCCTGCGCTTACACGAGGGTCCCTGCAAAGAGGTTGCTTACTAAATGATGTGCGTGGTTTGTCTCTCCCCATGGCTGCAGGCAGTGCCGCAGGCTGCAGGATCCCCAGGAGGAGAGTACGGATTGCTTTCTCAAGACGTGCATGTTGGTTCCCAGTCTGCGACAACGCCTTCCTCTTCTCTCCCGCTACGTCCAGAACCAGAGGGCAAAAGTGCAAGGAAGCTCCCTGCTTTTCTCTGGTGGTGTTTTCACCATTGACCCAGCGGTAAGCCGTAGTTGAGAACCTCCCTTCCTTTTCCTCCTCCCTCTCCTCCCTGGTGAGATCACTCGGAAGATCCCGCAGCAACTGGTTGGATGTGCCAAGAAAGAAGACTCCAGGTTCACTTTGTGGGGCCGGGAGACCTGGGGTTTGAGGGTTTTTTCAGCGGTTCTGACTTGCAGGCTCCAGACAGGCGGTGAGAGCTGCCTAAAGCTGAGCTCTGCTGAGAGGGCACTTAAGTGTCCTTACAGCCTTCAGAAGTATTGATTGTTATACGTAAGGTCACACCTTACACGGAGCGTATGGGGACTGACAGAGGGTGTTAGAGCAGTGTCAGCTCATGTATTGACCTGAGGAATGGGATGGTCTGTGCAAAGGAGGCCAAATTCAAGCCAAGTTAAATCACGGAAATACCAATCCCTTCGTACAAGCTGGACTTATACCACAGCTGAATCTCCCTTCCAGTGTAACCTCTGAGCCTGGGCATGAGGCTGGCAGGTTCACATGGGTGTTTTGAGTTCTGTTGCACATAGGTACAGAAACTGGTTTGCTTTTCTGTTTGTGCAAGCAAACCCCCATGTCCTTCGATCAACCAGAACCCTGATTGTGAGTATTTGCATGGTCTGAGGTGAAGTATGCCTGCTGTCTAGCAGTGCCAAATCTTGGAGTAAACCCTAGAGTGATTCCAGCCTCTTCTTTATTTAAAATAGGTGAAATGGAATCTTTTCCCCTACACTGGTAGCGTGGCCCATGCTTAAATCCCTGAGCAAGATTGTGATCAGAAGAGTTTTTCCTTTGAAAGAGGCGTGGAGCTGTAAGCAAATCCCATCTCTTCTCATTGGAGCCTGTGTTCAGGGAAAAAACAGGAATGTGTGCAACTTGCAGAAAGACACAGGACGCATCCGACTCTTGACTCCTTTCTCAGGTCGTCCGCCAGGTGGAAAGGCCCACGTGCTGGCTGACGGCTCATGGCACGGGAGAGAAGCAGCCGTCGGTAGGAAGGAGTCTGTTCTCTGTTGATCCCCGGCAGGAGGGCTTGTTCTGCTGGGTGCGTTACGCACTCACGCACATGTGCAGGGGAAGGATGTTGGAGGCAGCACCTTGTGACTGAGAATGGCAAAATCCATCCATTTGACTTGCTAAATCTTTTCTGAGTCAAAGCATTCCCGTAGCTGTAGCGACCCAGGGAAACAGCGGAAGCTTTGAAGGAGAGAGGTCCTTTAGAATGGCTGGTGCCTCCGAAGAAATCCTACTCGATTCGCTAGAGTGTGTTTGGTTCCAGTTCAGTTCTTTCACTGTAGCCTGAATTTAGCCAAATGTCTCTCCTGGGTGCTGGTACTTGTAGGGCACTTAGAAAGGGTTTTTTGCAGCTGCTTCCGAACTCCTTTATAAATTTTGTTGACAAGTGTTGCTGGTTCCTTGCTCTGTGCTGATGCTCTGAATAAAGGCTCCAGGGCTGGGGCTGCCAACAAGAACTGTGACATTTGAAGATAAATGGTTTTCTGTCTGCTCCTGTTCTAGGAGGGAGACATCTTGCCAAATTCTTAATCATTAAGCCCCTCCAGACCATTTCCCTCCAAGATGTGTCTGTTACGTGGACGCATCATCAGACTCCTGAGGCTGTGGGAGCTGAGTTGCCACTGTGCTGCCAGGGCCCTGATCACCTCTCACTCCCCCGATGCTGCCAGACCTTAGGTGACTGATCCCTACTGAGCGCAGGGTGTCTGTAAAAGGATCTCCTCTGGCCCGCACGTGCTTCTCTCCCCGTGTGGGAACTGCCACCTCGTAGCTCCGAGTCTGTGGTGCATGTGGGTGGCTTCGCCTCGCTTGGGCTCATGTGCTCCTCTGCTGTGATCTCCGATTGCATCTGGTGTAGACGGCGTATTTTTGTCTTCAGTTCAGTTTCTTGAGCTTTGTGCCTTCACTAAGTGGATTTGAAAGCTCGTCTAAGCACACGGGAAGGAATTCAGAGATCATGTTTTAAACTCAGCATCACGCTTCCAGGGTGCAAACTGATCACTGAATTAGAAAGCAGCCCCAGGGGTTCATTAAAAATTAGGCACCAGCCCAAGAGCGTAGCTCCTGAGCGAAGAGAAGGGTCTTGTATCTTCTCCTGGAGCATCTAGAACTTGTCCCTTCCAGCCTGGAGTCAGGGACTAGCATGGAGGCAGCCTGGAAAATCCAGGATAACAGAGGGAATTACTGTACTGAACCAGCAATCTCTGCTCAGACCGTGAAACCAGACTGCTCCTGCACGTCGAAGGGGGAGGCATAGGACCCCGGCTGTGCTTCAGCTTTGACCAGCTGGACATCGGGAACGTTTTTATTGGCTCAGCCCAGAGCTACGAGGTGAGCGGCAGGGGTTTGCAGGGGCTGAGGTGGATCCTGATGGCTGCCAGGGCAGCTGTGAGCCTTGTGAACCTGCAGGATTTCTGGCAACTCAGGCAGTTGTGAGCAGAGAATATCGACAGAATTGTCCGATCCAGGGGTTTCATGGCATGCGGATGCTTTTTGATGGGTTCTGAACGGTGTGTGTGTGTGTGTTGTTCATGAAGCCCTAATTCCTGCTTCTGGGCGACCTCCCTTTGAGATCAGCTGGGAGGCTTCATGCAAATAACCTCTTGATACATAAAAGCAACACTGGGTCAAAAAGCCACTTCAGCCTTGGTACCTCTGGCTCTTAAGAGAGCAAAGCATTTCTGGAACGAAGCGACGAAACGTTCCACCTATTTGCATATTTGTTACCCCCCTCCCATGCTGTCAAATCTTCTGCCAAAAACCAAGATAGAGCAACCAAAAGAGGTAGCTAATTCAGCAATACATGGTGCCAGATGCTTTCCAAAGCTTGACTGTGGCAGGAAAGGACACATTAAGCCGTTTTCTAACCAAAATATTGTGCTCTTTGCGTTTTTAATGCTGCTGTATTACTGATTCGTTCCGTATCAATTCTTTTCATTACTTGAGAAAATGTGAGTAAGTCGGTGATGCTGTTAGTGCCGTACCAAGCAGCGAGACTGGAGGTAAACCTCAGCTCGGCGTAGGATCCCTGAGTGCAATTTGTAACTAAGGTGTAAAACAGATGAGAGGAGAGAGCTACAGTAGGGGAATATTTGCAAGAGCAGCTGCACGATTTAAAAAATAAGGAATGTCTCTCTGTGTCTGTCTCAGATTTTCTGACAGGGTTTGCAAGGACAAAACCTAGGGCACAGAAATCCCAAGCAGAGAGATCAGCCCGTGGCAGTGGCAGGGCTTCCCCCTGCAGCAATGAGTGACGTTACAGCTCCGCTCTGGGTGGGTTTGGTGGTGACAGCGTGCAGGCACCCGAATTGTGTCCTGCAGGAGCTGGGGGCGCTCCTGAGGCTGCTTATAGTGCAGCCCCGAGGTGTCTGCTGCCGGCACGGAGCTGTGGGCTGCAGTGGGAGCTGAAGGTGTTCTGCCCTTGGCAGGACCAGCCTCACCCGGAGCAGAAGCTGTTGTGGGTCAGCCACACACGAGGCTGCAGCCGGCCTTCGGGGCTCTGAGGGACAGGGCTGCATCGACGCGGTGATGCCGAGCAGGTCCTCTGCGCTGGAAGTCGAAGCAGCCTGCTCGGTGTCAGCGGGGTAAACCCAGAGTGGCTCCGTTTGTGTGAATTTACCACTGCTTTGCCTGACAAAAGACAGAGGCAGAATTTGTCCTGCTTGTATTTTCTTTGGCTTCTGCCAAGCAGCAGCACAGAGCATCTTCTGCCTTCTGCAGATGTTGAGTGTTTAATTAACCACAAGTCAGCCTTCTGTAGAAAGGGAGATTCCTTACGTGTTTCTGTTTCATTTTCTTGCTGCTGCAGGCGATCCTGTTTAACAAAGAAGCCCTCGATGGTCCCTTCAGCTTGATGCCTCCAACTACAGCTCTGGGCTTCTGCCTCACCTTTCTCCCCACGGAGGGCATCGTTTCACCGGATGGGCTCCGAGTTATCAAGAACTCCTTCAGTTCCGCCATCCCCGGGGAAGTTCAAGGAAGGCTTCAGGTTCTGAGCCTGTGACTTTGACTGTCAAGTAAGGAGGGATATAGGAGCTCTGTGGGCACATCTGTAGCCACCTCTGGGTAATCGTCTCCCACCAACCTCATTTTGTGGTGGAGCAGAGGGAGAAAAGGTGTTGTCTAAGGTCTTAGCGTGGGGTTGCTGGGATGAGAGCCAAGACGAAGAGCCAAGACTTTTTAACCTTGACTCCAGTTTGAACCCTGCAATTCCAGCAGCAAATGAATGTGGTTCTCTTTAGGGAAGAGTGACCGTGCCTCTGATACTCTCAATACCCAGTTCAACTCTGAACATCTTGGGTCCCTGTGGGAAGCAGCTTTGCCTTCGTGGTTGAGCGTGATGGCTCTATGACTTTGCAGGATGCCGTATTGACAGACTTTGGCAGCAGCAGGTTCCTTCTGTGACCCTTTGCTATCCCTGTGTTGAGGCCACCAGGGTTTTATGTGACCCTGCCCATGATGGAAACCAGTTTGTCTGGAAGCTGCAGAGGAAAAGGGTGGAGTTGCCTGTGCTCCCAGGAGCTGGAGTGACTCCTTCCTACAGGGAGCTCGCTCCGCCGGGCCCTGGCAGATGGTGTGCGGGCAGCAGGGCTCTGGGCAGCAGATTGCCTGGGGGATGGCTGAGGGCTGGGCCAGCCTGGGGCGATTCTGCAGCCAGAAGCAGTGTTTTTGAAATCCATGCAAAATGGGCGGCAGCAGCCTCAGCATCATCTCTCACGCTAAGGCTTTGGGGGAAGCTGCCCTCCCAGCTCTTGTGCAGCAAGTGCTCCGGTGTCTTCTTTCTGCAACCAGGAAAGTGCTGATGGGGGAGTCGGGGACACCCGCAGCAACCGCTGTCACAAGGACTTGGACATCATCCTGTGGGCTGGTGCCACTGCAAAAGAGAACTCTCACCAGGCCAAGGGGAGAAGGGGAAAAGCAAAACGGGTGATAGGAGAGGCAAAGCTCCCTTCTCTGGACCCCAGCAGCACGCGAGCTTGTCCCAGCCTGTCTTAACCATGGGCTGGGGGATAACGTGGTGTCGGTAGGAAAGCTGCTCTGGAGCTTTGGGGCTGCCTGTGCCTCCTTGGTGGCTCCCGGGCTGCTGCTGTTGGGAGGCCCAGATCAAAGCAGTAAAGAAATGAGGGGAATCCGCGGTTAATGTTACCGACGGGCAAGGGAAATGGTTAAAAAAGAACAGCAAGGGTAATACTGTGCACGAGAAGAGTGGTGAGTGGGTCTGTTGACCTCAGTAGAGAAACAATTACATTGACTTTGTGTTTGGAGGGAAAAGGCTACTATTTTTGGAAATCAAGAGGGAACATCTCGCAGTGAAATAATTTGTTCTTCTCTGTGACTGCCTCATGATTGGTCTCAGGATCTTCCTGTGTGAGCAGCTTTCTCCTTGCACAAGGGCAGGTTTTATCTGTAAAGGTGTGCTCATCACAGGTAAACCAGAGTTTTTCCTGGGTAGTGCCCACTGCCTCTGCCCTGCGGTGGCCTCGCTCCTGAGGAAGGAAAGAGCTGGCAGTGGGACAGTTGTCTTTTGGTTTCCCCACGGCCCAATGAAGTTGTCCTTTTTTCCCCACCAATGCCCTGGCTTCCAGTGCCCCGCACGCCCTCCGCTTCTCTGTGCCCACTCTCTGCCCTGTCCTGCCTGCGCAGCCCTGGGCTCAGTGCAGACCTTATGTCTCAGTGAAAGGGAGCTGATGTTCCTGTCTTGAATTTTGTCCTCATCTGTGCACTCCTGTCTGGATGGTGGCTCCTGCTCGGCCCATCGGATGGTGCCCCCACATCCTCATCTGCTCCTGCACAGCTGTTCCTCAGCAGTAATTCCCACTGCAGTCCGCTCCTCTCTGACGTGTCAAATGTCTCCTTGATTTCTAAGATCCCTAATCTCCCATTCTGCAGCCCCACAGTTCCAGGTGTTTGTTTTCAGACTCCTTTGAGCTGCCCACCTACCAGGGCAAGCTGAGCCTCCCTCTTCGGGAGGCTTTGAGCACTGGGTTCAGTCCTCCATGGACAAAAACTCCTGGGACTTTTGACTGGAAGTGAGCTGGCTGGTGGGACACTGGGCTGCAAAGGAAGGAACGGGGATGAGAGTTCAAGTGGTTCCTCTCCCACCTTCCTGCTCTGCAAGTACCCGGTGTCCTTTCCTAAATGCATTGGGTTTTGATATTGTAAAGTGCTGTTGTTGCCAAATCCACTGCCTTTATCCCCATTTTCTCTCAGGCTGTACTGTTATCGACTGTGGTGCCCAGAGCTCTGGGCGGGCTCCTTGCCTGAGCCTTCTGGGCAGTCACTGAGGTGTCACTTGTGCAGAGATGCAGTGCCCTCAGCAGAAACGGCAGCCGTTTCCCCCCTTGCCTGGGAAGGCTCATCCCTGGCCGTGTCCCAGCGTGATTCCCAGTTGTGGTTGGTTTGGAGGTAGTTTTCTGTCATCTCCTGGCACGTGCTGTGATGAAAAGCATGTCTGCTGCCTTTTCTCCATCCAAAGTCAGCTGTTGGGTCTTGGGAAGTCAAGTCTGATTCCACCAGATCCTTCAAGAGGGAACTCCATTGTCAGCAGAGATTTACTACCTGGTTTATCCTCAGGAATTGACTCGGCCCAAGAATCAAAAATTAGCATTGGATTGGAACTCCTGACAGTCACTTTTTCTGAGTGCTTTTTGACTGCGGCTGGAAGATGCCTAAACCACAGGTGATTATTCTTTACTGGGAAACCAGCCTTACAAGGGCCTGAGTTTCTTTGGTATTTAGGAAGGAGTACAGGAAAGGGGGCGCCATGGGTGAACACAGGTCCCTCTTGCGGGATGCTGGGGTCTGTCCGTGTGCAGAACAGAGCCAGTGGCAGTCCTGTGGGTAAAACCAGCAGGCACTGTGCACTGTGCTCCTTGATTTCTAAGAAATACCAAAGCACGGAGCCTGCAGGTAGGAAGGCTGGTTGAAGTGAGTCCACTTCTGTGTGGGCACCTCTGTGTCCATCGCATTACAGATGGGGAAACGGAGGCACGGAGCCATCATTTGTTCAGGGTGATGGGTTGATTTGAAACCCACCGTGGTTCTGAGACCAGGTTTTACTGATTGGCGCGGTAACACAAGCTGAAACCTTTGCATGTCTCTAACCAAGCCAACAGCTTTCTTTGTCTTCACAGGGGCTGTGTCATCGGACCAACTTTTCATTTCAGTGTACCTTCCCTCGAGTTCGGTCTTGTCTCCTTTGGTGAGCGTGCCCTGCGCTTGGACTTCAAGTTGAGGTGTGTGTGTTCGTGGCCAACATGGAGCACTGCAACGTGAGAGCATCCATCGCTTGTGTTCCCCCGCAGCAGCCTTCGGGGTGTTAAACCAGGGCTGCTGGTTGCTTAGGCAGAATTTGGCCATTGTGAAGTCAAGTGGGACCAAAGGAACAGAAAGTCAGAGTGTCCTGGTGTCTCTCGTGGTCTGCCCAGCCCCAGCCTCCCAATGCTTGCAGCAGAATGACTGTGTCCCACAAGGGCCCAGGGCATGGGACTGCAGGAGAAGGGAGTTTATACCATGTGGGAGCTTGTAGCTGCCCTTAGAGAATGTTCCCGTTGCAAGGCAACGCTACCGTTTCCCACCTTACCTTCAGTGTGAGGTGTTAGTGCTGCGAGGACACCTCTATCAGCTACGCGTGAACATGCCCAAAGCATAGCTGTGCATCAGGCACTGATGTCCTTGGAGATGTGGGCTCCTTCCCTGCTGAGAGGCCAGCTCTGCTGAGAGAGGCGGCGGTTTAGCATCCAGAGCGCCTCCACTCAAATGCAGATTCTGGTTCTGCGTCTCAGACTCTCAAGAGGCTTTTCACTGAGATGATCTGCAGTTTGGGTGTGAGAACAGTTGTGAATTTGTTGAAGGGCCGTTATTGTTCTGCGCCCAGCGTGCCCTGTTTTCATGCTCCTCATGGACCTTTTAACAAAACTCACTGCCTTTCCAAGCCACTTCCTGCCCTGCCTCCATCCTTGCTCTGGCACTTCTTTGTTTCCTTCTGACTAAATCAAACAGCAAGAAATGCGCCAGGGTAGAAAGATGGTTGTGTAACAGGAGCTTGGTCCAATTTAACCTGCGTTCATTAACGAGGCCTTTTCAGCCGAAGGCAGCTGTTGGCTGTGCTGCTGGCTGCAGTCTGTGTCCGAAAACTTTGGTCCCGTTTGGGGCAGTGTTTGTCCTTTTTGTGCCCCCTGCCTCCCTGCTGGAGGCAGACAGCGGGCTGTCGGTGGCACGGGTGAGCTACCTGCTGCGTCTGCAGCGGGTTTCCCTCCCCACCTGCATTTCAGTGACGCTTGGTCAGCAGCCGTTGGAGATGACTTCTTCTCCGAGAGCGGCTAGCCAGGCTGGATACCTGCACTGGAGCAGGCTGTGTGCTCGTGTCCTCTCTCTGCAGAGCAACCCCATAACGCGTGGCTGTGTCTCTGGTGCCCAATGGAAAGCCAGTATCAAAGTTGGAGTGATGTAAACCTTTGCAGGCAGTAACCAAAGCCAGTGTGCAGCGTGGATGCCATGTCCCTATTTGTTAGGTCAGGTGCGACACAGTTCTTGCTAATTCGAAAGCCGGCATCAGGCTTGCCTCCTCTGGAGTGAGCTGCAAGTTGTCTCGTGCTCCGTCTGGTTGCCCCAGACCCCAGCTCTGAATTTCACCCATCCTTTGTCTTCCTGTATCTTCTCGCCGATGGCAATGCACAACTTATTCCTGGACATAGCAGGGAATTTTGTGGATTGAATGTTCAGAATAAGTGGTCTGTCTGGGTGCGCGCTCATAAGTAGAAGTTAATTGGTGCTGGTTTGGGAATGTATGAGAGAGCTCTTGAGTTAGAGAGAGAAAAACTCACGTTTGGCCTTGCTAAGAGCAGGCATTGCCATCTCTGTGATCAGCATAAAACTTCAGTGACAATTAATTCCTTGCTCAGCTTCTCAAATTAGCTGTGATTCAGACTGAAAAGAGCTGAACCGCCAGCACAGTTTTATCGTAACAGAGTGTTCACACCAGGAATCATGGGATAATTGGTGCATAAATCCATACTTGTGTCATATTCCTAGGCTTTCCTCGCACTGATGTCAGACACCACTTGCCCATCCTGGAGAAGGGCTGCTCAAGGGCACATCAAAGCAACCGAATGTACCATAAATCCCTGCAGAGGGACCCTCCTCCCCCGGCGCTTCCTGGATGTCCAGGTAGGAGAACAGTCTGGCCGTATGTGCTTCAGCAGGCGGAGCTGAAGCTTTGCTGAGTTGTGAGAGGGTTTTAGTGCTGCTGGCGTAACACAAGGAAGATACCCGCACTGGTGTTAGGCTTTTCTTGGCTGGGCCACTCGGGGACATTTCTGAAGGAGCACCGTTTTGTCTCCGAAATCGTAAGCTGAACGTCTTGTACCGTATTGTCAAGGACGGAAACCATTCATGTGGTTTTGAGAGCTGCTTAGAGCGATTTCTTTGATTTACAGTAGACAGAGGAAAGATGAGGACAGAAGGTGGCTGCTAAAAAGAGATGTCATTGCATAAAGCAGTTTGCTTTTCTTCTCATGCTGATTTCACTTCTGTTGAGCAGAAGGAGCTGTATTCCCTGCAGATTGAAAAAGCTCTGGTACCTGTGAACTGCACAACATCTGCTGGGCCACAATTTGCCCTCAGCTTCCCATTGTAAAGCTGAGCTCATTCTGTTGACATCAGCAGTTTTCCTCTGGATTTACGCTATTGTAGTCAAGACTGAAAACTGATCCAGTGGTGAGTAGAGCATCAGTCCAACTGTGCTTTGATTTAGCTCATTTGTGCCCCGATAACTGCACAGAGTATTTAACCAAACAGATATTGTCAGAAGACTTTTATTACTCCCTGGGACTGTGCTTTACACATGGACCAGCAGAAGAATTAGGGCAAAATCCTCTCCTTCCTTACTGTGGAAGGAGAACTGGAGGACGCCGTGCATGGCCAATGGCTTTTGCCAGTAATGAAGCATTTGTTGCTCTTCTCTTCCACCAGGTCACCCTGTGCTCCAGCACCTTGAAGAGATCTGATTTGGAACTGGTGATGGACATGGAGGCACGAAGGTGTCGGCATTGCTCCTAACAGCCAGGGATCGGTGCTTTTGTGGGAGCTCATCCTCTCTCCTTGTACCTCCACCAGCGGCACGCTGCCTTGTGCACAGTTTGCTGGCTCCAGCTGCAAATGAGGAAGTTCTGCCTAATGAGCCAGCTCTGCCCAACCAGAGAGGAGAAGAGCAGTGCTTTGAAAGCAGCCCATGTTGCGAAGCACCTGGGCTTGACAGACAGGCACAGCCCTGAGGCTTCTTCTAAAGGGAGCAGTAATTATAGTCATTCTTGGCCTGGGTTTTGGTGCTTTTTTGGTGTAAAAAAAATTCCAAAGGACTGGACTTGTGCTGGGTGGCAATCAAAATGCAAAATGTGTTTGTGACGCAGTGAGGCTGCTGAAAGCTGGTGTCTGGTTCAGTTTGCGAAGGTGGGTGCAGATGGGGAGGGGGCTTGCGGCAGGGCTGGTGAGGGAGAAATCAAGGTAAGACCTCGCAGAGGAGGAAGCAGTCCTTGAACCTGAGCTCAGCTTCCACATCTCCTTCCTTCTGGTTATTTTGAGCATTAACATTGTCGCCTCTAAGCCAGGAGTGGTTTTGGCTGCAGGCAGGTTGGATCCTGTTGTGCTGCAGTGGGTGTCAGTTTAATTACAAGAGGGATGAGTTTCCCTCTCCCAGGCAGAGCTGTGCAGTCAGTGTCTGGGCTGCAGTTTTGTAAAGCAGTGCAGACAGTGTATGGACCTGTGGGAATGGAACTGGGAGCGGGCGATCCCCCACTGCGTAAGGCAGGGGGTGGCTGGTGACCTCCATCCCTGGGACAAGTAGCTGAGTTTTCGGGCAGGGCAGCAGCGATACGGGAGAGGAGGGAGTTGTTTTTACTGAGATACTGGAGTCTTGTGCCTTGGCGAGCGCTGGGCCCCGGTGGGAAGGCTCACCCAGAGCTCACGCCTTGCTGGGGCTGTTGGCAGGGTCCTTGCAAGCCTCCTGCAGCAAAGGTGTCCATCAGGCAGCTCTGGCACAGGGCACCGTGCTCTGCCTGGGCACCTGGCAGCCTCTGTGATGCTGGGTCTCAGGGTTTGCTCCTCCTTTACAAGAAGTTTTTGAGTAAGAAGAAGTGAGTAAACAAACTATTCAGTGAGTAAACAACCTCTGCATTCTCTCAGTATCTCCAATACCCTTTTGGTCATCTCTCTGCCTACATGTGTCGTTCCTCAGCTGCGAGTGCTCAACCCTGCTGTGATGTTGGGACAGTGCTTCCTAAAATCCCCTGTGGGCAGGTGCTGACCCTTGTGAACGACAGCGATCTTCCAGGCTGCTCCAGGGTTCTTCCTCAGCTTTGGCGTTGCGTCCGCCTCCTGTCCTCAATTGTTACCGAGGAGTTTAGTGAAGTGAAAATAAGCAGGGTTCTGGATCAAACCTTGGGGAATTATATCCAGGTTGGTTTCTGAGTTCATATCGCTACCTGAATGTAAACTGTTTAGGTAGCAGCTTCTATTCTAGTCTTTAGGATACTTTGATGCTGGAGAACTTAGAGGGCTTTGAAAACCTGCGGCAAGGAGGCTGCCGGCACAGGAGTGGGTGTTTGTGAATGCAGCAGCTTCTGGACCCCCTCAGGGTGCAAAGCCCATGCTGGTCTTGCATCTGGCTTTGTGCCTTTCTGCTTTCTCCCAGGGCCTTTTAAAATGTGTTATTAGTTGCTGCTGTGGTAGATGTCAAGGAGTTTAAAGTTTCCTCTGAAGCTGGGTTTGATTCTGTCCCTTACAGGAGCACAAGGATGCTGCTGCTGTGCGGTACTGCCGCCCCGTGCTGTGTGGGATTATCCAGCCTCGCAGCTCCGTGGACGTTCTGTTTACACCGGAAGCCCAGGTGGTGGGAGAGCAGGACATCGTTGCTCATATTGCAGTGTTTGGGAGAGAAGGATTCCCACTGGTGAGTGCTGGGGGAGATGCTTGACACTGTGTGACTCTTGCTGGGGGGCCTGAGGTGTACAGAGGCTCTTCCTGGGGAAACAAGGACTTGTACCACGTGGCTGGTGTGGGCAAGGAGCGAGAGGATTCACGGCATGAGCAGCAGTGAGCGCCTGGAGAAGAGGCAGGGTGGCGTCCTCTTCAGTGACGGTCTGAGTGTCTGACAGCATTTAATGATTGATTTGTGATACGGGACAACAAGAGCAGTGTGAAACCCAAGCAGAGCCCCTGGCTCTCACACTCTGCTGCTTTACTGGATGAACAGCAACTGCTGCTTCACTGGGACTTGTGTTCAGGAGCGCACGGCGATATCCCTGAGCCCTGCTAAAGCAAGCGCTGTGTAAGAAACTGTGCTGACAGTCAGGCCCATCTCGTCTGAGAAATGTCCGTCACATCTCTCTGCCCAAAGCCCCTGACAAAGATGCTGAGTCTCCACACCAAGTGCATCTGGAGCACAGAGGCTTTTTTTCTTTATACCAAGCGTGAAATTGGATGAGGCCAAGCATTCCTGGACTAAAGCCTCCTGAAAGGTGTTTGCATTCAGGTGTACACAACAGCAGCGACGACAACAAAACCTGGGCAAGAGAAGGTTGCCTGTAGTGTCCTGGCTTCATCGAGCTGAAATCGAGAACAGATTTAGTTAACTGAACTTTAATTTATGATGATACTTACTTACGCTCAGCAGTTTTGAAATGTCTGGTGATCTCTCTGGGCACGAGAGAAGATGTCGGAGGATTGCTGGGAAACTTAAGCTTTCTGTAGCAGAAACAAGGCTGGTATTTTGAAAGTAGTCTAAAGGATTTAAAATTTCATTAAACTGAATGGAAAGGATGCTGCTCAGTCCCCTGGATGCCCCTGAGCATCTCAGCCCAGGCGTTTGTGGGTGTGCATGGGACCCAGCCAGCAGGAAGGCAGGGTGGGCTGGCCGGGGAGTCTGCAGTTTGACAGAGCAGTTACTCCTAACTGTAAGGCAGACTTCCTTTAAGAACGAGGGTTTCTCCCCGCTGGAATAACCTTGCTGTTTAACTCTTTGCTTGTTGAACTCCAGTGTTCTTGGAAAACTTTTTCTGTTGGGCTCACATTTATAGTTCAAGCTTTACCTTAATCTTTTTGCTTCAGGGATGAATATGTCAGTTTTTAGCCCAGTGGGCAAGTGTTTCAGCTGGAGCATCCCAGCTGTCCCTGAAGAAATGACTAGGATGAGGCCAGGCTTGGGCCATGCTGTTACCTGGAAGAAAAGCCAGCTGACAAAGTGCAGGTCTTTCCTCCTGCTCCTCCTTGGTGGGAGCTTTGGGCAGCATCACCCAGACTGCAGCTCTCCCTGCCTCCCTTCTCTCAGAGGGACAAAATGTCCCTCATCATGCGTGGCTTCAGCTCCTCCTTTTCGATGTACCAACCTGGGTAGGTGAATTCTGGCTCGCTCCTGCCCAGTGTCCTGCCAAGGGATGAGCATTTCTGGATGCCGCTGCTCCTGGCTGAGTTGCTTGGTGATTGTGACAGTTGTCAAGGCCATTTCCTGGGGTCAGACATCCTTAGCGGTTTGTCATCGTGAAGGCCTTTGTGGTTAAATCATACGCTGTGAATCTTGTCAGCATTGGGATTTTATCCACTCAGATCTAGTTGGGGTGTTTGGAACCAGTGAAACCCAGCTAAACTGGATGCATTCTCATTGTTTCTAATGATGTGAGAAGGTGGTTTAGCAAAGGGATCCGCGTTCCTCCTCCAATAGGCTGTGCCAGTTCTGCAAGAACAAAGCAGACTGTCAAATGGAAAACCAAAAATGCTGCTTGAAAGGTGTAATTATTAATGTCTGTCTGTATCATTCCAGGAGCACGCGTAAGCACAATCAGCAGCAACTGACTGGCAGGATCTCTGCTCTGAAGAACCTGCTTTGCTCCTGGCTTTTTTCCAGAGGGGTGGCTTTGGGGATGTTAAAGGATTTCCTCTCCAAGTGTGGCTGTGCAGCAGCAGAAGTCAGGAAGGGAGATTTGGGGCAAGACAGAGCAGGGAAAGGGCTGGGAGCAGGCAAAGGGTGGAGAGAGGAGAGCCAATGAGTGGAGGAGCTGTGGAAAAGCCAGTGTGAGAAGCTGGATTTCTTCAGCTGGTGATGACAGAAGTTTGTGGCTTTCAGATGGGATTGCTCCGGGTCCCACACTTGCTCTAGGCCTTCTGTTTCAGTCTTACAATGCTGCAAACTTGGAAGAGCTGTAGTTATCCCTCAGTTTAGGAGCACTCTTAGAGCTATCTAACCTTTTTAAACTTTCCCTGTTCTCTTTAATCTTTTCTACCTGCTTCCTGGAGCAGAAAATCCACTTGGTGAGCATTGGAGAGGAACCAGTTGTCTATGTCCATCCAAATGAGATAAATTTCAGCAGTATCCAGGTTCTACAAGATGCTTCCCAAACTCTCCAGCTGTCCAGTCAGACTCCCAGCCCTGCATCCTTCCGGGCAGAGATGGTAAGTATCTGTGGGGCTACTTTCCAACAAAAAGGACTGGTCCATAGCAGGCTCTTGTTTGATTTTCATACACAACATTTCCATAGCGCTGCCAGAGAGAAAGCGAGCTGTTCCATAACAATGCGGCACGAGGAGCCTGGCTCTGGGGGTCGCTTTAGCTGGAGCAGCCACCAGTAAAGCAGTTTGTGCGGATGTGAGAGCATCCTGGATCATTTTGACACGTTCTCCCTTTATTTTGTGGAAGGTGTTTGACAGTCATGCTTTTGGAGCTCTGGGAGAGGAAGAGACCCCTGTAGCCCATTGCTCCTGACAGGGCGTGGGTTTCCCTCTGGTTTCCCTGTTACATCTGCTTTTGCTTTGTATCAGACTCCTCTTAAGGATAGAGACCAGGGTGTGGATGCTCCCTCAGGAGAGGGATGGCTTGGCAAAGTGCAGCTGCATTGTTAATGTTGAGTTCTGCTTCCTCTTTCACTTGCGACTGTTTGGTACCACTACATGCAGAACTGGGTTCCCAAGCACTCTCGAGTTTAGAGGAACCGTGCAGGAAGCCCAGGACAGCGCATCAACAGCGTAGGCTGAGCTGAGCTTGGAGAGCACAGGCACACTGTCACTGCAGCAGGAGCAGCAGGAGTCACCTTGCACCTGCACTGCTGAGGTCTTGCTGGCAGTGTGTGCATGTAAAAGGTCAAAGCTGACCTTAGGCCACTGCCGGCTCTCCACTAGGGGCTAAATGCTGCTTGCTTGTCTCCTCTGACCAGCCTCAGTGCTTTTCAGGAGGCTGCTAGAGCCAATAACATGGTAAGAAACTGCTGTATGTGATTGAAAATTGTCATTCTAGAATGCCATTCTAGCCAGGAGAGGATGAAAACTGGAGACAGATGATCTGGGTTTACTTTCTGGTTTTGGCATTATTCAAGCAGCTGCCTCCTCTCAGGGTCTTGCTGTCTCATCTGTGCATGAGACCGTTTCCCTGTTTCCCTGAGGGACGCTGTAGTTTCTAAACATGAAAGGTACCTCAAGTATTTAGAGAAAAACCTTCTAGAAGGGCAGAAACTAATAAAAATAGTAAAGAGAGATGGAAAATTTGAAATCACAGTATCGCACAGTGTCACAGTATCGCAAGGCTGGAAAAGACCTTTGAAATCGTGGAGTCCAACCTATGACCCAACACCAATACCTACTCGTCATATAAACTCTGGCACTGAGTGCCTCATCTAATTATCTCTTAAACACCTCCACCACCTCCCCAGGCAGCGCATTCCAACGGCCAAGCACCCTCTCAGTAAAGAACTTCTTCCTAATGTCGAGCCTAAACCTCCCCTGGCGAAGCTTGAGACCGTGTCCTCTTGTTCTGTCGCTGCTCACCTGAGAGAAGAGACCAACCCCTGCCTGACCTCAGCCTCCCTTTAGGTACTTGTAGAGAGCTATAAGGTCTCCCCTGAGCCTCCTCCAGGCTAAACAACCCCAGCTCCCTCAGTCGCTCTTCATAGGGCTTGTGCTCCAGCCCCTTCCCCATCCTCGTCGCTCTCCTCTGGACGCACCCCAGCACCTCACAACATCTTTCTCAAACTGAGGGCCCAGAACTGGACACAGCACTCGAGGTGTGGCCCGACCAGTGCCGAGGGGAAGGGGATGAGAACTTCCCTAGTCCACAATCCATGGAAGGGACGAGGTGTGAGATGCTGTTGCGAAGCATAAAAGATGTTTCCTAACCAAACCCCGGTGAGCTCCCCCCACCAAAGGATCACGGATACTCTTTGATTGAATTATAACCCCTTGGCATTTTGGGTTGCCTTAATTTTGCACTTCGAGATCAAGGTAAACAAATCATCATGAGTCCCTGAGTGGCCTGTGACACCCCCCCAGAGCCCCCTAAACCACAGAGACACCCCCCCCCCCCAGGGCCCCTCAAAGCACAGAAACTCCCTCCCACATCCCCAGAGCCCTGAAGGACTCTCTTCACACTCCCCAGAACCCCTCAGTATTCCCAGTGCCCCCCCCACCCTAGGGAACCCCCCAGAGCCCCACCTCAGACCCCATGGCCCCTCCCCCAAATGATAAATGGGGGGGGGGTGCATGGGGCCTCCAGAGCACCGCCAGACCTCCCCCCATAAATGAGAAATGGAGGGGCACAGAGACCCCAGAACCCCCCCAAAATGAACACACAGGCACAGAGAACCCAGGGACCCCCTGAAAATGAGAAATGGGGGGGGGCACAGGTATCCCATGGACCCCCCCAGACCACATGGACCCTCCCCCAAAATGAGAAACAGGACGGCACATGGACCCCAGACACTCCAAAATGAGAAATGGACTCCAGAGCCCCCCCAGACCTCGTGGACCCCCCTGAAAATGAGAAATGGAGGGATACAGGGACTCCAGAGCCCCCCCAGACCCTATGGACCCTCTCCCAAAATGAGAAATGGGAGGGCACAGGGACCCTAGACTCTATGGAAGCCCCAAAAATGGGGACTGGGGGGGAACGGGGACCCCAGACCCTATAGATTCCCCCAAAATGAGAAACTGGGGGGGGGGGGGGCACAGGGACCCCAGAACCCCCCAAAATGAGAAATGGAGGGGGGCACAAACTAAACCAGGGTGCAGGGTCTCGAGGGTCCCATTGTGGTTTGGGGGGTCCCCCTATCCCCCATTTCTCCCTCCCTCCAGGTGCTGGAGCTGGTTCGGGGCGCAGGGGGGGCTGGGGGACCCGACCCCTGTGCGGGCGCAATCGTCTTCAACGCGACCTGCGAGTTCTGCCGCACCCTGGGTGAGATCCCCACCTGCGGGCTCGCCGAGGAGCAGGAGGAGCTGCTGGAGGGGGGGGGGTAAAATTGGGCGAGGATTGGGGTAAAATTGGGGGGCATTGGGGTAAAAATTGGGGGGGTAAAAATTGGGGATTAAAAATGGGGGAGGGTTAAAAATTAGGGGGGATTGGGGTAAAAAAAGGGAAGGTTGGGTTAAAAATTGCAGGGGGGGGTAAAAATGAGGGGCTTTGGGGGTAAAAATTGGGGCGGGTAAAATTTGCTGGGAATTGGTGTAAAAATGGTTGGGGTTGGGGTAAAAATTGGGAGTTAAAATTAGGGGGGTTAGGGTAAAAATTGGGGGTTAAAAATTGAGATTGGGGGTAAAAATTGGGATTGAAGGTAAAAATTGGGGAGATTAGGGTAGAATTTGGAAAGGTTGAGGTAAAAATTGGGGGGATTGGGATAAAACTTGGGGGGGATTAGCAGTAAAAATTGGGGGAGAGTGGGTTAAAATTTGCTGGGAATTGGGGTAAAAAGGCAGGTTAAGGTGTTAAAAATTACGGGAGGATTGGGGTATGAATTGGGGGATTGGGGTAAAAATTGGGGGGGTGTAAAAATTATGGGTTAAAAATTGCAGAGGGGGATAAAAAAGGGGGGTTGGGGGTAAAAAATTGGGATGGGTTACAATTGCTGGTAATTGGGGTAAAAAGGTGGGTTGGGTTAAAAATTGGGGGGGTTAAAAATTGGGGGATTAAAAATTAGGGGGGATTTGGATAATAATTGGGAGGTTTGGGCTAAAAATTGGGGAGGTAAAAATTGGGGGGTGGATTTAGAAATTAGGGGGAGATTACCCCACTCCCATTTTTACCCCAGAATCGGGGGGAGGGGAGGCATTATGGTAAAAATTGAGTTGGGTAAAAATTGGGTGGGTGGGGAGTAAAAATTGGGGGGGGGGGGGGGGGGGGGTGTAAAACCGGAAGGGGTAGAACGTGGGGACTGGGGATAAAATTGGGAGGTGGGGCTGAATGTTGGGAGGTTTGGGGTAAAAAATGGGGAGGTGGGGTAAAAATGGGGTGATAGAGAAATAAAAAAGGGGGGGTAAATATTGGGGGTAAAAAATTGCGTGGGGATGGGGGGTAAAAATGAGGGGGTTTGGGGGTAAAAATAGGGTGTTGGGGTAAAAACTGGGGGGGGGCCGGAGGCAAAGAGGAGGGGTTGGGGTGAAAGGGGAGGCAATAAGAGGGGGTAGAATGAGGGGGTAAAAATTGGAGGGGAGGCATTGGGGTGGGGGGTGGAAGAGGTGTTTGGGAGTGAATGGGGGCTGGGGTCAAACTTGGGGGGTGGGGGTGAGGGGTGCAGGTGTAACAGTGCCCCCCCCTTTCGCACCCCCCCAGGCCGTGGAGCGGCCCCCTCCCCTCCCCCGGCCCCCCCAATTCCGAAGGCAAGGAGAACATGGGCTGGAGCAGCGTCAACCTAGCGGAGGAGTGGCAGCACCCCAAGGGGGCACCCCCAGACCGGGCACCCTGAATCCAGGCACCCCCAAACTGGAGGGAGAGACCCAGACTTGGCACCCCCAAACTGGAAACCCTAAAACTGGGGGGCACCCCAAAACTTGGAGGGGGCACCCTCAAACTAGGCGAACACCCTCAAACTCAGGCATCCCAAAACTGGGGGGAGACCCCCAAACCCAGCCCCTCCTGGGGGGGGGTCCTCTCTCCAATTGCAGGGCACTGGGGGGGGTTGGGATCCCCCTGAACCCCCTTTTTGCCCCCCCCCCCCAGTTTTACGCCTCCACCACCACGACCATCCTGTGTCCGTTTGGGAGGGTTGTCCGTTTGGGAGGGTTGGGAGTCCCTCTGGCAGGATTTGGGGTCCCTTTTGGGGAGTTGGGGTTCATTTGGGTGTTTGGGGTCCTTTTCTGGGGTTGGGGGTCCTTTTCAGGGGGCTTGGGATCTTTTGGGGATCTGGGGTTCATTTTGGGGGGTCGGGGGTCCCTTTTTTGGTGTTTGGGGGGCTTTTGGGGAGGTTGGGGGATGCCTGGGGGGGTTGGGGTCCCTTTGGAGGGGTGGTGTATTTTGGGGGGTCTGGGGTCCCTTTTTGGGGGTTGGGGGTCCCTTTGAGGGGCTTTGGGGATCCATAGGTGGGTCTATAGGGTATCTATGGGTCGCCATGGGACGCTGTGGGTCGCTATAGGGTTTGTGTGGGTATCTATGGGGCAACGTGGGTCGCTATAGGGTATCTATGGGTTGCTATAGGGTATCTGTGGGTATCTATGGGGCGCTGTGGATCACTATAGGGTATCTGTGGGTTGCTGAGGGTCACTAAAGGGTATCTGTGAGGTGCTGTGTGTCGCTATAGGGTATCTGTGAGGCGCTGTGGGGCGCTATAGGTTATCTATGGGGTGCCCTGGGTCACTATAGGGTATCTATGTGTTACTGTGTGTCGCTATAGGGTATCTGTGGGTATCTATGGGACACTGTGGGTCACTATAGGGTATCTGTGGGTATCTATGGGTTGCCGTAGGTCGCTATAGGGTATCTGTAGGGCACCATGGGTCACTATAGGGTATCTATGGGTTGCTGCAGGTCGCTATAGGGTATCTGTGGGGTATCTACGGGTCACTGTGTCGCTATAGGCTATCTTCGTGTCACTGTAGGCTATCTGTGGTGCGCTGTGGGTCACTATAGGGTATCTGTGGGACACTGGGTCACTATAGGGTATCTGTGGGTATCTATGGGTTGCTGTAGGTCACTATAGGGTATCTGTGGGGCGCCATGGGTCACTATAGGGTATCTATGGGACACTGTGGGTCACTATAGGGTATCTGTGGGTATCTATGGGTTGCTGCAGGTCACTATAGGGTATCTGTGGGGCACCATGGGTCACTATAGGGTATCTGTGGGTCGCTATAGGGTATCTGTGGGTCGCTGTGGATTGCTATAGGTGATCTGTGGGTATTGATGGGTCGCTGTGGGTCACTATAGGTGATCTGTGGGTATCTGTGGGGCACCGTGGGTCATTATAGGGTATCTGTGAGTATCTATGGGGCACTGTGGGGTCACTATAGGGTATCTGTGGGGCGCTGTGGGCTGCTGTAGGGTGTCTGCGGTGCACCATGGGGCGTTGTGTGTCACTGTGCCCGTGCCTTGGGGCTGCTGGAGACGACGCTGCAGAAGGTGGCGCGGGGGAAGGCGCTCAACAAGTCGCTGCCCTCGGCCGTTTACTGCATCGAGGACAAGATGTGGGTGGCACCGCCCCTGCGTCCCCAATGTGTCCCCACCCCCCCCATGTCTCCCCCAATGCCCCTGCGTCCCTGTGCCCCCCGTGTCTCCGTGTCCCCACCTCCCCATGTCCCCCCCAATGTCCCCAAGTCCCCAACCCGTGTCCCCACTTTGTCCCTCCCCATGTGCCCGTTTCCCTACGTCCCAGTGTCCCCATGTCCCTGTTTCACTCTCGGCGTGAGGAGTACCGGGGCTTCACGCAGGACTTCAAGGAGAAGGAGGGCTACCAGCCCAACGTCAAGATCGCGTACGTGGATGAGACTGGCCGCAAGCTGATGCCCAAAGAGATGGGGACACCGCCAGGGGACACGGACACAGTGGGGACGTGGGGACGCAGTGGTCAGGGACACGGACACAGCGGGGACATGGGGACATAGGGGTCAGGATCACGGGGACAGCGGGGACGTGGGGACAACCGGGACGGGGAAAGGGTGACATGTGGACAGGGACATGGGGATATGGGCGGGGATACGGGGACACGGGGACACCAGGGATATGGGGACACAGAGAGGGACACGGGGACACCAGGGGACCCTTCCCCACCCCTGCAGCATCCCCTGACCCTGCCGTGTCCCCTCCAGGCCTTCCGGCAGCTCTCGCATTGCTTCCACAGGAACAGCTCAGGGAAGATGAAGACTCAGCGGAGGATGAAGAAGTTGGACGAGGAGGCGGTGAGGGGCGGCTGGGAGGGTTTTGGGGTCCCCCCGGTCATGTTAAGGGCCTTCAGCACAATTGGTTTGGGGTCCTTGAAGCCCTTTTTGGGGTCACTGAAACCCTTTCTGGGGTTGTTGCCCCACTTCTGGCTCCCTCAGCCCAGCCTGGGGGCTCCTGAACCCCAGTTTCAGAACCAGTTTTGGGCTCTCCACACATGCCCCCCTCATCTTTAGGATTCACTTTAGGGGGGGCTCCCCTTTATTTTGAGGGGGGGGTCCCTTGGGGTTGGGATCCCTCCCAATTCCCTCACATCCCATGCTGGGGGTTTGGATGGGGGAAGTTGTGCCCTGTTTGGAGGTTTCTGTTCTGACTCCTCCCCCATTTTTGGGGTCCCCCCCTGGTTTTGGGGTCCCCTCACAGCTCCTGAAGTGCATGAGCTCCTCGGACACCCCCCTGGGCACGGTGGCGCTGCTCACCGAGAAGCAGAAGGCGTAGAAGACGCCGTACATCGTGCTGAGCGGCAGCGGGAAGAGCATGAACGCATGTGTGGAGGCGACTGGGAGGGGGAGTGGGGGGGAGTGGGAGGGAGTGGGAAGGGGAATGGCAGGCGCTGGGAGGGACTGGGAAAGGTAATTGAGGCCCTTTGGGGTTCCTTGAGGCCCTTTTTGGGTTCTTTGAGGCCTTTTTGGGGTCCATCAGCCCAATTTTGGGGTCCTTGGGGCTTTCTGGGGGGCCATCAGCCCAGGTGTGGGGTCTCCTGGGTCCTTTGAGGGTCCTTCCATCCAGTTTTGGAGGTCCTAGGGGGTCTTCTGGTGTTCCCTGGTTATGTTCTGGGCCTTCAGCCCAATATTGGGATTCTTGAGGCCCATTTGGGGTTCCTTGAGGCCGTTTTGGGGTCTCCTGGGTCCTTCCATCCAGTTTTGTGGGGTCCTGGGAGCCCTTTGGGGGTCCCTCCAGTCACATTGTAGCGCTTCAGCCCAATTTAGGGGTTCCCCAACCTATTTTGGGGGTCCTTCAGCACAGTTTTGGGGGATCTTGAGGACCTTTTGGGGTCATTCAGCCCAATTTTAGGGGTCCCAGAAGCATTCTTGGGGTCCTCCCCCAGCCCCATTGTGGCTCTTCATCCCAGTTTTGGGGTCTTTGATGCTCTTTTGGGGTCCTTCAGCCCAGTTTTAGTTGTCCCAGTAGTGTTTGTGGGGTCCATGAGGCCCATTTGGGGGCCTTTATCACTCCTGTGAATGCAGTCTTCATTGAATGTCCCATGACAAGAGGAAGGTACTGCTGAAATTCCTTTCCAGGAATTCTACACATTCTGGCTCATGCCGCGATCATGTAAGAAATCGGTGGGTCATCATCTTCGAGATCATTGAAGCCTATCTGTGTCTTCAGTACCAGCTGCATTACACCTGATGCATCCTGCATAAACTTTTCCTTACCAACAGCGAGGCCGATTAGGCTGATGCATTCCATAGGCTTTCCTCGTCAAAGCCTCAGCTCCTTTGGAGCAGCGTTCTCCACAGTGTGTTTTAAAGATGGCACAAATAGGACATAGTATGGAACAAACTTCTCCTCTGCTGTATCTGCGGCTGAATTGAAGCAATTGAAGTCACAATTTGCTCCAAAACTAGCTCAGTGTCTTTCTGTATTAATGCTTGTCATTTTATAACCACAGTGGAATGAAGATGCTCCACTAAGTTATCCAAATATGGGACAAGGAGAGACTTGGGACAATCTTCCGTGAAGTGTATCAGCGCTGAAGCTGCATGGGCTTGAACCTGGGGATTGCCTTGATCCTCCATGGTTTGTAGAAGAGCTGCTGTCACCTTCTCATGAAATTTCCTTTGAAAAGCAGGTGCGAAGTCAGTTGCCATTTGTCCAATAGCGTTACAAGCGGCGTATCTTACTCTTGGATGAGGATCCTGAAGGAATACCAAAATAAAATTAACTATCTCACTTAAAATTCCCTCCATCTGTTAGTGACAACCTTCTCCAATGACCGAGAGTGCCATCAAACCAGCATGCCTGTGTTTCCGGTCAGGATTCTGAAGCATTTGCATAATATGTTCTTTAATCACAGGTGAAACAGGTTTTCCTTCGAGGCCACACGTCATCCTGTCCAGTGCACTCTCACCAGCAACTGCATTGCTGTCAAAATCATCATCTTCAATCTCATCTGCATTTGCCCAGTCTTCATCATCTTCCAAGTCAACCATCATAGCCAACGTTTGCGGAATGGCTTGTGCAACAATGTTTGTGTGCCTCCTCAGCATAGCAACAGCAGTTTCTGACAAGGCCAGAGAGAGGCTCAATACAGGCTATAGATTGCTTATAGGGACCTGTTAGGCTCTATAGATTCTTTACAGGGGCCTATTAAGCTCTATAGAGGCTCAATACAGGCTATAGAGGATTTATAGGGGCCTACTAGGTTTAACAAGTCCAACTGCCGGGTCCTACACTTTGGACACACCAACCCCATGCAGAGCTCTGGGCTGGGGACAGAGTGGCTGGAGAGCAGTCAGGCCACAAAGGGACTTGGGAGTGCTGGTGGACAGGAAACTCAACAGGAGCCAGCAGTGTGCTCAAGTGGCCAAGAGGGCCAATGGTGTCCTGGCCTGCATCAGGAATAGCGTGGCCAGCAGGACTAGGGAGGTCATCATTCCCTTCTCCTCAGCACTGGTCGGGCCGCACCTCGAGTGCTGTGTCCAGTTCTGGGCCCTCAGTTTGAGAAAGATGTTGTGAGGTGCTGGGGTGCGTCCAGAGGAGAGCGACGAGGATGGGGAAGGGGCTGGAGCACAAGCCCTATGAGCAGCGACTGAGGGAGCTGGGGTTGTTTAGCCTGGAGGAGGCTCAGAGGAGACCTTATAGCTCTCTACAAGTACCTAAAGGGAGGCTGAGGTCAGGCAGGGGTTGGTCTCTTCTCTCAGGTGAGCGGCGACAGAACAAGAGGACACGGTCTCAAGCTTCGCCAGGGGAGGTTTAGGCTCGACATTAGGAAGAAGTTCTTTCCTGAGAGGGTGCTTGGCTGTTGGAATGCGCTGCCTGGGGAGGTGGTGGAGTCACCGTCCCTGGAGGTGTTTAAGGACAGATTGGATTAGGCTGTTAGTGAGATGGTGTAGTTGACAAGTAGGAGTAGGTGTAGGTGTTGGGTCATAGGTTGGACTCGATGATCTCAAAGGTCTTTTCCAACCTTATGGTACTGTGATACTGTGATGAGTTTCTTCAAGGTATCCTTGATCTCTTTGTTCCTTAAGCTGTAGATGAGCCTGTGGGGAGAAGGAGGAAGGTGAAGGGCACGGCCGCCCGGGCCCGGGGCAGGATAGGCCCGAGCAGTGCCCCCAGCCTTCTGGCATAAGAGGCTCTGCCACGGCCACCAAGGGGCAAGCTCTGCCAGCCCTTTCCTGGCCATTGGGCCCAGCCCAGGGGCAGCTGGGTGCTTTCCCTCTTACCGGTGCCCTGGCCCGCACAGCCGTCGCACTCCCAGCTGGTTTGTCTGCGGTGCAAGGAAGAGCAGCGTCGATGGGTGCCCTCGGCAGCACAGGAGCGGCACAAGAGCAGTTGCCAGCGCCTGGGGAAGCAAAGGGGTTCACGGCTGTGAGGACAAAGTGACTGGAGCATGGCATTGTCCAGCACAGCCCTTGTTCTTAGTCCTTCTGCTTCGAGGGCTTGGCGAGACAGAGGTGCCGTGCAGAGCCCCGAGGTGCAGCTTTGGCAACTTCGGGGGAGGTTGGGGGTGCCAGGGAGGGGGATTGGGTCTTGGGTGGGGTTTGGGGGTCGGGGGGGGTGTCCGGGGGAGGGGGACGTCCTGGGGCGAGGTCCGGGGACAGCAGTTGGCAGGGCGGGGGGTCTATGAAGAGGGGTTTAAACCTAATGGGCGGACGTGCATTTGGAAGACACTGCCCATATGTCTGCGCAGACGCTGCAAACCTCATCGTACTCTATTTCAGGAGGAAGAGAAGGGGTTTCTTTAAATTGCTTTGGGTCCTGGATATGAATTCAGCATGGTTCAGTGATGGACCCCAGTGTGAAAGTGGAACGACAAGACTCAAATACAGGACGCTGCAAGCATTACAGTAATGGTGTTGTAGCAGGAAGCTGTGTCAGTTAGATTTAACCCTCCTGTGGTAGGAGAGAAGTCTATAGAACGCACTAGGCCAAGACAACGGCTGATGTACCTGAGCGTGGTTTCACTACTTTGAAGGACAGTGATTTATACCGATATAGGGTGTAACTCACGGTGTATTGACCCAGGAAAATCTGCAGTTCAACAAGGCATGGCTGAAAATGTCTAGAGAAATACGTGGGCAAAACAGATGTATTTTTTGCTAAAATTTGCAATGACGTGGTATTTTTGTAGGCAAAGCATAACAAACTTCAGAAACAATCACTGTTGTCAGTATTATTTGTAACTTCCTATTTGTGTACTTCATGATGGTGAGAGGGACCTGAAAGACACAAAAGAAATGGCAGAAAGGCTTAAAGAGTTGATGGGCTTTTGAGACGTGGCTGAAGAGAGCTGACATGTTGGAGAGCTGACCGACGGCACAAGAGGATTCATCACCTCTAATCTTGTTGAAACAGTTTCTGATGATGAGCCACGTGATGACAGAGGAGTCTCTCCAGGGACCAGCGATAGGCGGTAGGACACAGGTAATGTCTGTCCTTCCATCTTGTATGTCCTTATTAAACTTCTCTTGATGTTCTCTCTGCGTAACCTCACTCTGTCCTGTGTGTGAAGAGAAAGGACTATGAGCCGGCTGCTGGGGGCTGGCGTGGGCGGGCTGGGGGCAGCTGCTGGCATCAAGCAGAGTGTGGAGGTATCCCTGGCTTGGGGTGCCACGTACAGGCGTGGGTCCCAGTGGAGCTCCTGGCACGAATCGGGGTCTGTGTGTCCTGACAACCACCTACTGTGAGGCACGGGCACGAGGGAGGCGCGTGAGAGGCTCTGTGAGGGTCTGCATCTCCCCCCGACCTGGTGTGCGCGGGCTGTGCATGTGCATTCACCAGCAATCCTCAAGCTGGAGCAGCTGGGGGATGGGGTCCGGGTGGGGGTACCAGGTGGGCAGAGGGTCTGTGCTGGCCCCTGGGGAGATGAGAAGTGTGGGGTGGCCGCAGGAGAGACGTGTGAAGGCTGCTTGTTTGCAGGGAGCAGCAGGATGGAGCAGACAGCGAGCAGGGCACCCGTGGGATGGGTGAGAGGGACGAGATCCAGGCAGGGGCACCGGGGGGACAGAGGGGCTGTGGCAGCACACGAGCGATCTGTGACCGTGGTGCTTGTGAACAGCGAGAGTGTCGTGTGTGCTGCACCGGTGACCTCCTGGCTGTGCTGCCCCAGGGGAGGAAGGGACATGGCTGTCTCCGTGGTTTATGTCAGTCCTGCGTGTGGGCACTGCCCTGGGCTTTCGGAAGCTCTGCCGCACTCACTCCTCTCTGCCGCTGCTGTCTGTGAGGAGACACAGCACTCAGGCCTCATTCCCGCCTCCTTCCCACCTGGAAGCCTGGGAGGTGTTGTACCCTATTTCTGCCCGTGGCGTTGCACACCCCCACATCCCACTGCCCCAGGAAGAGCCCCGAGAAACGTGTGAAGGACAGGATCTCCCTTCCCAGGGGCTGGGGCCAGGGCTGGGCCCTTTAGCTGATGGAACACTGTTCCAAGGTTTGGAAGCACTTGTGTCCACACTGTAATAAATGTATGTATTAATTTGCTGACTTGTGCAAGGCAGGAACGTTGAGCTGGGTAACCATGTGAAATGTCAAGCCACAGTGTCCTGTTGTTAAACATTACCAGTCTCTGTACCGGTTTCTGTCAAACCTGTTTTGTGAATTGGTAGTAGTATCCCTGATTCCTGCAAATGCGGGAGGATAACAGAACCCCAGTGTGAACGGGAATCCCTCAGTCATCTTGTTTGAACAATAGGAGGCCCAGGGGGGAGGGAATGGTACTTACCTCTTTAAGAAGCAGCTTGGCCAACATCCTGTAGAAGCTGGTTTAAGCCGGATCTGCCGTTTGGGTGAGAAGCACTGAATTCATCAAGAAAGACCCAAGTAAGGAACTGAAGTATGCGGACCACCCCTTCCCAGAAATGATTACCATATCCCTATCCTCTTCTGGGAAAAACTATGAATATGTATGAACCTGTTGCATTTAATGCGAATTCGGGATGTACCGGTGTGTGTCTTGGTGGAGCGGAGACTCCCGGCACACCCAGCGCTGCTTCGCTTGCTCTTATTAATAAAATTTTTAAGAACATTTTTAAGAGGTTCTTTGGAACTCCGTCTGTCATTTCTCACACACACTGTTACCCGCTGCCAGTTTCCAAGTCACCGTGGCCACATGCACGCTGGCTTTGGGAGTGCTCAGTCCATCCTTTATCCTGACTCTCTAAGTGCCTGGGAGCCTGCAGGCAGGCGGGGCCCGAGCCACAGGGGCCGCTGGCTGCACACCACTGCAGGTGACTGTCCTGCCGTGCCCAGAATGTGTCTGCTGGCTGTTGGTCTGCTGGTACCAGCAGCAGGATTAGCCTAGTTCGGCCTTTCCAAGGTGATCATGCCCTGTGAGCGTGCCAGCTGCTCCACACGAGGGCCTTGCAGCCTGCAAATACACCCATGCAGGAAAGAGACGGCACAGGCAGACTCGCCCCGTGTGCAGAGGGAGCCACGCTGCAGTGCCCTGGTGCCCTCTGTGCCAGGTCCCAGTGGGCATTTCAAAGTGCCTTTCAGAGGAGGGTGCTGCGGGGGAAACCGAGGCACAGTAGGTACGGGGCTTGCAGAAAGCTCTGTGGGGTGGCAGCCCTCATCTCCTGCCCTCGCACCGGGCTCTCATTGCCTGCCAGACCTGGCTCTCTCTGCCCTGCCAGACCTCCTGGGGGACACTCGCCAATCTCACCTTTTCCGTGGCTGAAAACCTGGCGCGCATGTTGCGTCGCTGTCCTGGCGAGAGGGCTGCAGCCGAGGGCAGCGCCGTGAAAACACTGGGCTTGCTCTTCATTTGTCCACCTGAGCACAAAAACAATGGCATGAGGCCTCCTTGGTCTGGGAAGACAGACCCTCGTTCCTGCAGTGCTCTGAGATCCTGTCACAGTGCCGAGACCACCAGTGTTCAAAGCAGGTGTGGCCACCACTGGCCTAGAACTGGAGAGCAAACACGTAGGCAGGGCCAGCAGATGGGCAGGCACTGCTCTCAGAAGGGGAGGAACGGCTGAAGGGGGCACAGAAGCGAAGCATCAGCTCATCAACAGGTCCAGGTGAGCCAGCCTTGCTCTGGACCCTCAAAAGCCCCCTTGAATGAGCTGCAGCCCAAGTGCTCAAGCAGCCACGGGCACAAAAGGCAAAAGAAGAGGAAACCCAACCAAGAAGTTCCACGTTATACGTTGCCTGCGCTTTATCTTCTTATCAGACTCAAGGATGGTGAGGAACCATCTACAGGGAACCGACAGCAGATTGTGGAGCTGGATGGTTTCTTCTTGGCACTGCCGACACTGGAGAGCAGAGACCTCCAGTCAGTCCTTGGAGATGCAGAGACAGCAGAGCCACATTGGCATGGTGGCGGGCGTGAAACTTGGGGCTTTCTGCTACCTGGTGAATGAAAGAGCATCCAGTTGAGAGCCCAGGTGACGTGCTGCTCTCCGTGACCTGTCGCCTGCCCCGAGAGGGGGTGCAGGCACAGGGAGGTGAGGAAACCGGCGGTACCTTGATGGTCACGTCTCCCAGTGGCAGGCTGGCACCTTCTGGGTGGCAGTGCACTTCGAATGTCGAAGTCTTGCAGCAGGGCAGGTCCTTCATGCGGTCGAGCTCCACGCTGAAACCTGGAACAGATGAAAGTAAAGTAGCATAATCACATCATCGTGTCACAAGCACGTTCAGGCCGTGGCTGGCAGAAATGAAGGACCCCTTTGCACCTCTGGAGAAGCCCAGCACTCTTTCTCCTCTGTCACGGTACCAGTAAAAAGGGGTTTTGCAGGCAGAATCCAAGACCCATGTGGTAAAAAGGAAACCTGTCGGCTAAAAGGCTCCAGCAATTCCTTCATCAGGCACCCCAGGGGAGCATGCACAGACCTCTCCAAAGGAGAATTTCCAGCTAAGATTTCCCTCAGGCCCTGGTGCTTCCTGGAAACCAACTTAGAGGAGACACCTGACCACCCTTCAGACACAGCGAGGCACCATTTGGCGGCGCCGCAGCCTCAGCTCGGGGCGAGGCTCTTTCAGAAGCCCTGGTCAATACAACTGAGGACCTCGCAGGCTTTCTCAGTACCAGCTGAACAGAAGTGCCGTGACATTATGAGCAAAGCACTGCCCAAGCACGGAGGGTCCATCTCGTTGCAACGCAAGCCCCCAGAGTGCACGAGGAAATACACATGTTGCTGATGGCAGCCAAGAGCAGAAGGTACTGAGAGCTGACCGAGGCGGTCGCTCCATCCTGGTCCTGCAGCAAAGGGGCAGGACAGCCACAGGCAGGCCGGGCCGCTGGGCACCGCTGGCCAGAACTGCGTGTCTGAAGCACCAAGCAGAGGGCCTCGAGAAGGAAAGCGCTAGAGAAACAAGCACTCAAACACCTCCCCGTGGCCAGGGGCTTCAGCCAATCTGTCAGAGAGAGCTCCTTCAAGCCCACGTGAAGTCTCGCCAGGAGTGGTGACCTGTGCCACGCAGGACCCTTCCGTCAGCGCACAAGGACACGGAGAACTGGCCGGGGTTGGTGATCGTCACGACGTGTGCGTGGATGTTACTGAGAACGATGTCGCCCAAGTCCAGGACATGCTCAGGCAGCTCAGCTCTGAAAGGAGGAGTAAGGACAGTCCCTAAATCATAGCCTGGATACATTTCCAAGCAGATGAAAGAAGCAAATAAAGCGGATTTGTCTTTATTCACCGCTGTAAAAACTCAGCTCAAGCCTATGAAGCCCAAGGCCTGGCCACCTGGTAATAAGACTGGCAAGTCACGGGGACTGTAGGCCCAAGGTTTTACCAGCAACCCATGGGACCTTAAAATAAGATCACTTTTAAATGGGTACCGGTCATGGTTCCTCTGCTACGAGAAGCCAGCCTGGATAAGTCCCCTGCACCTCCACTGGCTTCAGTGGAACTGCTAAGCCTGGGCACAGGCCAAGCCTGAAATTGCTTCAGGACCTGGTAATTAGATTTGCCTGCATGGGAAATCTTCACCGCTCTGCAATCTGATCTGTCCCCAAAAGCAGAACCCACAAACCTCCCTTCTCTGCGTGGGAGAAGGAGGGAATGGTGGCTCAGATAGCAGACACGCTGACAAGAGAAGGCAGGTTCTCACACCTAAGAAAGTACAGGCCATCATCACTTTCTAGTTTGCTTGTACCCAAAGGCCAAGGTCTCCTCCTGCAGGATGCAGCACGTCCTCCAGAGGACTTGCAGGGATGCATTTCCCCAGCACAGACCTACAGACCGCCCTTTGAGCGGCACGAGCACAGCTCTGCCACTCACGGTGTCCCCTCTGCAGCAAGAGCCAGACCCAATGAACAGAAGCTCTTTCTCCAGACCCTGCGCTCTCAGCAGGGCTGGCAGCTCCTGTCACAGCACGGCAGGGCTTCCCAGGTGGCTGTCGAGGGGCCTGACTGGGTAAGGTGACCCTCGGGAGAGCCAGAACTGTCCCAGTTTTCCATCTCTAGTTCCTATTTGTATTAGTTCGTACCCTTCTAGAAGGTTTTTCTTTAAATCAGGTGCTTTTCCTGTTTCGAAAGCCCAGCATCCCTCCACAGGGAAACAGGGAAACAGCCTCACACACAGAAGAGGGAACAGGACCCTGCGAGGAGGCCGCTGCTTGAGCAACATCAGAACCAGAAAGTGAACCCAGATGATCTGCCTCCACTTTTGGCCCTTTCTTGGCTAGAACGGCACAAGACATGTTTCACTCCCGTACAGCAACTTTTTACAACCTTATTGGCTCTAGCAGCCTCCTGAAAAGCACTGAGGCTGGTCAGAGGAGACAAGCAAGCAGCATTTAGCCCCTAGTGGAGAGCCGGCAGTGGCCTAAGGTCAGCTTTGAACTTTTACACGCACACACAGCGTCGTAGCACTGGATAAATCACAGCGCACAGCACCACACGGAGCACAGGCAGACATCGGGGACAGCTGAGCTGCCTGCTCACAGGATTTTGTGCTTCTCTGGATACCTGGGAACTGGAAGAGAGACCCGAAAACACAGAAACTAAATAATGAAGTAGCCTCTTGTTCTCAGATGCCTTGTGGGAGGGGAAAGACTATGCAGGAATCGGGATCCAGAGACTGAAGGGCCTCTGTTTTGCCTTGGTGTTATCACTGCAGCTGAGGGATGCCTGCAGGTCCTTTGAAGAAAGTGAGGCTTAGAAAAACCCAAAGAGCTTGCATCCACATTCAGAGCAGGGAAGGCAGAGACAAAAGTGAACGGTTTTGCCTCATCAGCCTGGGCAACTGACAGGAATGAAGAGTTGACACTTTTCTTAGCTTCTCTACAAGGACTGATGTTCAGACCTCACTGTGCCCTGCAGGATCCTCAAAAACATCCCTCTATGAGTGTGTCTCTCTAGAGGTGGCCGTGATCCCCCTCGGTGGAGCAGCTGTCACTGAAGCAAAACTGAGATGAAGTTAAAAAGCAGCCCCATCTCTAAAAACTTCCTCGGTGACTTTACAAAGCTCCTCGGGAGGGGTTTAGCATTGCTCAGCTGCAGGGATCTGCTCTCCCCCCCGCAGTCCCAGCACACAGGGTGGCTGTGCAAAGCCCATGCTGGTCTCGTGGGTCCCACACGTCACCCTGTGCCCTTGGCTCAGTGGCTCAATTCTGTCTCCACATCGAGAAAGGCAGAAGAGACCTGGCAAGACTGTCCCCAGCCCCAGAGGAGTGAAACAAACATCTCGGGGCGAACGCCAAAAGCCTGGTCCCCCTCACATCAATCCAAAGCCCCGGGGACTGGCAGAAGCTGTTTAACTCCCTCCTTTGAACACGATCGCACAGCAAGGGGCACAGGTGGCAGAAGCACCAGTGCCAGCAAACCCTCCCTTGGAAGCTTAGCAGAAAGGAGACATGGGAAAACCCCAAACAGCCAGATCAGTAAAGTGGGATCACTCATTCCTAGGATGAGCTGTGCCCTCCTAGAGCCGGTTTCAGAAGAAATCTCACTAGGAAAGAGATGTCCTGCACACCCCAGGGAAGCCCTCTGCTTAAGCTGGATGCTCTTCTATTCCAGACTTTTTCCTAATCCATCATGGTTTCACTTCCCCAAATTCCTCCCTTCATTTCTCACTCTTACCTCTGGGTGTGACACCTCAACCCAACTCCTCCTCAGAGCCTACAGCCTTCCAAGTCATCTGTGTTGCACGTGCAGTGCAGGGAGCTGGGCTTCTGACCAGCTTGAAGAACATTCAGTTCTCCAGACCCAAGGAAGGTGCAAAGCCCACTCCCAGGGCCTTGGCTTTGACTGCAGGAGTCGGCTGTGCTCACAGACACCCTTGTGCCTTGCCAGGCAACACACCCTCGCCAGTGCCCTGACCATTTAATTTCCTTTCTGGTATGTTTCTCTCCTCTTCAGCCAAACCCTGGAGCTCAGAACTGCACAGGTCCAGTCCCATCACAGTCAACTAGGTGAGTAAACAAGTCTTCCTCAAGTTACCACTGAGGCAACCCTTCAGAACACCTTCCAAAACACTTCTATCAGCAGGAGCTTAATGCAGGTTTATTTCGCATTCGCTTCAACGTCTGTGCCCAGCGATCCCAGAGCCAGGGAAAGCTCACCAGGCTTAGCTGGCAGCTTCTCCGCAGATCTCTGCTAACAGTGAGGATGAGAGGAGCTGGGGAGCAGGGAAGAAAGAACTGGTTGAGCGTTCAGGGTCTCAGCAGCGTGTCCAGAAGCTGCTGCATCCATAAACACCCACTCCTGTGCCGGCAGCCTCCTTGCAGCAGGTTTTCAAAGCCCTCTAAGTTCTCCAGCATCAAAGTATCCTAAAGACTAGAATAGAAGCTGCTACCTAAACAGTTTACATTCAGGTAGCGATATGAACTCAGAAACCAACCTGGATATAATTCCCCAAGGTTTGATCCAGAACCCTGCTTATTTTCACTTCACTAAACTCCTCGGTAACAATTGAGGACAGGAGGCGGACGCAACGCCAAAGCTGAGGAAGAACCCTGGAGCAGCCTGGAAGATCGCTGTCGTTCACAAGGGTCAGCACCTGCCCACAGGGGATTTTAGGAAGCACTGTCCCAACATCACAGCAGGGTTGAGCACTCACAGCTGAGGAACGACACATGTAGGCAGAGAGATGACCAAAAGGGTATTGGAGATACTGAGAGAATGCAGAGGTTGTTTACTCACTGAATAGTTTGTTTACTCACTTCTTCTTACTCAAAAACTTCTTGTAAAGGAGGAGCAAACCCTGAGACCCAGCATCACAGAGGCTGCCAGGTGCCCAGGCAGAGCACGGTGCCCTGTGCCAGAGCTGTCTGATGGGCACCTTTGCTGCAGGAGGCTTGCAAGGACCCTGCCAACAGCCCCAGCAAGGCGTGAGCTCTGGGTGAGCCTTCCCACCGGGGCCCAGCGCTCGCCAAGGCACAAAACTCCAGTATCTCAGTAAAAACAACTCCCTCCTCTCCCGTATCGCTGCTGCCCTGCCCGAAAACTCAGCTACTTGTCCCAGGGATGGAGGTCACCAGCCACCCCCTGCCTTACGCAGTGGGGGATCGCCCGCTCCCAGTTCCATTCCCACAGGTCCATACACTGTCTGCACTGCTTTACAAAACTGCAGCCCAGACACTGACTGCACAGCTCTGCCTGGGAGAGGGAAACTCATCCCTCTTGTAATTAAACTGACACCCACTGCAGCACAACAGGATCCAACCTGCCTGCAGCCAAAACCACTCCTGGCTTAGAGGCGACAATGTTAATGCTCAAAATAACCAGAAGGAAGGAGATGTGGAAGCTGAGCTCAGGTTCAAGGACTGCTTCCTCCTCTGCGAGGTCTTACCTTGATTTCTCCCTCACCAGCCCTGCCGCAAGCCCCCTCCCCATCTGCACCCACCTTCGCAAACTGAACCAGACACCAGCTTTCAGCAGCCTCACTGCGTCACAAACACATTTTGCATTTTGATTGCCACCCAGCACAAGTCCAGTCCTTTGGAATTTTTTTTACACCAAAAAAGCACCAAAACCCAGGCCAAGAATGACTATAATTACTGCTCCCTTTAGAAGAAGCCTCAGGGCTGTGCCTGTCTGTCAAGCCCAGGTGCTTCGCAACATGGGCTGCTTTCAAAGCACTGCTCTTCTCCTCTCTGGTTGGGCAGAGCTGGCTCATTAGGCAGAACTTCCTCATTTGCAGCTGGAGCCAGCAAACTGTGCACAAGGCAGCGTGCCGCTGGTGGAGGTACAAGGAGAGAGGATGAGCTCCCACAAAAGCACCGATCCCTGGCTGTTAGGAGCAATGCCGACACCTTCGTGCCTCCATGTCCATCACCAGTTCCAAATCAGATCTCTTCAAGGTGCTGGAGCACAGGGTGACCTGGTGGAAGAGAAGAGCAACAAATGCTTCATTACTGGCAAAAGCCATTGGCCATGCACGGCGTCCTCCAGTTCTCCTTCCACAGTAAGGAAGGAGAGGATTTTGCCCTAATTCTTCTGCTGGTCCATGTGTAAAGCACAGTCCCAGGGAGTAATAAAAGTCTTCTGACAATATCTGTTTGGTTAAATACTCTGTGCAGTTATCGGGGCACAAATGAGCTAAATCAAAGCACAGTTGGACTGATGCTCTACTCACCACTGGATCAGTTTTCAGTCTTGACTACAATAGCGTAAATCCAGAGGAAAACTGCTGATGTCAACAGAATGAGCTCAGCTTTACAATGGGAAGCTGAGGGCAAATTGTGGCCCAGCAGATGTTGTGCAGTTCACAGGTACCAGAGCTTTTTCAATCTGCAGGGAATACAGCTCCTTCTGCTCAACAGAAGTGAAATCAGCATGAGAAGAAAAGCAAACTGCTTTATGCAATGACATCTCTTTTTAGCAGCCACCTTCTGTCCTCATCTTTCCTCTGTCTACTGTAAATCAAAGAAATCGCTCTAAGCAGCTCTCAAAACCACATGAATGGTTTCCGTCCTTGACAATACGGTACAAGACGTTCAGCTTACGATTTCGGAGACAAAACGGTGCTCCTTCAGAAATGTCCCCGAGTGGCCCAGCCAAGAAAAGCCTAACACCAGTGCGGGTATCTTCCTTGTGTTACGCCAGCAGCACTAAAACCCTCTCACAACTCAGCAAAGCTTCAGCTCCGCCTGCTGAAGCACATACGGCCAGACTGTTCTCCTACCTGGACATCCAGGAAGCGCCGGGGGAGGAGGGTCCCTCTGCAGGGATTTATGGTACATTCGGTTGCTTTGATGTGCCCTTGAGCAGCCCTTCTCCAGGATGGGCAAGTGGTGTCTGACATCAGTGCGAGGAAAGCCTAGGAATATGACACAAGTATGGATTTATGCACCAATTATCCCATGATTCCTGGTGTGAACACTCTGTTACGATAAAACTGTGCTGGCGGTTCAGCTCTTTTCAGTCTGAATCACAGCTAATTTGAGAAGCTGAGCAAGGAATTAATTGTCACTGAAGTTTTATGCTGATCACAGAGATGGCAATGCCTGCTCTTAGCAAGGCCAAACGTGAGTTCTTCTCTCTCTAACTCAAGAGCTCTCTCATACATTCCCAAACCAGCACCAATTAACTTCTACTTATGAGCGCGCACCCAGACAGACCACTTATTCTGAACATTCAATCCACAAAATTCCCTGCTATGTCCAGGAATAAGTTGTGCATTGCCATCGGCGAGAAGATACAGGAAGACAAAGGATGGGTGAAATTCAGAGCTGGGGTCTGGGGCAACCAGACGGAGCACGAGACAACTTGCAGCTCACTCCAGAGGAGGCAAGCCTGATGCCGGCTTTCGAATTAGCAAGAACTGTGTCGCACCTGACCTAACAAATAGGGACATGGCATCCACGCTGCACACTGGCTTTGGTTACTGCCTGCAAAGGTTTACATCACTCCAACTTTGATACTGGCTTTCCATTGGGCACCAGAGACACAGCCACGCGTTATGGGGTTGCTCTGCAGAGAGAGGACACGAGCACACAGCCTGCTCCAGCGCAGGTATCCAGCCTGGCTAGCCGCTCTCGGAGAAGAAGTCATCTCCAACGGCTGCTGACCAAGCGTCACTGAAATGCAGGTGGGGAGGGAAACCCGCTGCAGACGCAGCAGGTAGCTCACCCGTGCCACCGACAGCCCGCTGTCTGCCTCCAGCAGGGAGGCAGGGGGCACAAAAAGGACAAACACTGCCCCAAACGGGACCAAAGTTTTCGGACACAGACTGCAGCCAGCAGCACAGCCAACAGCTGCCTTCGGCTGAAAAGGCCTCGTTAATGAACGCAGGTTAAATTGGACCAAGCTCCTGTTACACAACCATCTTTCTACCCTGGCGCATTTCTTGCTGTTTGATTTAGTCAGAAGGAAACAAAGAAGTGCCAGAGCAAGGATGGAGGCAGGGCAGGAAGTGGCTTGGAAAGGCAGTGAGTTTTGTTAAAAGGTCCATGAGGAGCATGAAAACAGGGCACGCTGGGCGCAGAACAATAACGGCCCTTCAACAAATTCACAACTGTTCTCACACCCAAACTGCAGATCATCTCAGTGAAAAGCCTCTTGAGAGTCTGAGACGCAGAACCAGAATCTGCATTTGAGTGGAGGCGCTCTGGATGCTAAACCGCCGCCTCTCTCAGCAGAGCTGGCCTCTCAGCAGGGAAGGAGCCCACATCTCCAAGGACATCAGTGCCTGATGCACAGCTATGCTTTGGGCATGTTCACGCGTAGCTGATAGAGGTGTCCTCGCAGCACTAACACCTCACACTGAAGGTAAGGTGGGAAACGGTAGCGTTGCCTTGCAACGGGAACATTCTCTAAGGGCAGCTACAAGCTCCCACATGGTATAAACTCCCTTCTCCTGCAGTCCCATGCCCTGGGCCCTTGTGGGACACAGTCATTCTGCTGCAAGCATTGGGAGGCTGGGGCTGGGCAGACCACGAGAGACACCAGGACACTCTGACTTTCTGTTCCTTTGGTCCCACTTGACTTCACAATGGCCAAATTCTGCCTAAGCAACCAGCAGCCCCGGTTTAACACCCCGAAGGCTGCTGCGGGGGAACACAAGCGATGGATGCTCTCACGTTGCAGTGCTCCATGTTGGCCACGAACACACACACCTCAACTTGAAGTCCAAGCGCAGGGCACGCTCACCAAAGGAGACAAGACCGAACTCGAGGGAAGGTACACTGAAATGAAAAGTTGGTCCGATGACACAGCCCCTGTGAAGACAAAGAAAGCTGTTGGCTTGGTTAGAGACATGCAAAGGTTTCAGCTTGTGTTACCGCGCCAATCAGTAAAACCTGGTCTCAGAACCACGGTGGGTTTCAAATCAACCCATCACCCTGAACAAATGATGGCTCCGTGCCTCCGTTTCCCCATCTGTAATGCGATGGACACAGAGGTGCCCACACAGAAGTGGACTCACTTCAACCAGCCTTCCTACCTGCAGGCTCCGTGCTTTGGTATTTCTTAGAAATCAAGGAGCACAGTGCACAGTGCCTGCTGGTTTTACCCACAGGACTGCCACTGGCTCTGTTCTGCACACAGACAGACCCCAGCATCCCGCAAGAGGGACCTGTGTTCACCCATGGCGCCCCCTTTCCTGTACTCCTTCCTAAATACCAAAGAAACTCAGGCCCTTGTAAGGCTGGTTTCCCAGTAAAGAATAATCACCTGTGGTTTAGGCATCTTCCAGCCGCAGTCAAAAAGCACTCAGAAAAAGTGACTGTCAGGAGTTCCAATCCAATGCTAATTTTTGATTCTTGGGCCGAGTCAATTCCTGAGGATAAACCAGGTAGTAAATCTCTGCTGACAATGGAGTTCCCTCTTGAAGGATCTGGTGGAATCAGACTTGACTTCCCAAGACCCAACAGCTGACTTTGGATGGAGAAAAGGCAGCAGACATGCTTTTCATCACAGCACGTGCCAGGAGATGACAGAAAACTACCTCCAAACCAACCACAACTGGGAATCACGCTGGGACACTGCTAAGGATGAGCCTTCCCAGGCAAGGGGGGAAACGGCTGCCGTTTCTGCTGAGGGCACTGCATCTCTGCACAAGTGACACCTCAGTGACTGCCCAGAAGGCTCAGGCAAGGAGCCCGCCCAGAGCTCTGGGCACCACAGTCGATAACAGTACAGCCTGAGAGAAAATGGGGATAAAGGCAGTGGATTTGGCAACAACAGCACTTTACAATATCAAAACCCAATGCATTTAGGAAAGGACACCGGGTACTTGCAGAGCAGGAAGGTGGGAGAGGAACCACTTGAACTCTCATCCCCGTTCCTTCCTTTGCAGCCCAGTGTCCCACCAGCCAGCTCACTTCCAGTCAAAAGTCCCAGGAGTTTTTGTCCATGGAGGACTGAACCCAGTGCTCAAAGCCTCCCGAAGAGGGAGGCTCAGCTTGCCCTGGTAGGTGGGCAGCTCAAAGGAGTCTGAAAACAAACACCTGGAACTGTGGGGCTGCAGAATGGGAGATTAGGGATCTTAGAAATCAAGGAGACATTTGACACGTCAGAGAGGAGCGGACTGCAGTGGGAATTACTGCTGAGGAACAGCTGTGCAGGAGCAGATGAGGATGTGGGGGCACCATCCGATGGGCCGAGCAGGAGCCACCATCCAGACAGGAGTGCACAGATGAGGACAAAATTCAAGACAGGAACATCAGCTCCCTTTCACTGAGACATAAGGTCTGCACTGAGCCCAGGGCTGCGCAGGCAGGACAGGGCAGAGAGTGGGCACAGAGAAGCAGAGGGCGTGCGGGGCACTGGAAGCCAGGGCATTGGTGGGGAAAAAAGGACAACTTCGTTGGGCCGTGGGGAAACCAAAAGACAACTGTCCCACTGCCAGCTCTTTCCTTCCTCAGGAGCGAGGCCACCGCAGGGCAGAGGCAGTGGGCACTACCCAGGAAAAACTCTGGTTTACCTGTGATGAGCACACCTTTACAGATAAAACCTGCCCTTGTGCAAGGAGAAAGCTGCTCACACAGGAAGATCCTGAGACCAATCATGAGGCAGTCACAGAGAAGAACAAATTATTTCACTGCGAGATGTTCCCTCTTGATTTCCAAAAATAGTAGCCTTTTCCCTCCAAACACAAAGTCAATGTAATTGTTTCTCTACTGAGGTCAACAGACCCACTCACCACTCTTCTCGTGCACAGTATTACCCTTGCTGTTCTTTTTTAACCATTTCCCTTGCCCGTCGGTAACATTAACCGCGGATTCCCCTCATTTCTTTACTGCTTTGATCTGGGCCTCCCAACAGCAGCAGCCCGGGAGCCACCAAGGAGGCACAGGCAGCCCCAAAGCTCCAGAGCAGCTTTCCTACCGACACCACGTTATCCCCCAGCCCATGGTTAAGACAGGCTGGGACAAGCTCGCGTGCTGCTGGGGTCCAGAGAAGGGAGCTTTGCCTCTCCTATCACCCGTTTTGCTTTTCCCCTTCTCCCCTTGGCCTGGTGAGAGTTCTCTTTTGCAGTGGCACCAGCCCACAGGATGATGTCCAAGTCCTTGTGACAGCGGTTGCTGCGGGTGTCCCCGACTCCCCCATCAGCACTTTCCTGGTTGCAGAAAGAAGACACCGGAGCACTTGCTGCACAAGAGCTGGGAGGGCAGCTTCCCCCAAAGCCTTAGCGTGAGAGATGATGCTGAGGCTGCTGCCGCCCATTTTGCATGGATTTCAAAAACACTGCTTCTGGCTGCAGAATCGCCCCAGGCTGGCCCAGCCCTCAGCCATCCCCCAGGCAATCTGCTGCCCAGAGCCCTGCTGCCCGCACACCATCTGCCAGGGCCCGGCGGAGCGAGCTCCCTGTAGGAAGGAGTCACTCCAGCTCCTGGGAGCACAGGCAACTCCACCCTTTTCCTCTGCAGCTTCCAGACAAACTGGTTTCCATCATGGGCAGGGTCACATAAAACCCTGGTGTCCTCAACACAGGGATAGCAAAGGGTCACAGAAGTAACCTGCTGCTGCCAAAGTCTGTCAATACGGCATCCTGCAAAGTCATAGAGCCATCACGCTCAACCACGAAGGCAAAGCTGCTTCCCACAGGGACCCAAGATGTTCAGAGTTGAACTGGGTATTGAGAGTATCAGAGGCACGGTCACTCTTCCCTAAAGAGAACCACATTCATTTGCTGCTGGAATTGCAGGGTTCAAACTGGAGTCAAGGTTAAAAAGTCTTGGCTCTCCGTCTTGGCTCTCATCCCAGCAACCCCACGCTAAGACCTTAGACAACACCTTTTCTCCCTCTGCTCCACCACAAAATGAGGTTGGTGGGAGACGATTACCCAGAGGTGGCTACAGATGTGCCCACAGAGCTCCTATATCCCTCCTTACTTGACAGTCAAAGTCACAGGCTCAGAACCTGAAGCCTTCCTTGAACTTCCCCGGGGATGGCGGAACTGAAGGAGTTCTTGATAACTCGGAGCCCATCCGGTGAAACGATGCCCTCCGTGGGGAGAAAGGTGAGGCAGAAGCCCAGAGCTGTAGTTGGAGGCATCAAGCTGAAGGGACCATCGAGGGCTTCTTTGTTAAACAGGATCGCCTGCAGCAGCAAGAAAATGAAACAGAAACACGTAAGGAATCTCCCTTTCTACAGAAGGCTGACTTGTGGTTAATTAAACACTCAACATCTGCAGAAGGCAGAAGATGCTCTGTGCTGCTGCTTGGCAGAAGCCAAAGAAAATACAAGCAGGACAAATTCTGCCTCTGTCTTTTGTCAGGCAAAGCAGTGGTAAATTCACACAAACGGAGCCACTCTGGGTTTACCCCGCTGACACCGAGCAGGCTGCTTCGACTTCCAGCGCAGAGGACCTGCTCGGCATCACCGCGTCGATGCAGCCCTGTCCCTCAGAGCCCCGAAGGCCGGCTGCAGCCTCGTGTGTGGCTGACCCACAACAGCTTCTGCTCCGGGTGAGGCTGGTCCTGCCAAGGGCAGAACACCTTCAGCTCCCACTGCAGCCCACAGCTCCGTGCCGGCAGCAGACACCTCGGGGCTGCACTATAAGCAGCCTCAGGAGCGCCCCCAGCTCCTGCAGGACACAATTCGGGTGCCTGCACGCTGTCACCACCAAACCCACCCAGAGCGGAGCTGTAACGTCACTCATTGCTGCAGGGGGAAGCCCTGCCACTGCCACGGGCTGATCTCTCTGCTTGGAATTTCTGTGCCCTAGGTTTTGTCCTTGCAAACCCTGTCAGAAAATCTGAGACAGACACAGAGAGACATTCCTTATTTTTTAAATCGTGCAGCTGCTCTTGCAAATATTCCCCTACTGTAGCTCTCTCCTCTCATCTGTTTTACACCTTAGTTACAAATTGCACTCAGGGATCCTACGCCGAGCTGAGGTTTACCTCCAGTCTCGCTGCTTGGTACGGCACTAACAGCATCACCGACTTACTCACATTTTCTCAAGTAATGAAAAGAATTGATACGGAACGAATCAGTAATACAGCAGCATTAAAAACGCAAAGAGCACAATATTTTGGTTAGAAAACAGCTTAATGTGTCCTTTCCTGCCACAGTCAAGCTTTGGAAAGCATCTGGCACCATGTATTGCTGAATTAGCTACCTCTTTTGGTTGCTCTATCTTGGTTTTTGGCAGAAGATTTGACAGCATGGGAGGGGGGTAACAAATATGCAAATAGGTGGAACGTTTCGTCGCTTCGTTCCAGAAATGCTTTGCTCTCTTAAGAGCCAGAGGTACCAAGGCTGAAGTGGCTTTTTGACCCAGTGTTGCTTTTATGTATCAAGAGGTTATTTGCATGAAGCCTCCCAGCTGATCTCAAAGGGAGGTCGCCCAGAAGCAGGAATTAGGGCTTCATGAACAACACACACACACACACCGTTCAGAACCCATCAAAAAGCATCCGCATGCCATGAAACCCCTGGATCGGACAATTCTGTCGATATTCTCTGCTCACAACTGCCTGAGTTGCCAGAAATCCTGCAGGTTCACAAGGCTCACAGCTGCCCTGGCAGCCATCAGGATCCACCTCAGCCCCTGCAAACCCCTGCCGCTCACCTCGTAGCTCTGGGCTGAGCCAATAAAAACGTTCCCGATGTCCAGCTGGTCAAAGCTGAAGCACAGCCGGGGTCCTATGCCTCCCCCTTCGACGTGGAGGAGCAGTCTGGTTTCACGGTCTGAGCAGAGATTGCTGGTTCAGTACAGTAATTCCCTCTGTTATCCTGGATTTTCCAGGCTGCCTCCATGCTAGTCCCTGACTCCAGGCTGGAAGGGACAAGTTCTAGATGCTCCAGGAGAAGATACGAGACCCTTCTCTTCGCTCAGGAGCTACGCTCTTGGGCTGGTGCCTAATTTTTAATGAACCCCTGGGGCTGCTTTCTAATTCAGTGATCAGTTTGCACCCTGGAAGCGTGATGCTGAGTTTAAAACATGATCTCTGAATTCCTTCCCGTGTGCTTAGACGAGCTTTCAAATCCACTTAGTGAAGGCACAAAGCTCAAGAAACAGAACTGAAGACAAAAATACGCCATCTACACCAGATGCAATCGGAGATCACAGCAGAGGAGCACATGAGCCCAAGCGAGGCGAAGCTCCCTGCTAACGGCAACGCACACATCCGACGGAGGCTCGGAGCAGGCAGAGCACCTCAGCCACCACCTGTGCCCAGCGTAGAGCTCCGTACCTGCGCGTTACAGGGCTCCCCTCCTGCAGTGGCACCCAAATAAGACAGGGCTTTATGATCTCCAGCGAGGAGAAGCACGCACCTATTCTGACCCTATACCAAGAGCTCAGCTTTGCAAAGACACCTTACCTGAAGCGCGCTGAGCAGGGATGGAGAAGCAGCCGGGGACATACATCCCTTGTTGCAAAGGTAGCTGCGACCACAAAGCTTATAGCAAAACCCTAAGTTGGCCCTTTACTTCCCTAAGTCTGCTAAGCTGACATCGGGCAGGATCTCTCAGTCTGAAGGCTGTTCTGAACCACTGGAACAGCCCAAAGTGCCTGAATCCTCGTTCCCTTTGCAGCTTGCGTCTCCCTGCCATCCCATTCTACTTGAGCAGAAAGCGAGCAGCATAAGGAGGAGAAGAAAGCCTCAGAACCCGGAGACAAATTTCACTGCCCCTTTTCTGCAATAACATTCCTCTACCCTTCAAGCTCCTTTTCTGAGATGAGGGTGAGCCCTTAATTAAAGATTAAGAACTAAGTGCTGAGGATTTTCTTTCAAAGCACTCTGCTGCAGAGTTATTCCAGAATGTCCAAGATGACTCCTTATTGCAAAGAGTCGCCCAGGTGTGACTGGATCACAACTCAAAACACTCGCCAGGAACAGCCAGCACAGCAAAGCCATCACCTCTGTAGGGAAAAAGATGGTGTAAGCTGGGTGGGTCGATGACAACCGCTCCCAGAAAAAGACTTGACAGCATTTCTGGAAGACAGGATGAGCATTAAGCTTGTCTGGCAGACTGCTCGGGCTCTGATTTCCAGGGAGGGTGCTCACCCTGCCGAGCACAGCCAGCCCTGTCCAACGCCACCCACATGCACCACAGACTCGGAGCTACGAGGTGGCAGTTCCCACACGGGGAGAGAAGCACGTGCGGGCCAGAGGAGATCCTTTTACAGACACCCTGCGCTCAGTAGGGATCAGTCACCTAAGGTCTGGCAGCATCAGGGGAGTGAGAGGTGATCAGGGCCCTGGCAGCACAGTGGCAACTCAGCTCCCACAGCCTCAGGAGTCTGATGATGCGTCCACGTAACAGACACATCTTGGAGGGAAATGGTCTGGAGGGGCTTAATGATTAAGAATTTGGCAAGATGTCTCCCTCCTAGAACAGGAGCAGACAGAAACCCATTTATCTTCAAATGTCACAGTTCTTGTTGGCAGCCCCAGCCCTGGAGCCTTTATTCAGAGCATCAGCACAGAGCAAGGAACCAGCAACACTTGTCAACAAAATTTATAAAGGAGTTCGGAAGCAGCTGCAAAAAACCCTTTCTAAGTGCCCTACAAGTACCAGCACCCAGGAGAGACATTTGGCTAAATTCAGGCTACAGTGAAAGAACTGAACTGGAACCAAACACACTCTAGCGAATCGAGTAGAATTTCTACGGAGGCACCAGCCATTCTAAAGGACCTCTCTCCTTAAAAGCTTCCGCTGTTTCCCTGGGTCGCTACAGCTACGGGAATGCTTTGACTCAGAAAAGATTTAGCAAGTCAAATGGATGGATTTTGCCATTCTCAGTCACAAGGTGCTGCCTCCAACATCCTTCCCCTGCACATGTGCGTGAGTGCGTAACGCACCCAGCAGAACAAGCCCTCCTGCCGGGGATCAACAGAGAACAGACTCCTTCCTACCGACGGCTGCTTCTCTCCCGTGCCATGAGCCGTCAGCCAGCACGTGGGCCTTTCCACCTGGCGGACGACCTGAGAAAGGAGTCAAGAGTCGGATGCGTCCTGTGTCTTTCTGCAAGTTGCACACATTCCTGTTTTTTCCCTGAACACAGGCTCCAATGAGAAGAGATGGGATTTGCTTACAGCTCCACGCCTCTTTCAAAGGAAAAACTCTTCTGATCACAATCTTGCTCAGGGATTTAAGCATGGGCCACGCTACCAGTGTAGGGGAAAAGATTCCATTTCACCTATTTTAAATAAAGAAGAGGCTGGGATTACTCTAGGGTTTACTCCAAGATTTGGCACTGCTAGACAGCAGGCATACTTCACCTCAGACCATGCAAATACTCACAATCAGGGTTCTGGTTGATCGAAGGACATGGGGGTTTGCTTGCACAAACAGAAAAGCAAACCAGTTTCTGTACCTATGTGCAACAGAACTCAAAACACCCATGTGAACCTGCCAGCCTCATGCCCAGGCTCAGAGGTTACACTGGAAGGGAGATTCAGCTGTGGTATAAGTCCAGCTTGTACGAAGGGATTGGTATTTCCGTGATTTAACTTGGCTTGAATTTGGCCTCCTTTGCACAGACCATCCCATTCCTCAGGTCAATACATGAGCTGACACTGCTCTAACACCCTCTGTCAGTCCCCATACGCTCCGTGTAAGGTGTGACCTTACGTATAACAATCAATACTTCTGAAGGCTGTAAGGACACTTAAGTGCCCTCACAGCAGAGCTCAGCTTTAGGCAGCTCTCACCGCCTGTCTGGAGCCTGCAAGTCAGAACCGCTGAAAAAACCCTCAAACCCCAGGTCTCCCGGCCCCACAAAGTGAACCTGGAGTCTTCTTTCTTGGCACATCCAACCAGTTGCTGCGGGATCTGCCGAGTGATCTCACCAGGGAGGAGAGGGAGGAGGAAAAGGAAGGGAGGTTCTCAACTACGGCTTACCGCTGGGTCAATGGTGAAAACACCACCAGAGAAAAGCAGGGAGCTTCCTTGCACTTTTGCCCTCTGGTTCTGGACGTAGCGGGAGAGAAGAGGAAGGCGTTGTCGCAGACTGGGAACCAACATGCACGTCTTGAGAAAGCAATCCGTACTCTCCTCCTGGGGATCCTGCAGCCTGCGGCACTGCCTGCAGCCATGGGGAGAGACAAACCACGCACATCATTTAGTAAGCAACCTCTTTGCAGGGACCCTCGTGTAAGCGCAGGGGGAGGAACAGCCACAGCTCAGCAAGGGGCTGACCGTGAGCCACGGGGTCCCAAAGGGATCCGACTGCCACTTGCTGCCCTCTGGCATGGCAGGCAGTTTGACTCCACACTTACAAGCTAAGAAGAGGTTTTATGAAAGCCAGCAGCCCTCAAGAGAGCGACCTGGCTCAAAGCCACTGCCACAACGGACGGAGAATCCTCCAGCAACCTCAAATGGCTTTTTCTCCCATGGAGCTGCATGAGGGAGGCAGATAAAGACTAAGGAGCACCAGTGCTTCATTGGGAAGGGGCGAAGGAGCTGCATGTTACCAGCATCACTCTTTCTATCTTCCCTTTTGGACCTGCAGGGATAAGCAAACTGTACCTGCTCTCTGCTCCCTCTACTGCCTTCCAGCAGAGGATCCCAGAGCACTTGAAAAGCAAACAAATGAATTCAGGCATCGCATCGCCTCTGTGAAATCAATGGGGTTATGGGCATGAAAACAGACGCCCTGAGAAAGGACGGGGCATCAATCAAGGAAGAAGTGAGGGGCGTCACCTCTGAATCCATACCCTCAAGTCTCGCCTTGAACCATCTTTTCTTTTTAATTTTTGCCCTTCTCTGCAGAGCTTTGACTCTCTCCCATACTTGGTAGTTGTAGCAGAAATCCTTCTAGGGGTAAAGATTACAACCAAGAGAAGAGATGGGAGGGCTGCTGCAGTGCAGCTGCTTCCCAGCTGGCACACTGTTGTCCTCCTTTCATGTTCCAGTCCTCTGCCCACGGAAAACCATCAGGGGACAACTCCAGGGGAGGAGTGGAAGGCTCCGTGTACGGCAGATGGAGGCACTGCAGTACGAACAGGATAGCACTCACCACCCAGCTAAACGCAAAGGCAGTCAGAAAGGAGCTACAGTCACGGACGCTACGAGCTGCACACAGACAGAACTGTGAGTAAATGCCGTCACCAACACCAAAACCCCTCGCTTCGGCTCTCTCCTGCAAAGGACAATGGGAAATGTTTCTCCATGGCTGACCGACAGCGTTGTGCATGAAGAGGACTTCCAGCCACTGAGATGAGCAACTCTCAACTCAACCCATCAACGGACAAGAATTCCACCTGTACATCCCAGAAAGTCCCGTAGGAGGGAAAAAGAGTAAATCCCTGGATAGACCTTCTAACATTCCAGGTAATCTGGGGTCACATTCCTGTGCAGGGTCCAACACTGCCTCCTCTCACAAACAAGTCCTCCCTGCTCCAAGACGTCAAAAACTTCTCGGAGAGCAGGATGGGGATGCTGGCCCTGGCGCTATGGCCATCCCTAAGATTGCAAGTAAAGGAGAACAAAACTTCCTGGCCTGTGTCGAGGACACAAGATCAAATGTAATTGGTAAAAAAACACGTCAAAGTCTACTGAGGGGAAATAGGAGACAGGCAGGTGGGAAGAGATGGAAAAGGAAAGGTCCAGGGAAGTACCAAGAGAAGGTCATGACATTTTCTTTTAACACATTGAGCTTTCATAGAAATCATGCACAGTGCAATTAAAAATAGAGAGCAGTGGAAAACTCCTTTTAGCCTTCAAGGCACGTCTGATCTAATTACACTGAACTTTGTTTGCTCAGAAGCCTTTAAAAAGTGCACCGGTTTAGGGCAGTTTTCTGAAAAGTTATGGCTTCAGACTAACTCCTCCAGACCTACCTCCACCCAAGGCTGAGAAGTCACATGAGGAGTCCCCAAATCACCCAGGCTCTTGTGTGCCATTTCCAATTCACCCGCCCGGCCCTAAGTGTTTCCCTGCTGCCCAGAACAGGAACTGCACAGCTTCACCAACGACGCCCTTTGAAGAACCCGCCCCTTCTCTCACCACCACGAAGACACGGGCTGCTGAGGCCCAAAGGGGCTTCCCAGGCCCACGCTGTCCTACCTTCCCCGCAGAACCGTCTACCTCTGCATCCCTCCCAGTCTCTAGGAAGGAGTAGAAACACCTCATTCTGTTGGAAACGAAGGACAGTGGAAAGCAAGGCAACACCTCACAGCACGATGGCCTCGGCTTTCTGGGCCAAAGCGCTCTGCCCTGCGCCCTGCTGGGAAAGCAGTTGCCACCCTATCCAAACTGGAGAAGCAGCATCTCCTGTGACCATCACAACGGTTCTGTTCCCTGCAGCTATGCTGACTCCCAGGTAACGACTGCTGACACTTTGACAGCCTCGTGCCCCCTCCGTAGCCCAGGGATCTCTGGACTCAGTGGTCTCTGCCCTCACAAAACACAAACTTGCCATCAAACTTGCCTTCCCAAAACACTGCCCTCAGCTGGAGCACGGGTGGAACTGGAACAGGAAGTGCTCCATCACCCTGCAGCTCAGCAACATCCCTTGACACTGCAGGTGCTTTACTTGTCCTAAACCATTCCAGAGCACCCACACCCTTGTGAGGTCATACGTTAGTTCTACCCTTGAGCAGAGTATCTTGCTGAAATGACTCTTTCAAACAAACCTCAACTTATGCTGATCTTCCTCTTCCTGAGTAGCAAAAGCCTTCCACTGAAGTGGGCTGTGATTGCACTCCGATTGTGGATGACCACAGACGGATCTGTGGTTTGCCAGAGTAAAGTAAGCCTTCTCAAGTGTCAAGGAGCTCCCCTCCAGCCAAATGTTGACATCTACAGCTGCTCCACAAAGGTGTGTGTGAGTATCTTCACCTGTAACAAAGCACAGGAGAGTCTTTGCTCACCTCACTTGCTGATACTAGAACAGAGCAAATCACCAGGAGCAGAAGGAAGCATTACAGCTCTTTGCAGTATTAACAGTTCCTCAGATTTATCACATCATGATATCACATTTATCACATCATGAAAGCTGTGTGTGGACACTAGGAGGATATCCTGGACACCCCCTTAAGAACTTTGTTTCTGGGGGTGTTTGTAGAGATTTTTCCCCGAAAAAACCCAAAAGAGGCGAAATCAGCTCAAAACAGCCAAAACCAGCCAAAAGAAGAAAAAGCAGCACAGCTCAGCAAAAAACAGCACTACTGACAGCGAGATTTTTCAGATGTGCCCAGGTGGCCTTTGGGTTGCCATCCCACGCAGGTCACAGGGAATTCTGGCTTGAGGTCATTCAGGAGACTGAGGCATCCCAGTTCAGTCAGGGCTCACCCAGGGTCTCCTGCAGGTCTGCCACCAGTGCTGTCTCTCCTAACCCCTTGTTGTTAACAAGCAAAGGTGTCTGGGAGCATGCAGACAGGAAAGGTAGGTTCAGAGGAACAAGTTAAGTAGCAGCACACGACGGGACTCAGAAAGGAACCTCACTGCCTTGTAAAAGCAGTGCCCTCACCTGCCGTGCCTTTGTGAAGAAGTGTTGAAACAAGACAGCTGGGCCATGGCCCGCACCAGCTGCCCATTACAGTCCTGCAAGCCCATTTTGCCAGCCTGGATCCTGTTGCCCACACTTGCAGGTGCAAGTCTGCACTACTTAACAACTGCAGCGAGGACAGCTTTGATTCCTACCTCTGACCCAGTCGGAAGGAGAGAGCCTCTGGCTCTGTGCATCAACTCAGAACTGACTGGAGTTTTGCTGAAGTACCCGCCAGCATTTCAACCTCCAGGACAGATGCCCAGCAAAGTGTCACTCTTTTCCAGAGCTTTCAAATGTTCGTTCTTCCCAGCCAAATAACTTCTCAGAGTCATCTGAGATTAAACTTCAGTACCAAGCCCACTCTTCCTGTTGCAGGTGTTCCCTGGGTTAGCTGCAAACAGCAAGCACCAGTTGTGCTTTGGGAAGGTCATGGCCACTGTGATTCCCTAGAAATGGCATTTTGGAGTGGTAGTTAAAGTCTCAGAGCCGGCCCTAGTTGACAAATGCAGCAATGTGGACAAGCCGGTGGGGCATCCCTCAGCATCTCCTCGCTGCAAGGCAGCCAGCAGATCTGTTTTGAAAAGGCCACCATGCAACCACACAAGGAGAGAGAGGGACATATGCTGGATGGACTCCTTAAATCCAAAGCCAGACAACACAACACAATTGCATTTGTTCTGGGAAGAGAGAGCCCCTTCTTGGTGTGGGGAGCTGGGGAATGAAACAAGAAACCCTTAAAACGGTAGATCTCTACAGTCATTCATTCACCTCCACACATGGAGCATTGAGCCCCCATGCCTGTATAAAACTCCATTTCTCTGTTGTTAAGAGAGTCTGAAGTGGTAGGGATTTGTGGCCAGAAACGAGTTATGTTGTGAGACAAATAGCAATGTTTCTGTGACCAGACAATCTGCTTCCCATAACAGACAATTCAGCAATAAAAATGACTGAAGTTCAGGAGAGTCACAGAGGAAGGTTTGCTTTACAAACACCATTCTTTGTCCCCGCAGAATCCTTGTAGCTTGTTGTCAGCAGAGGAAGCAGAACCCAAGAAATGGGAGACATGCGCGGTGCTTCAAGTGTGCAGAGCTTGGGTTCATGGATGCGCAAGCTAATGCTCTACAATGACACAGACTACAAACAAAGTTAGGAACTGCTACACAACAAACACCATGAAAGCTGCCATCACCTCACTGTCTGAACTCATGGCCGCGTGGATCCTGAAACCTTGGGTACAGTTCTGATCTCAAAAAATAAGCTGAAGCCTTTGAAATTAAATAGAGAATAGCAGAAAGTACAATTAGAAGTATGGAGCAGTTTCTATGTGAAGAATGAATAGGATTCATCAACCTAGAAATCATACGGAAGATAGATGGGAGAGGTTTGTGAAAGCAGGAATGGCCTGGGAACGTGAATAAGAAAAAAATTGTCATGATTTGTTATAAAACACGAACTCAAGTGTCTGAAATGATGTTACGAGTCAGAAATTACACAAAAGCACTAGTACTTTTCCAGGAAATAGTTCTTCCTTTGGAATGGAGGTGATAGGCTGAAAGCTGTAAATCCAGAGAGCAACTGAACAAATCCTTGGGACATAAAACCACTAGAAACTATTAAATAAAGACAAGAATAAGGCCTCTCGCACAGAAAACCATTAACTCTGGGGGAGAAAAAGCAGATGCGCTGTTTCCACATGCTTTGCTGAGCACCCCCTGCAGCTGCTCTCCCGGAGAGGAGCTGGGGACACAGACACCCTTATGCTCCTGGCTGCAGGCATCAGCCAATTCACAAGCAAAGGGGAAATCATGATTTACTCACACTGATGAGCTCCGTGCTTGCTGAAGTAATGCCAGGGCCAGATTTGACCCAACTTCAGCCAAAATTAAAGGCATGCAACACACACCAAATCCTGCGTAAAGCAGTCTGACAGCTACTGACACTGGTGACCGAGCAGGTCAGCACAGATACACAGTAAAGCACAGAAAATGCCTCCCTACCTCCCAAACTGCTCATTTGCTCCCAGCGCTTCCATTTCATAAAAAACAGTCTGTTGGTGGCTCTGAAAGAGCAACACGGCTGCTTTTTGTATGCGAGTCACCGGGAGCCTGACTTAGTGTGGGACAGAGCAGCCAGGGATTGCCACACAAGGCTGGGTGACGTTGCCTGGTGCCCTGTTCGACACCTGCAATGAACAGATGCTTTTAAGATTGATTAAATGTTTCTGCTTCACTTTAGCAATTAATCTCAGAACCCTTCTACTTATTTGCATGCTTTGAAGCTAGAGATACAGTCCCTCAGTTATTCCCTTCCTCTCCTTCTTAATCCATGGTTTATTTAAAAGTAATTGCAGCGTTGCATTGACAGGCAGGAATGAGTCCTTGGGTTCATCTCCCAGGCAGCCGCACATGTTCATCCATCTCAGAGCCAGCAGACAGTTTGGTCCCTCCAGACAATCCATGCAAACATTAACCATGGAGGAACCAGGGGCTTCAGGCCAGGAAGAACAAAAATCAGGTTTTCAAAGCCAGCCATGAAGACCCAGGCCTTGACAATTCATTCTGTCTTTTTATTCGCAAAGTATAAACTCTACAGCCCCAACCTCCAGTGTCACTACTGATTTACTCCAGAGAAATATCTAACCCTCTGCATTTTATACTACAGAGTCTCTATATCAATACAAGCGAGGCACTTCCTGTGCTTCTCTATCTGAAATGTCAGTAGTTCTTTCAAGAAAGCGTTATCCAAACTCTCAAGCTTCTCAGAGTGGGCATAAACTGCTCTCTGGGAATACGTCGTCAATTTACAAATATTAAACAGATCTACGATGACTAACAAGCCTCTAAAGAGCATTTAGAACACATAGGAGCCACTTATAACTTCTACAAACTTGAGACAACCAAAATGTTCATCTCTGGGCTCAAGCTTCACAGTGTCACCTAGATTAGGACATCATGCTTCCCAAGACCAACGTCCAGGAGCAGGGACAAATCAAACCTCTTTAAGGCAAGAGAAAATGCACAGCAAATGCACTGGTGCAACAGAGAAAGTGTCTCATTCTGCATCACGGGATGCCTCTGCGGAACCAAGGCCAACAGAAGCATTTTAACGCATCATCCATCTTCCTCAAGTTTCCCCCCTTACCCTTCAAGTGACTCACAAAGCTGACAGTGTTTCTGTGACCTCAGCTTGGCTTCTCACACCCTGCTATAAATTTTATACCTATCTTGGGAGGCAGTGAGTGCTACCTGCCAAATCCCAAGAGCATAAGAGCCTTCAAGTCCTGGCTGCTTGACTGCTGAAGTTGTGAGGCATAGGATGCAGACGGGCATCAGGTGACACAGAAAAAGGGTCCTTGGCAAGACAATGGAGAAGCAGCACATGGGACAGAGGTGTGTAAGACAGCAGATGTTGGGGAGAGTCTGAAAAGAGACACACATTCCCGACATTACGTTACAAGCTTGGCAAGGAAATTTCCCACATGCACACTGCAATGGGGAATTCACACTCCTCCTTCTTGCACTGAGCAACTCCCAGAAAAACAGGGTTCCAAAACCTCGCTCCTGCTTGAGGGGATCTGCATTCACAATCCCCTAATTATCAACTATTTTCACTTTCATTTGATGCAAAGCCAGGATAGGGTACACCTGGAGAGAGCAGGAAGCCAGCTGGGATAATGGGCAATAGCGGCAGACAGCTGTCACTGGGGTGCTGGGTGCAGAAAACCCTGCTCACAGACAGCTTTGGGAATGGCTCTTTTCCGTCACTCTCACTCAGTACTCACCTCACCTCCATGGGCCTGATAAGAGTTGTTTTTCAGTCTCCTCCACAGCTGATATCTTTTCCCAGAGGGCTTTCAGCTGCTCCACTTCCTTCTTCAGCTTCACCCTTCATTACTCCACTTTACAGTTGGATCATCCATTTTATTAAGAACTATTACATGTTTTACACCTGCTGCTTTTGCTAACATGGCAAGTTCTCCATCTACCTTTCTCAAATCCAGTTTCAAACTCTCCTTTTCTTGCAGAAATAACCTAATTAAAAACACATTTTAATAAAAATATCTACAATTCTCTCAACAGAACAACTGCCTTATTCAAAAATAACTTTTGGTAGCCAAAACTGGTAAAAGCTTTCAAAAGGCACTGGTGAATTCTCAGCAGCACCCATCAGTTTCTGCACTGACAAACACAAAAATCACAACACCTGTGGACAATTTTATAAAGCTGTTAAGTTACTCCAAAAATTGTCCAACTTTGTAGACCTAAGACTTGACAATTCTACCCACTGTAACTAACCAAAAGAGTAAACAAGCAAACAGAAAATAAAAGTCAAAACCTTAATTCCACAGTATATCTAAAATAGAAGAATCTGATTAGTCCTTACCAGCACAGCAAGAGCAGCTTGAGAAGCCCCACCAATCATACCTGGAACAAAGCTCTTACGTCCAGGAGCTTCTAGAACAGTGAAGTGTTTCTTCTCAGTTTCAAAATAGGCACGACCCACTGCTATCGTTTTACCTTTGTCTCGTTCTTCCTTTGTGTCTAAGGCCCATGAAAGGTACCTAAAAAACCCCCACAACCCAAATATTCTATTTTTGTATTAATTTTTACTAAATTCATGTACGATGAGTTGACCACCACAAAATGTCTTTCTTTTTTCCTGCTCAACTATCCTAACCACCTCAGCTGTCACTGAACTTAACCATTTCCAAGATCAGCAGTGACTTTTTATTGACTGTTTTGTGTATCTATAGTGAGCTGTAGTGCCTAGGGCTATCTCTCCCTCATGTACCTAGAAGGATGCAATTCTAAAAATCTCTTTTCAGTTACTAAGTTCTCCAGATATGATCTAACATGAAATACTTTAAGCTTTGCCTCACTTTGAAAAACACCTCTAGACCAAATACAAAACAATTCCTCTCTCTCAGCATAATTAACTAAAAAAATAGTTCCAATTTGCACATATTCCTATCACAAGAACTATTATTATTAGTTCTTACTTATCTGCACATATTAAACAGAAGATGGCTATGAAACAGACACCATCCCACCTTTGATACTTTGATCGTATCGGCTGTTGTTCCCTCCCAATTAGATTCTATTCCACTGGCCACTGACAAACAAGTTAGATTTAGGTGGATGAACTGAAATGTCAAAAAAAGATAATTTAGGTCTTTCCAAGTTTTTTGAAAATTGGCAAATGTTTTTGAGTAAGGTGCTGAAATATTTACTACTATGGTCAACTCCCAACAGGGAGACGATGCTTGCTTGATAAAAAGAACGTACATCACCCATTCTACCACCCTCTCTTACACACAATACAGTTAGATCAGGTCAAAGCTCGCCACTTGAGTGCTCCATTGCTGCTCTGACTGCAAGGAACTCTTTGGCTGCTTCTTTTCCAGAGCCCCCTGAACCCCTACATTCCTCCACCACAGCAAAAATGGAAAGTTTCGAAAAGGCAAAGCAATTTTCCTGGAGTTGTTTGAAGGAGAAAGCAGGCTGCTCTCACCCACCAAACTCAAAGCCAACAACAAAACCCAAGACAAATAAAAAGCCTCAAAAAAATTCCACGCAACAGCAGCCCCGTCTTGCCTGGAGGAAACTTAAAAACTGAGGACCCTATCTTTGTTCCTACAGAAGGGAGACAGAAAGTGACTGCCAAAACTATTCTCTCGCTCCCTCCTCCTGTCTGCCAAACTGGCAGCCCCATCCCCGAGGCACCTCTCTGCCGTTCACAGGGGAAGGACACACAGAGAGAACGGCCCCAAGAGCTGCCTGACAAAAGTGTCTGCCTTGTGTGCCTTTTCTACCAAGCAGCTTTATCAAAGCATTGGGGCAGCAAAACCTGTTCCAACGCAAATGGCGCTTCTTTGTATATTTTTAGTTAGGAAACTGGAGGAAAACAAGAGATTCCCACTTGAAACCCATCCCAGCAGGAAGGCAGTGCCACAGGCACAGAGAGTAAAAAACATTTCCCCATTTTCATCACAGGGCAGAGAAAAGCATTGTCAGTAAGCTCATACCACATTTCTCGGTTTTCTTCTTTAGCTTCTCTTTCACATTTTTCAAGGGTTCTTTTGCCAGCCATTCCTGTCAAATACCTAAACAGGGTGATGGGGAAAAAAAAAAAAAATAAAAATGCAGTTACACATAAGCAGAACCACAGCTCCAAAGAGTTAAATACTTATACAATCCCTACAGATTATTTTCAAAAACCAGAACAGATCGATGAGAGCAGCAGAGGAATTTTTTTCTCCACAAAAAGCCACACCACTGCCTGAATTGTCAAAGTACACCAGTACCATTTTAGCAGGAGTAGGAGAAACACCTAACTGTAAAATGTTCTGCAGAGCCTAGTTTGGAAAAGGAACTACATCTGTTAAGTCCATTTCTGAGACTAAGCCAAGGTTTCAAAATTAAGTAAAAATTGTGATAGGAAAATTTTTCTCCACTCCCCCATTTCTGAAACATAAAGAAAAATATTTTTTGTTTTATTCTTTTTAGAACAAGGGAACTGACATTTTAATAGATCTTTCAGTTATAAAAAGAAGTGTGTAATACACAGTTTTATTATATTAAAACTTTCATATTATTCCCCTCAAATATTTCTAATAACAATAACCTACGTAGTTTATAAGAAAAATTAATAACAGTAAACAAAGGCTTAATGACAAAGTTGGCACAAGCACCCAGTTCCTCCCCCCTACCCTCTACAGCAAAGGGATATTCTGCAAAAATGAGAGACCACAAACAGCTTCAGGCACAGAACTCATTGGCAGGAGCATTAAGAACAGGCATCTCCCTGTACAAGGAGAACACTCAGACACGTCTGATAACAAAACGCTCCTGTACTCTAGAGTGAACTACGGGGTTAAATGTAGCACCACAATTCCAACAGCCCAGTTTGGTCAAAACAAAACAAGATGAAAGTGCCAAGAAAAAGACCTCCCACTCATGCAGAGAATATTATTTTAAAATCACAGAAATACTTTGCACCAGTAGGACAAAATTTATTTATTCAGGCACTACTTTCCATTTCTTTTTTACAAGCTGTAAGATGTAGCTGCATTTATTTACTTTTGCCTCATAAAAATTCTGCAATCTCTAGAGAGTGTTTGTAAAATGGACTGAGAAGATTAACTGCTGTAATTTCACATTCTGAAATCAAATTACGCCTGACAATGTTAGCACCAGGGAATAAGGATATTCAATTTTTTTTACTCCTCGCAAAAAGGACAAAGTTTAAAAAAGGATATAAAGCCGTTCCAAACAACGTTTTGAAATGGCAGAGAGTAATTATTTTTTTAAAAAAGTCCATAATGCTTTTGCATAGTTGTTTCCATGAAGTGCAACTCCTATAGATAAGATCAGATCTGCTTGAAATAAGAAATTCTAAAACCAGTAACTAAACCGACAAGGAGACAAATATTTTATTATAAAAATAATAATCTATGAGCCATAAAGAAAATTACTCATTTTAGTTAATGTATTTTTAATTCAAAAGAAAGAAAAGCAAATCTAAAACTTTACTGTTTCATTGCATTATTTGTCCTCCAATAGCTGACTTGCCAGCATCTGGGGGAAAAAAAAAAAAAAAAAAAAGGTTAACAGCAGCATTTGAATCTATGGGGGAATAAAAGGGAAAAAGAAATAACCAGTAAGGACACGTATTTACCATGATAGTATCAAGAACAAAGGAAAACAGAGTGATTAAATTACTAAAAGGATAGTTCAGATGTTGGGGCACTTGCCAATGCTGTTTAATATACAGATTGAATTCAAAAAATTCTGCTTCATGGAAGCCTCATGACCTTCAATAAACCACTTGGTCTTTATTTGCCTTGCTCGGCTGGCTATAAAACTGTACATAACCAGATAACTACACTGCCTTACAACAGCAGTATGAGGATAAAGAGAATAAAGACTGGAAAAGGTTCACAGATATTTTTAAAAAAGGAGAGTCTTTGCAGTATTTTATTTTTAAATCATGCTTAATGGAGCTGCACTGCATGCTGTCTGAACACAAAACCAAGTACCTGCACCAAGTCTGCTCCTCTGGAAAAGTTTCTACAGGTGCACCTACAGAACAAGAAGTCTAACTTTTGAAACAGACTGATGTAGGCAATTTCCACATTCAGGCATAAAAGACCTTCTCCCAGCTTTATTGCAAGAAACATAATTAAGGAAAAAGACCACCGTCCCCCAAAACAGTACTAAATACAATCTCCACACACAAATACTTCTAAAGAACACTGCCTAGAAGTTGCGAAAAATCACACGCCAGTTCTAAAAACAGTTCCATTTTTTTCCCTACATGGGAAGTCACCCCTAAAGCGAGTTTTAAAGGAAGAAATTTTTCTAAATATAGTATTTTACCTGTCCAACCTACTTGGGCACACTGGTTCTTTTAAGTGTTAGGATCTAACTGGTGTTTCAAAGTGTCAAAGAAAGAAAGCGCATGCAGTGTCACAACTGCCAGCTGCAGCGTGCAGGCACACCTAGGGCACTATTGTGCCTCAGTTTCTCACAAGCATCAAGCAGAAAATTGAAACAAGCTATTACAAATAAATTCTTAAGGTCTTCTGCAGTTATTAGGGTCGAGCCATGATAAATTCATTCGCATGCCTGGTAAATTTGCCAGTCCTCCTTAACACCGTAACACCCTCATGTTACTCAGAAGGCAGTTGCATTGGGCGTGTGCACATCAAACCACGGCTGTGGGTTTTTGCTAGATCACTCAGCCTTCTTACACACTAAAACATGCTGCTGAACTGTACGCTGAGGTAGAATTCATTACTAAACCTACTAAGAGTGATGCCTTTCAATTCATCATCACACCTCTTGATGCTTTGAGACATTATTCCACAAGATCAAGAGGCTTCTTATAATTATTTGTCAAATCTTAGCCTATTGTGTTTGCTCTTGGTATAATTCCAACTACACAATTCTCTGAAAGAGGTTCATTATCTTATTTTCGCAGCCACACACCAAATTCAAACCTTCTATTTAGCTGTATTCCAGCTCTCCTTCAATCCCATTATAAAAACGTTTTCCAGCATTACTTGCTCTGCACGCATGGTGGGACCCAAAGGAGAAACAAATCCCCTCCAAAGAAAAAAAGGTACCGAGAGGGAGCTGATTCTCAGCCTCTTTGTGTCGGTGCTGTTTGCGTATTTGCTGCAGACTTCTCCGAACCCGAGCAGCACTGCAAAAGCTGGCAGAGGCCCTGTGTGGGTCACAGCACAACACCCTCTGCCCAGCAGCGAACAGAGGAGGGGGCATAGCAACACGGGAGAGGGGACTGTTCTGAGCCAGGTTTCCTACGCTCCTGTGTCAGATGATCTGCGATCTGTGCACCAGGGTCCCAAAACCCACAGGAACAAAGCTCGAAGAGAACGGTTTAACAGAGTAAGCAAAAGAATAAGAATAAAATTCCTTGAGATTCCCTGTAAGGACTGGTACAGTGCTCCCACCGGAGAGCTGGAAAAGACTCGGCCTGGCCCATTCAGGAGTGTGGGAAGCAGACGGCGCAGAATCTAGGCAGGAACCTAAAGCCTCTGCTTTATCACACATCAGAAGGCTGTTGGCTATTTCACACACACTGTGGTTGGGATGCATCAATGTTTTCATTGCAAAATCATTTCAACAAGCTTTTGAATTCACTCCTAAAGTTTGCCCATAATGAAAAACATATTAAATGATTTAGGCGCTTACTTGAAACAGAAGCTCTACAAGCGGATGAAGAGTTACTTAATTCCTTAGAAATACAGTGCCAAAAAAACAAAAAGTGGTGCCAATTGGAAGAAACCTCCCCCTCCCCCTTCTCCTGTCCCCCCCCCGCCATCAAACTGGAACTCAGAGCAACCAAAGGACCCCCCTGCCACCCTTCCTGACTTTTCAGCTCTCAAACCCCCTGTGCTGGCAAAAGAGAGAAAAATTTCCTGAAAGATTTTGAAACTATAACATAGATCTGAAAGGAAAAGCTGATGGATTTACACAGGATAAGCAGACGCACCTCTTTCCTTCCCCAGTTAGGGAAGCTTCTCTTCTCTAAACCCCACATGCTTCTTCACAATTAAATCTTAAGAAAGCTTATGGAGAGTTTCATGGAATATAAGGAAAACACCTTTTCCTTTAAGGCCAACTATTTGTGCTCAGTTGAGAATTTTTTGAGACAGATAGCCAAGAAATTAAGCTCTGTATTAGAACAGTTAAAGACTCCACTTGCTAACAGAGATCTCGCAGAACCCAGTTGGAAATTGGGTTTTTTTTAAAAAAAAAAATCAAAAAACCCAACACCCCCCCCAAACAAGCACCCCATGGATTTTTCAGCAGGTTAAGCTCAAGATCGTAACATTAAGAGTAAAATTTACACAAAAACTCTCAGACTGTTCTAGAGAACACATTTATAACTTTGCGTCACCTGTACTATTCAGCACCACCGCCTCATCCCAGATTGTTCTGACTTATTTCCAGAGCAAGCTCCACCGAGTTCTCCCAGCCAGGAAAGGAGCCGTCACCTCATACGGACATCCGCGAGGACAAGACTGCCAATTACTTTCTGTGACTGAGTCCATCAGACCTGGAAAAGCACAGAAAAAGTACAGTATTTCAGTTAAGAAAGAAACAGTTTGTTGATTTCGTTGGGGATTTTTTGCTTTCTTTTTTAAATGACGATTTCGTCAGTTAAACTGATGATTTTCACAGTTTGACCCCATGACCTCAGAGGTCTCTTCCAACCTCATGATTCTATAGTTCTATGATTTTTTTTCTGCTTAATCTTAGGGACATCCACCTTTAGAGTTTCAGTAAGAAACTCAAAATTCTAAACCTTAAAGATGATATAGAAGCAAGGTAAACACAAAGCAGGTAGATTATAGAACTATGTAGGAAATACACTCAGCAGCTAAGATGCAAAGAAAAGCTCTCCTGATCATTCCAGACAACCAGGAAGCTTTTAAGTAAAGTCATCTCCAGTCTCTAGAAACACAAAGCTCATCACAGGCCTCAGAAGCAGCAAAAGGAGAGAAAAATGGTAAAAAGGAAAGCATGAAGAAATAAATATAATGAGCAAGCGAGGAAAGGTAGTTTAAATCCTACCAAAAAAAGAGGAAATATTGGAAGCCTTAGAAGAAACCTCACAAAAGCAGCCAGGGAGAAAAAACAGTTATTCTAATAACATTCAAAACCTCAATAAAGTTTTCAGTCACAGTATTGATTACATACTTTGAAAACGATTAGATGCAGGTTGCAATGGCAGAAAACCACATCAGAATGAATTCTGAAGATTGATCAAAGGTGCCTCACATGTTCGGCACAGCCTCAAGCTGCCTGCTCTGCCTTTACACCTATGAACCTTAACACAGACATTTATTCTAAATGGAACCCAAGAGTCTGCCCACGGCTCACTGGAAGTAGATTTTAATGCCCGCATAACACACGAGCTACAATTGCTGATAGAAATCAGCTGTCCTGAACAGCTGTAGAGAACATCTAAATCAACATTTGTTCTAACGCAAAAAACCTGGTTAATATTCTGTTACAGAAATTTTAAAGTTTCGTTTATGAAGGTTACAGATTTCAGCTGTTAACATCAGACAGCTTTAGACACCAGGGAGAGCAAGACTAATTAATCAATTAAATCAGAACGCAATAAATAACAAGCCACAGTCAACAGGAAATGCTGACGAACACAATGCAACAAGCAGTCGCTTTGGTGAAATTAAATTACCAGAATCAATATCTGCACTCCTGACTCGTTTCATACGGTACCAAGAGGGAAACAGAATATTCTGGAAAAAAACAGGAAAGTGTGAAACTTTCATACTCACTCAGGTCTCAAACTCCTGGGCTGCAAGAGTGACATTAACGCACGGTCACAAAGCTCACCAGCGTGCCTGCTGTTTGGAAGGACCTTCAGTCTGGAGCTGGAAATCAAGAAGCAGCTCTCCTTTAGCTTCCCACAAGCGACGGGAATCTAAGCACCGGCACTGTGCAAAGATCCTTTGGAATTAAAAGCAGGGTAAATTTCACGTTATTCCACTGCCTGAGGCAGCCGGACAAACCTCCCGTCCCCGCTGAGCCTTTATGAGCAGCAGACTGGAAAAAGAGAACTTTAAAAAGCCATTTAAGATCCCCGCACCACCGGCACCTCGGCGACGCTCCCCCCGCTGCCTCCCAGCCCGGCCCCGACCCCTCAGGCCCTTCCAACACGGCCCCCGGCCCGGCCCGGAGCTACCGGAGGCGGTGGCGGCCCGGGGGGGCGGCGGGAGGCCAGGCGCTGCGAATGGAGGGCTCGGTGTTGCCGTTGAGCTGAAGGCCGCCCCGCGCGGCTCCTGCCGGGCCGGAGGAGAGGGAGAGGAGAGGGAGAGTGGGCGAAGTGAGAGCCCTTTGGTCTCATGGGTGGGGAGTGTCATAAAATGCGTTCCAATAATTGACAGGAACCAGCTCAATTAAAGCCAATCAAATTGATTTCGCAAGCAGGCAATAAACAAAACAGCGCTGGGCGGCCGGGGAGTCTTCGCTCCGCCAACGACCGCGCCCTCTTCTTTTTCTTCTGCCTTTTTATTGCGTTGTGGGGTAAATTTCCATTGTTCAGCGGTTTCGGGTGCTCATCCGGCTGAGTATTCCCTCACTTTACACATTCTTTAGGCCCCAGGCTCTTCTTTACTTATGCTAAGTAAGTTAGTTGGGCCGGGGCTCCTCCTTGCTTATGCTAAACGGTTTAATGAACAAACCCTTATCTTTCACAATCCCCCCTTTTTCTGTTTTTCTGCATTTTGTTCAGTAAACCGCTGCAGTTCCTGGTGACTGAATACAAAAGCGTCACCCACTGCCTCTTCCTCTCCTGCAATAGGTTCATACTTAGCGCGGATAAGCATTAAATGTGCAGCTTCTAATCGATTCTTTACAATGCTTATTAATTTGTTAAAAATACATGGCCCGAATGTAAGCCCAGCGATTAAAAGTAATATTGGCCCGGCTCTAGTAGAGAGTAACGTAGTTAACCATGGGGAGTAATTGAACCATTTTTCATACCAATTCTGTTGTGCTTCTCTTTCTCTTTTCCTTTTCTCAAGTCCCTCCCTCACTTTTGCCGTAGCATCTCGCACTATGCCAGTATGATCCACGCAGACACAGCGTTCTTCCCCCAAGGCCGCACACAGCCCTCCTTGGTTTAAAAGCAGCATGTCCAGCCCCCTTCTATTTTGTGACACCACTTCCGACAATGACCTTACTGACTTTTCTAGCGCGGTTATTCCTTTTTCAAATCGCGCCACATCCTTGTCCACGGCTGTTCTTAGGGCTTGAAATCCATCGTTCTGCCGTACCAGTGATGTTATCCCTGTCCCTGCTCCTGCCACAGCCACTGTCATTAAGGTGGCTATGGTCAGTGCAGTGAGAGGTTCTCGGTTTTGGATATGATGGCTTTGAGTAGTTAAATAATCGTATACAAAATCCTCAGGGTGATATATTATTCGGGGAATTATTATCACTTGGATGCAATATTCCGCACTTTCATTAAATACTTTTAGTGACAAACATGGTGTAATTCCCGTTTTTGAACAAACCCATTTGGTATTTCTTGCTGGTAATAACCAGTCAGCTGAAGGTTTCCCTTTTAGGGAGATCCTTTCTGTACATAGATGGTTCTTACTTGGGGGAACAGTTCCTACACATTTACCTTTTCCAGTCACGTATTGCATTATCGGATCCTGTTTTTGACTTTCCCATAAGCCTTGTGCTGGATTTGACCCATTAATTTTTTTCGACTTTAGGGGGACCCCTATTGCTTCATAAAATGGAGGCCTGGCGTCAAAGCACAACCAACACTGCTGAGTCAAATTAGGGTTGGTGGTATTTAAAAACTGGTACGTGGTGTTTAATAATTTCCATATAGGATGTCCTGGTAAATTCATGGGTTCTGAATCAGATTCTGATAGGGTTTCAGTGATATTTCGAGAGAGGGTTTCGGTTGTGTTAGGGACAATCTCTCCCCTTAGAGTGTCATCTATCTCACTGATCACTGGATTGGGGCCTCTTGGTTCTGGGTCGTTCGGCACGCTCTCCTTCTTTATCACCAGGAGTCCTCCTCTGTCTGCTCCGGGCTCATAATATCTCATGCCCCAAGTTTTTCCCATTAACCAAGTGGGGTCCGCAGGATTAATAATATTGATATATATAAATTTACAGCTTCCTTTTCGTGCAACACTTCCACTCCAATCTTTCTTAGGAGCTGTACAGCCGAAGGGGCCCCATTTTACTGCTATAAAGCGATCTTGTCCCCCTCCTGGGGTCCAATCAGATGCTACAGTTTCACAGCCCCAGTATGCACAATAATATGCATTAGGAGAATTACAATAACTTTTCCCTGGGTGTGCGCTGGGGCAAAAATAAAACCCTATAAGGTTTAAACAAGGTTCTATGGGCACAAGTTCACATAATGTTACGGAAAAACTCGGGTCTCCAGACGTGACAACAGTTCTGACTACTCTCTGATCTTTCCATCTAATTACACTCCACCTGAATGGTTGGTGTTCGCTTCCCTCAACCTGATTATACCATATTTCTAAGATGTATAACATTATAGCCAGTTTAGAGAGACATGGTTTTTTCTCCGGTTGCCAGTCTCGAAGACCTGCTCTCAAATTGGGGTTCACGTCAGACAGGACACAGCCCTGCCTCCAGGGTTCTTTTCTCCACTGGTCCTTACTCCTCTGCCTCCGCTCGGCGATTCGAGTGCTGCGAGCCCCGGGGTTTGTCATCTTCTCGGCAGCAAGAGTATTCTTCAGGAGATGTCAATTAATTCGTTTTCCCATCCAGGTCTTACCACGGCAATTTGAGGCAATTCAAAGCCTCTTTTTTTTTTTTTTTTTTTTTTTTTTTCCGAAGCAAAAAAAAATGCCACCTCTTTAACTGGCTCTTTGTTACTATTTCTTTTGTCCTTTGTACACAGAATTATTCTGGCCACCTCTCTCTTCCCTTTTATCTAATTTCTAAGCAAAGCGTATTTTACAATTCTTTTTTGTCTCTTCCTGACGATCTGGCGGTATTGACCAGATAGTGGGAACTAAATTTTCCTAAGAACATTCTACTTTAAGTATCGGCCCTGTAACAAGCTAGGAGCTTCCCACGCTAGACGCGCATGCCGCGGCCCATGTCTCTTTGTGCTGCTTTGCGAGCTGCTTCAGGTTTGCAATAGTCACATCTATCCCACCTGTTTCGGTCCCTCCTCCACCCCTGAGTTTCACACACTTTGCAGTACGTTAATACCCACGGTTTACAACTTTGACAAAGAGAACAATTGGCTTTCTCGTAAGGGTTGTTATTCATTCACTGGATGGGTTGCTCTGTGCATTGGTACTCTCAGTCCGCTCTGAAGTTGGAGTCCTTTTGATGGTCAGCTTCAAATCTCCTGGTGCGCTTGTGACCGTCCAGGGTGGGTCCGTCACGGGTCCCTTCACTCGGCTTGCATGAGTCCAGCCCCGCTCCGCTGTCCGGACAGCTGTTTCTGTGGTAAGCAAAACAAGATATGGCCCTTCCCAGCGGGGTGTTAAAGGTGTTTCTTTCCATGACTTTATTAAAACTTTATCTTCCGGTTTTATCATATGTATTTTCATATCTAAGGGAGGTCTTTGGACTAATAAACCCTTTTTTCTTAATTCTTCTCTTCTATTCATCAACTGCGTTAAATATGACCTTAGATGAAAATCCTGTAGCTGTGGGTGCTCATTTGGGGCCTCCATATCATAAGGCATTCCATACAACATTTCAAAAGGGGATATCCCTGCGTCACTCCGAGGTTGTGTTCTTATATTTAGCAGAGCAAGGGGGAGGCACTTAGTCCAAGACATTTTGGTTTCAAACGTCAACTTAGTTAATTGTTCTTTTATTCTTCCATTCATTCTTTCTACTCTGCCCGAGCTTTGGGGGTGCCAAGGAGTGTGATGCTGCCATTCAGTTCCCAGAGCTGAGAACATATCCCGGGCCACCTTAGATGTGAAGTGGGGTCCCTGGTCTGAATCGATCACCTCCACTACTCCATATCTGGGCACGATTTCTTCTAAGAGTATTTTCACTACGGTTTGGGTTGTGGCCCGAGCCGTGGGGAATGCTTCTACAAAATGGGTTAAGTGGTCCACTATCACAAGGAGGTATTTATACCTCCCAACCTTGGGTAATTCAGTAAAGTCAATTTGGACATGTGAAAAAGGTCTATGTGCTAGTTCCCTCCCCCCGTGCACTCTCTCTCTGAACTGACTCCTGTTAGTTTTCTGGCAAGTGAGGCAATCTTGCGTTACTCGCTTTGCTAAATTATAAACTCCAACACACACATATTTGATTGCAAACTGGTCTACCAAGGCTTGGGTTCCCCAATGGGTTTTTTCATGGATTTTTTGCATTATTCTTAGCACAATTGAATTGGGGAGGACTTCTCTTCCGTCTTCTCGGGCTGATCGGATTCTGGGGGGAGTTCGGGCGCTGTGGTCTCCGGGACTGGATTCGGGGGAAGCCGGGGGGGGTTATTAGGTGCAGGCGGGACATAAGGGGGGGGTGATACAGGTATTTCCTCCTCCTTCTTTTTTCTCCGTTTTAATTCTCCTTTTTTCCTTAAGGGAAACAATCCGGCTCCAGTTTCGGCTATTATCCAAAGAGCCGCATACTCACTTTCTTCCAATTTAAACGGTTCTTTCGAGTTAACATATGTATTTAATGCCTGACAAATCCAATCCTCAAATGAGCCAAAAACTGGCCAATACAAATGATCCCCTCTGATTTGTTTACCTCCCCAAACTTCCATACAATAGTGCATCATTTTTGCTTTGCTCTTTCCTCTCCTTGAGGGGTAATCCTCTCAATGGGTTATCATTAACCCTAAGGGGCTGTCTGGGGGGATCTTGGGGAGACTCACCTTCTCCTCCCTGTGAAAAATAAAGGTTTGTTCACTAAACCGTTTAGCATGAGCAGGAAAAGGCTTGAGGCCTAGAGATAACATATAGAGTGAGGAGGGGGGTTCGAAGTGAAATAGTTTGACCAAATATGGTAAAGTTTGTTTACAGTGCGGTGTTAAGAAGAAGATAAGACTCGAGCTGTGTAACTTGATCAGCACCCGGGCAATGGATTGAAGGATTGCCCTTCTGGATAGTAGGCTCTCTGGATAGTAGCCGAAACTAAAACCGGGTTATTCCCCTTGAGGGAAAAGGGAGAACTAAAACGGAGAAGACAGAAAGAGGAGGAAATACCTGTATCACCCCCTGCTTACGTCCCACCCGCACCCAATACCCCTCCTATACCGCCCCCGGATCCAGTCCCGGAGGCTACAGCCCCCGAACTCCCCCCAGAATCCGATCAGCCCCCAGAAAATATGGAGTGTGAAAAAAGAATTACTAGAAGTCAAACAAGAACAATGCAGGAACCTCCGCAACTATATCCGCTAAGAGAGGTGGCAATGGGAGGTCCCGTTCCTGGGGTAGGATATGTCGCCATCCCTCTTAACTCAGGGGACGTGCGAAAATTTAAAAAGGAAATGGGAAGCCTGCTAGGCGATCCCCTAGGGGTCGCTGAGAGGCTGGATCAGTTCCTCGGCCCCAACATTTACACCTGGGATGAGATCCAGGCCATTATGGGAATATTGTTTAGTGTAGAAGAAAGAGGAATAATAAGGCGGGCCGGAATGAGATTATGGGATCAGCAGCACCAACAAGGACCGCCAGCAGATGTTAAATGGCCATTACAAAGGCCTAATTGGGATAATCAGAATCCAGTACATTGGATTGAAATGCAAGATCTGAGAAATATTATAATCCGGGGAATTAGGGAATCAGTTCCCAGAGGGCAGAACATCAGTAAGGCCCTTAATGAGCAGCAGAAAAAGGATGAAACACCTACTGAATGGTTAGAAAGGTTGAGAAGGAACTTGCAGTTGTATTCAGGAATAGACCCCACTACCCCTGGGGGAGAGGCTCTATTGAAAACGCAGTTTGTGGCTAAATCATGGCAAGACATCCGAAGGAAATTAGAAAAAAATTGAAGATTGGCAAGATCGTGGACTAGATGAACTTTTGAGGGAAGCCCAAAAGGTGTATGTTAGGAGGGAGGAAGGAACACATAAAAAGCAAGTGAGAATGATGGTGCGAGAAGGACAGAAGGCAGTCCCACCCCGGAGAGGAAACACCTCTTCTCGCCGGGACATGGGGAACAGGGGACGAGAAAAATCGGTGGAAGGAAAGGGATGGATGTGTTTTTATTGCGGAAAGCCAGGACACATGAGAAAGGAATGTCGGCAACGAATGAAAGATGAGAGAATGTTTAAAGAAGATTAGGGGGGTCAGGGGCTCTATTTGCTGGGGACCAGGAACTTTACAGAGCCCTTGATAAAATTAAAGGTGGGTCCCCAGCAACAAGTAGTTGAGTTCCTAGTGGACTCGGGGCGGAAAGATCTACCGTCCAGAGGTTACCTCCAGGATGCAAACCATCCTCAGATAAAGTACAAGTGATTGGAGCTAAGGGTGAACCTTTTGAGGTTCCCATAATTAAAAATGTGTTATTGGAAACAGATTCTAAAATGGGGGTGGGATCTTTATTATTAGTACCAGAGGCCGATTATAACCTCTTGGGAAGAGACTTACTGATAGAATTGGGAATCAGGTTAGAGACAACAAAGGACCAGATACATATTAAATTATGTCCCTTGAGAGCAGTAGATGAGGGAGAAATAAACCCAGAAGTGTGGTATACTCCGGAAACTGTTGGAAAACTGGATATCGCCCCGTTTGTAGTTACGATACGAGACCTGGAGATACCAGTTCGGATAAAACAATATCCCTTATCCGAAGAAGGAAGACAGGGATTGAAACCTGAAATCGACAGACTAATTAAACAGGGATTGTTAGAACCCTGTATGTCCCCATATAACACACCCATCCTACCTGTAAAGAAATCAGATGGAAAGTACCATTTGGTGCATGATCTAAGAGAAATCAATAAGAGAACGATGGCCAGATTCCCTGTAGTGGCCAATCCACACACCTTATTGAGCCAATTAGGACAGGAGGACCAGTGGTACAGTGTCATAGACTTAAAAGCTGCATTCTGGGCTTGCCCCTTGAGGGCAGATTGTCGAGATTATTTTGCATTTGAATGGGAGGATCCGGATACTCATAGAAAACAGCAATTAAGGTGGACCGTGCTCCCGCAAGGGTTTACGGAATCCCCTGATTTGTTTGGACAAGCCTTGGAACAAATATTACAAAACTATGAGTTAGGGGAAGGAATTACTCTGGTCCAATATGTAGATGATTTATTACTAGCAGGAAAAGAAGAAGATAGTGTCAGGAGAGAAACCATTAAGTTATTAAATTTTTTGAGCCTACAAGGGTTCAAGGTGTCTAAGGCTAAATTGCAGTTTGTAGAAGATGAAGTGAAATATCTAGGACACAGATTGAATAAGGGGAGCAAGAAACTAGACCCCGAGAGGGTAAATGGAATTCTATCAATCACAGCTCCCCGAACCAAAAGACAGGTCCGACAGCTGTTGGGACTGATCGGATACTGCAGACAGTGGATCGAGAACTTTAGCGGAAAGGTAAAGTTCCTTTATGATAAACTATCAAAGGACGGACTATTGAAATGGACCCCTAAAGATGAGGAACAGCTTAAAATCTTAAAAGAAGAATTGGTAAATGCCCCTGTTTTAAGCCTACCAGATTTAAAAAGACCTTTTTATTTATTTGTAAACTCAGAGGAAGGTGTGGCCTTTGGAGTTTTAGCCCAAGAATGGGCGCAGAGCAAAAAACCGGTAGCATACATATCTAAGCTTCTGGACCCAGTGGCGAGGGGATGGCCGACGTGCCTGCAGGCCATAGTAGCCACCGCCTTGTTAGTAGAAGAGGCCACTAAAATCACCTTTGGTGGGGAATTAAAAGTCCTGTCCCCACATAATATTCGTGGGGTTCTACAGCAAAAGGCTGATAAATGGATCTCTGATGCTCGACTTATGAAGTATGAAGGAATATTGATAACATCACCTAAACTAACCCTTGAAACTTCCACAGCGCAGAATCCCGCTCAGTTTTTCTATGGAGAACCAAGTAAAGAACTGGAGCACGATTGTCTCCGGAATATTGAAGAACAATGTAAGATAAGACCAGATCTTGAGGAAGTGGAGCTAGGGGAAGAAGACAAATTATTTGTAGATGGGTCCTCCAGAGTAGTGGAGGGAAGGAGAAGATCAGGGTATGCCATAGTCAATGGAAAGTCCTTCAAGGTAATAGAGTCGGGCCCTCTTATCCCAAGTTGGTCGGCCCAGGCATGTGAGCTATACGCAGTGTTAAAAGCTTTACATCACTTAGATGGGAAAAATGGGACAATATATACAGATTCAAAATATGCATTCGGAGTAGTGCATACCTTTGGAAAAATTTGGGAAGAAAGGGGACTAATAAATTCCCAAGGAAAGGGGCTGATACACCAAGAGCTCATAATCAAAATCCTAAAAGCCATGAGGAAGCCCGAGAGAATAGCAGTGGTACACCTAAAGGGGCATCAAAAAGGGTTAACCCCGCAGGTTCGAGGAAACAACCTAGCCAACCAAGAAGCTAAAAGAGCGGGTTTGATGCCCCAAAGGGGGTCAGGCCAATGTGAAAATCACAAGACAAAAACAAACACCCTCGATACGGAAATGTGTCCCATATTAAGCTTTACAGTACAAGAAAAAGAAAAATTAACTCAGATGGGGGTCCTAGAAAAGGCACAAAAATGGGAATTGCCTGATGGAAGAGAAGTCCTCCCCAAATCAATTGCGCTAAGAATAATGCAAAAAATCCATGAAAAAACCCATTGGGGAACCCAAGCCTTGGCAGACCAGTTTGCAATCAAATATGTGTGTGTTGGAGTTTATAATTTAGCAAAGCGAGTAACGCAAGATTGCCTCACTTGCCAGAAAACTAACAGGAGTCAGTTCAGAGAGAGAGTGCACGGGGGGAGGGAACTAGCACATAGACCTTTTTCACATGTCCAAATTGACTTTACTGAATTACCCAAGGTTGGGAGGTATAAATACCTCCTTGTGATAGTGGACCACTTAACCCATTTTGTAGAAGCATTCCCCACGGCTCGGGCCACAACCCAAACCGTAGTGAAAATACTCTTAGAAGAAATCGTGCCCAGATACGGAGTAGTGGAGGTGATCGATTCAGACCAGGGACCCCACTTCACATCTAAGGTGGCCCGGGATATGTTCTCAGCTCTGGGAACTGAATGGCAGCGTCACACTCCTTGGCACCCCCAAAGCTCGGGCAGAGTAGAAAGAATGAATGAAAGAATAAAAGAACAATTAACTAAGTTGATGTTTGAAACCAAAATGTCTTGGACTAAGTGCCTCCCCCTTGCTTTGCTAAATATAAGAACACAACCTCGGACTGACGCAGGGATTTCCCCTTTTGAAATGTTGTATGGAATGCCTTATGATATGGAGGCCCCAAATGAGCACCCACAGCTACAGGATTTTCATCTAAGGTCATATTTAACGCAGTTGATGAATAGAAGAGAAGAATTAAGAAAAAAGGGTTTATTAGTGCAAAGGCCTCCCTTAGATATGAAAATACATATGATAAAACCTGAAGATAAAGTTCTAATAAAATCATGGAAGGAAACACCTTTAACTCCTCAATGGGAAGGGCCATATCTTGTTTTGCTCACTACAGAAGCAGCCGTCCGGACAGCAGAACGCGGTTGGACTCATGCAAGCCGAATAAAAGGACCGATAACAGATCCACCTTGGATGGTTACGAGCTCACCAGGGGAATTAAAGCTGACCATCAAACGAGCCTCAACTTCGAGACTGAATGAGAAACCCCCCAAGGGAAGTTAAACAGAACTTATATGAGTGGTTCCAGGTAACTCCGGGAGAGACATTGAGAAGAGTGTCGTTCGCTCCCTGGCACCTGAGTAGAATACCAAATCAAACAGGAGGTGCAGAACTGTACAAGTCGTCAGATGCAAGACTCGTTGTACACTGTTGCGAAGCAACACCAGATATCACTGATGAGAGACTTTTACCTCGAGAGGGACCTTTTGGGGGAACTGGGATACCCCGTATAAAGCATCCGTGGGAAGATCACGAGTGCTGGGTCATTTGTAGATGTGTCAGATGTGAAGATACCTAGGCTTGTATTGTAACAAGAAGACAACCTTGTTGTAGTGACTGTAGGCGTTTTGGGGGAGGTCGTGGCCACTGGTATAAGGCAGACGTAGAAAAACTGTTCTGTGGTTGGAAACTATACATCTAGAATTTAGAACTCTTCACTGGGAAAGAGCTATTAGCAAATGTGTGTTAAAGATTCATGGGAAGAAGTCAGTCAAAGAGTGGCAGGAGTTTTTGCCTCGAGAAGAAAGAGAGACTTTAAGTTGCCTTGGTGAACCTTCCCGGATAGGGAACATGAAATAACTGGAGCCTCCTGAAGAGCACTCTTGCTGCCGAGAAGATGAATATCGCCGGGGCTCGCAGCACTCGAGTCGCCGAGCGGAGGCAGAGGAGTAAGAACCAGTGGAGGGAAAACTCCTGGGGACAGAGTTATGCACTGTCCAACGCTAACCCTAATCCGAGAATAAATTTTGTAAACTGGCAACCGAGGCAGAAGGCACGCCGCTCTAGACTGACCATGATACTATACATCTTGGGAATGTGGAGTAGTCAGATTGAAGGAAGCTCCCACCAACCATTTAAATGGAGCCTGATTAGGTGGGAAGATCAACACATAATCCAAACTATTACCACTCCTGGAGCTCCCAGTTTTACACCTACCTTGTGTCAGATTGTGTACATAAATTTTTGCAAAAACCGAATCCAGCCAACGCAAAAGGATTTTATTTTTGCCCAGCCTCCAACCCAGGGCGAGGTTATTGTAATAGTCCTAATCAGTATTACTGTTCATATTGGGGTTGCGAAACCATTGCATCCACCTGGAAGCCGGGGGCAGGACCTGATAGATTCCTCGAGGTAGGCTGGGGCCCAAGTGGATGCACTCCACCTAAACCAGACTCCAGCGGCGGTATGATTTTAGCCGCCCGTGGAAGGATAAAACCCCAACCTTCTTATGGAAATTGCCAGTTTATATATGTAAATGTATCCCAGCCAAACGACCCAAGATGGTTAATAGGGAGAACGTGGCGTATGAGATATTGGGAAACAGGCACTGATAGAGGAGGATTAATTTTAATAAAAAAGGAGATAGCTGCACCGGAACCACAAGCTGTTGGCCCCAACCCAATAATTAGCGATTCAGAACCGGATAATCCAGTACCGATAGGCCCCAACCCGATTGTCCGCGATTCAAGTGAGACTTTAAGAGGGCAAATTGCCCCAAATACAACTGAAACTCCCTTTCAAACAGTCGATAAAACCCGATCAGGATCTGATTACACAAATTTACAGGGACACCCTGTATGGAAGCTATTAAACACCACCTACCAATTTTTGAATGCCACCAACCCTAACCTGACTCATCATTGCTGGTTGTGCTTTGATGCCAGACCTCCGTTTTATGAAGCAATAGGAGTCTCCTTAAAATCAAGAAGAATCAATGGGTCAAATCCAGCCCAATGTTTATGGGAAAGTCAAAAACAAGGTCCGACAATACAATATGTGACAGGAAAAGGTAGATGCATTGGAACTGTTCCCCGAAGTAAGAGCCATCTATGCACAGAAAAGGCTTCCCTAAAGGGGAAGCCTCCCGCTGACTGGTTATTACCAGCAGGTAATACCAAATGGGTTTGTTCAAAAACTGGGATTACACCGTGTTTGTCGCTAGAAGTATTTAATGAAAGTGCAGAATATTGCATTCAGGTAATAATCATTCCCCGAATAATATATCACCCTGAAGATTTCGTATATAATTATCTAACTACCCAAAGCCATCATATCCAAAAACGAGAGCCACTCACTGCACTGACCATAGCCACCTTAATGACAGTGGCTGCGGCAGGAGCAGGGACAGGGATAGCATCACTAGTACAACAGAACGATGGATTTAAAGCCCTAAGAACAGCCGTGGACAAGGATGTGGCGCGATTTGAAAAAGGAATAACCGCGCTAGAAAAGTCAGTAAGGTCATTGTCGGAAGTGGTGTCACAAAATAGAAGGGGGCTAGACATGCTGCTTTTAAACCAAGGAGGGCTGTGTGCGGCCTTGGGGGAAGAACGCTGTGTCTACGTGGATCATCCTGGCATAGTGCGAGATGCTACGGCAAAAGTGAGGGAAGGACTTGAGAAAAGGAAAAGAGAAAGAGAAGCACAACAGAATTGGTATGAAAAATGGTTCAACTATTCCCCATGGTTAACCACATTACTTTTTACTATAGCTGGGCCGTTAATGCTTTTACTTGTGGGGCTTACATTTGGACCGTGTATTTTTAACAAATTAATTAGCATTGTCAAGAATCGATTAGAAGCTGCACATTTAATGCTTATCCACGCTAGGTATGAACCTATTGCGGAAGAGGAAGGAGTAGTAGGTGATGCATTTGTGTTAAGCCACCAGGAGCTACAACGGTTTACTGAACAAAATGCAGGAAAGAGAAAAAAGGGGGGATTGTGAAAAATAAAGGTCTGTTCACTAAACCGTTTAGCATGAGCAGGAAAAGGCTTGAGGCCTTATGTCTTAGTTTAGATGAAAACTAAGATCTGTTATCAGATATTAAAGATCTTTAATCAGAAAAAAAAAAATTGTATAGAAGAGATAACAGTTCTTAGCTACAAATATATGTGTGTACAAAACAGGATCAACACTAATCACAACTAAAACCTAAAAGTTTTAAGAAATAGATTGAGTCCTGTACCCAAAATCTTGCAATGCAGGTCTCTTTAAGAGCTGGCGAGCAGTCGCTGCCCTGCACGGGGAAGGTGCGGCCCCCCCCGCAGCCGGGGAAGGGCGGGGGAGGGAGATGGAAACTTAGTGCGAGTTCTGCCGGAGTTGTGGAAGATTCAGCTGAGCCGTGATCTTCCCTTCAGAGATTGCAAACCGCATGCACTCAGGGACTGCCGCTGCCGTTGCCGCCACTGCCGTCCGAGAGGAAAACGGATGTCCGGTCACGACCTCTGTCCCGGTTACCCCGGAAACGTCCTGCCCCCATCCCCCCTCGCGTCTGCTGAAATTCCCTTTCTTGGCAAAAGGAAGAAAAATTCCTCGGAAAAATCCGAAACCACAACATTATCCACCCCGAATTTTTCTTCCATGCCAACAATCTGACTTCAATTTATACATACATATTTTCAACTATATACATATACAGATAGGCACATAGAATATGAACAACTCATCCAAAAATTAAGTCCCCTTGAGGTGTACATCGTGTTTTTCCATCTTCCTGCATCACCCACCAAGTGCAACCAGATCCTTGAGCAAAGACAATCCCACGAATGGGCTTGCCTTTGCTCGAGACAGGTTTAACCCAAACAGTTTTCCCTAACACACCTCTCAGGTGGATCACAGGAACCTTATCTCCATCTACAGTATGAAGGAATTCTGACTGGGCAGGGCCGGCTCGATTGACTGAGCCTCTAGTGTTGACCAACCATGTAGCCTTTGCTAAATGTTGGTCCCAATGTTTGAAAGTCCCCCCACCCAATGCCTTCAAAGTGGTTTTCAACAGTCCATTACACCGTTCAACCTTCCCGGCAGCTGGTGCGTGGTAGGGGATATGATACACCCACTCAGTGCTGTGCTCCTTTGCCCAGGTGGTAACTAAACTGTTCTTGAAATGAGTTCCATTATCTGACTCAATCCGTTCTGGAGTGCCATGTCGCCACAAGACTGGCTTTTCCAGACCTAGGATGGTGTTCCGAGCAGTGGCGTGAGGAACAGGGTATGTCTCCAGCCATCCGGTAGTTGCTTCCACCATGGTGAGCACATAGCGCTTACCTTGGCGGGTCCGCGGCAGGGTGATATAATCAACCTGCCAGGCCTCTCCATATTTATACTTATCCCAACGTCCACCATACCATAAGGGTTTCACTCTCTTAGCCTGTTTGATGGCAGCACATGTCCCACAATCATGGGTAACCTGGGAGATAATGTCCATGGTTAAATCCACCCCTCGGTCTCGTGCCCATCTATAAGTGGCATCTCTGCCCTGATGGCCTGAGGCATCATGGGCCCATCGAGCCAGGAACAACTCTCCTTTATGCTGCCAATCCAGATCTATCGGTGACACCTTGACTTGTGCAGCTCGGTCTGCCTGTTCGTTGTTGCGATGTTCCTCATTGGCTCAATCCTTGGGCACGTGTGCATCCACATGACGGACTCTCACGATCAGCTTCTCTGCACGGGTGGCGATATCTTGCCATAGATCTGCAGCCCAGATGGGTTTCCCTCTGCGTTCCCAGTTGGCTTTCTTCCATCGGTCTAACCATCCCCACAATGCGTTGGCCACCATCCAAGAGTCAGTATAGAGGTAAAGCTTCGGCCACTTCTCTCGTTCAGCAATGTCCAGAGCCAATTGGACAGCTTTGAGTTCTGCAAATTGACTTGATCCACCTTTTCCCTCAATAGCTTCTGCAACTTGTCGTGTGGGGCTCCACACGGCTGCTTTCCACCTTCGATTTGTCCCCACAATGCGGCAGGAACCATCCGTAAAAAGGGCATAGCGTACTTCTTCTTTTGGCAGCTGATTGTATGGTGGCGCTTCCTCTGCACGTGTTAACTGTTCTTCTTCCTCTTCATCTGCTAAACCAAAGTTCTCACCTTCAGGCCAGTTCGTGATGATTTCCAGGATCCCAGGGCGATTTGGTTTCCCAATACGGGCGCGTTGTGTGATCAGAGCAGCCCATTTGCTCCAGGTAGCATCAGTAGCGTGATGTGTGGGGGCAGCCCGCCCACTGAACATCCACCTTAGCACTGGTAATCGGGGTGCCAGGAGGAGCTGAGTTTCTGCTCCAATTACCTCTGAGGCAGCTTGAACTCCTTCATAAGCAGCTAAGATCTCTTTGTCTGTTGGGCTGTATTTGGCTTCAGATCCCCCGTAGCCCCGACTCCAGAATCCAAGTGGTCGGCCTTGAGCCTCGCCAGGCATTTTCTGCCAAAGACTCCATGAAAGACCGTTATTCCCGGCTGAAGAGTAGAGCATGTTCTTCACGTCTGGTCCTGTCCTGACCGGTCCAAGGGCTACAGCATGAGCAATCTCCCGCTTAATCTGCTCAAAAGCTTGCTGTTGTTCAGGGCCCCAGTGGAAATCATTCTTCTTGCGGGTTACCAAGTAGAGAGGGCTTACGATCTGACTGTATTCTGGGATATGCATCCTCCAGAAACCTATGGCACCCAAGAATGCTTGTGTTTCCTTCTTGCTGGTCGGTGGAGACATTGCTGTGATCTTGTTGATAACTTCTGTTGGAATCTGGCGACGTCCGTCTTGCCACTTCACTCCCAGGAACTGTATTTCTTGGGCGGGTCCCTTAACTTTACTCTGATTGCAAACCCAGCTTCCAAGAGAATCTGGATGATCTTCTTTCCTTTCTCAAAAACCTCTTCTGCTGTGTCCCCCCCACACAATGATGTCGTCGATGTACTGCAGATGTTCTGGAGCCTCGCCCTTCTCTAGTGCTTCTTGAATTAGTCCATGACAGATGGTGGGACTATGTTTCCACCCCTGGGGCAATCGGTTCCAGGTGTATTGCACGCCCCTCCAGGTGAAGGCGAACTGTGGCCTGTACTCTGCAGCTAGAGGAATGGAGAAGAAGGCATTAGCAGTGTCAGTCGTGGCGTACCACTTCGCTGCCTTGGATTCCAGTTCATACTGAAGTTCTAACATGTCTGGCACAGCGGCGCTCAGCGGTGGAGTAACCTCATTCAAGCCACGATAGTCCACAGTTAATCTCCATCCTCCATCAGGCTTACGCACGGGCCAAATGGGGCTATTGAAGGGTGAGTGAGTCTTACTGATCAGCCCTTGGCTCTCCAGTTCTCGGATCATCCTATGGATGGGAATCACAGAGTCGTGGTTCGTTCGGTATTGTTGAAGATGCACTGTTGTGGTGGCAATTGGCACCCGTTGTTCCTCAACCTTCAACAATCCAACAGCAGAAGGACTCTCTGAGAGACCCGGCAGTGACTTTAGCTGTTTAATCTCTTCTGTCTCTACAGCAGCTATTCCAAAAGCCCATCTATGTCCCTTTGGATCCTTGAAATATCCATTTCTGAGGTAGTCAATTCCCAGGATACATGGGGCGGCCAGACCAGTAACAATGGGGTGTTTTTGCCAGTCTTTCCCGGTCAAGCTCACTTCAGCTTCCAACACAGTCAGCTCTTGAGATCCCCCAGTCACCCCAGAAATAGCAACAGTTTCCGGGCCCACATGTCCTGATGGCATTAACGTACATTGAGCGCCAGTATCAACTAAAGCCTCGTATTTTTGTGGGTCTGATGTGCCAGGCCACCGGATCCACACAGTCCAATAGACACGGTTGTCCCGTGCCTCTACCTGGCCAGAGGCAGGGCCCCTCTAACAGCCGTTGCAGTGACAGCAACTCTTTAGTGATGGGTACATTTTGGAGGTTCCCTCTAGTGGGTCAGATCCTTGGCAGACGGGCACTGCACTTACTTTTGCTGATTTTCTTTTCTCGTTCTCCTTCAATTCTTGTAGCCGGGCTGCCAGGGCATGGGTAGGTTTCCTGTCCCACCGTCTCATATCTTCTCCATGGTCAACCAAGAAATACCATAGATCGATCCGTGAAGTCTGTTCTCTTCCCCTAGCCGGGAGGTGTCCACCTCTGGACCCAGAGGCTTTGATTCACACTGGTGCCACTTGAAGATTTTGAAGAGTTTCCATGATCTCCTTTTGCTGCTTGTCCATCCTCTTATCCATCCTCTCAAGTGCTGTTTCTACCGCAGCGATACGTTCCTGCATGGGGCCATGGACCATCTTCGCATATGTCCTGAGTTTACCTGCTGCGACACCCACCAAATCCTGGTCTGGCTCCGAATACATGGACGCCACATAATGGGAGAATGCACCTGGTGCACCGCCGGAAAGCTCCCACCACATTTCTGGTGTGCATCTAACCTTGTCTGGGTCAGTGAGGGGTTGCCCATCTCTTCCATAAAGTATTTCTAGCAATGCCATTTCCCTCAGACGTAAAATCGCGTCTTCCACAGTCTTCCAAGCTGTCTTAAGATGATGTGCCTGCAGGATATCTTTATGAGGGAACCTCTCTCTCACACTGCCTAGAACTCGTGCCCAGAATGAAAGGGGTCTTGATTCCCTCACAAATACCTGTTCAATACCTGTATCCCGGGCCAGAGCCTTTAAATACTTGGCTTCAGAACCATCAAGTTGCAAACTGTCACCCATAAGATCCCACACTCGGATCATCCAAGTCAGGATAGGCTCATCTGCATGTCGGGTAACGTCCTTTCGCAAGCCACGAAGGTTGTCATATGAGAGCAATTCAGTAACGATCTCTGGTTCTGGATCTGCAGTATGTGAAGGACCCGCTTCCGCTTCCCCGTCATCATCAACTGGACGAACCGATTTGGTCTTGTATTTCCTTTTCTGGATAGGGGCAACTTTCATCGGCTCAGACTGTTCCTCTGGTTTATCCACATCTTGAGCTACAACTTTCATCGGCTCAGACTGTTCCTCTGGTTTATCCACATCCTGAGCTACCATAGCATCAGGTGTCTTACTCTCTCTCTTCTTTTTTCTCTTTCCTTGCTTTTGGTTGCATTCCTGACCACCCCTATTCCTGGCTTCATACATAAGATAGATCCTAATTAAACCAACTTGCAGACAATTCACCAAAGGTAGGATATTCCTGGAATCTAGCAAAAGGTTAAGTTTCTCAAAAGCTGTTCTAGCAAACCTAAAAGGTGACTGATTAACAGGTTGAAAAGAAACACTCTCCTGTGTCCCTCCCTGAGAGTAGGTAACATTATCACTAGGTCCCCAGATGTAACAGCTTGGGCTGGTGCAGGAGTACAACCTTAAGAACACATCCCAAATGAAAGCCATAGACACTGAATCCATAACACTATAGATCCAAAATAAGAACTCGATAATGATCACAGCTATCTGAGTTCTACTGGCGGCTGCACTCAGATGAATTAAGCCCGCCAGACCCTTTGGCAGAGTTCTGTACCAACAGAAAGCAAATCTGTAGTACAGCATGGTCCAGATGGACTCGAAACTCACAACAAACCTCATGATGGCAGAACTGTTATCCTTCTTTGCTCTCTGCCCCACGTTGGGCGCCAAAGGAATGTCTTAGTTTAGATGAAAACTAAGATCTGTTATCAGATATTAAAGATCTTTAATCAGAAAAAAAAATTGTATAGAAGAGGTAACAGTTCTTAGCTACAAATATATGTGTATACAAAACAGGATCAACACTAATCACAACTAAAACCTAAAAGTCTTAAGAAATAGATTGAGTCCTGTACCCAAAACCTTGCGATGCAGGTCTCTTTAAGAGTTGGCGAGCAGTCGCTGCCCTGCACGGGGAAGGCGCGGCCCCCCCGCAGCCGGGAAAGGGCGGGGGAGGGAGATGGAAAACTTAATGCGAGTTCTGCCGGAGTTGTGGAAGATTCAGATGAGCCGTGATCTTTCCTTCAGAGATTGCAAACCGCATGCACTCAGGGACTGCCGCTGCCGTTGCCGCCACTGCCGTCCGAGAGGAAAACGGATGTCCGGTCACGACCTCTGTCCCAGTTACCCTGGAAACGTCCTCCCCCCATCCCCCCTCGCGTCTGCTGAAATTCCCTTTATTGGCAAAAGGAAGAAAAATTCCTCAGAAAAATCCCAAACCACAACAGGGCTCTATAAGAGTCTCCATGGAGGGACTTAAGGGCGCAGTTGGGGCTCTATAGGAGGCTCCATAGGGGGGAATGAAGGGCGCAGTAGGGGCTCTGTAAGACTCTCCATGGCGAGGACTTAATGGGCGCAGTAGGGGCTCTATAGCAGGGTACATAGGGGGGAATGAAGGGTGCAGGAGGGGCTCTATAGGAGTCTCCATGGAGAGACTTAAGGGGCACCGTAGGGGCTCTATAGGAGGCTCCATAGGGGGAAATGAAGGTCGCTGTAGGGGTTCTATAAGAGGCCATGTGGAGAGACTTAAAGGAGCAGTAGGGGCTCTATAAATGTCTCCATGGGGGGACTTAAGGGTCGCAGTAGGGGCTCTGTAGGAGGCTCCATAGCAGAAAATTAAGGGCATAGTTGGGGCTCTAAAAGTGTCTCCGCGGAGGGACTTAAGGGGCGCAGTAGGGGCTCTATAGGAGTCTCCATAGGGGGGAATGAAGGGCGCTGTAGGGGCTGTATAAAAGTCTCCATGGGGGAATTAAGGGGCACAGTAGGGGCACTGTAGGAGGCTTCATAGGGTGGAATGAATGGTGCAGTAGGGGCTTAATAAGAGTCTCCCTGGAGAAACTTAAGGGTGCAGCAGGGGTTTTATAAATGTCTCCATGAGGGGACTTAAGGGGCACAGTAGGGGCTCTATAGGAGTCTTCATAGGGGGGAATGAAGGGTGCTGTAGGGTCTCTATAAGAGCCTCCAAGAAAGGACTTAAGGGCGCAGTAGGGACTCTAAAACAGTCGCCATGGGAGGAGTTAAGGGAAGCAATAGGGGCTTTATAGAAGGCTCATAGGGGGGAATGAAGAGCGCTGTAGGGGCTCTGTAAGAGTCACCATGGGGGGACTTAAGAGGACAAGTAAAGGGTCTATAGGCGGCTGTAAAGGGGGGAAAGAAGACTGCTGTAGTGTCTCTATAAGAACCTCCATGGGGGGACTTAAAGGGCGCAGAAGGGGCTCTACAGGAGGCTCCTTATGGGAGAATGAAGGGCGCAGTAGGGGCTCTATAAGAGTCTCCATAGGGGGGACTTAAGGTGCGCAGTAGGGACTCTATAGGAGGCTGCATAGGAGGAAATATAGGGTGTAGTAGGGGCTCTATAAGAGTCTCCATGAGGGAATTAAGGGGCGCAGTAGGGGCTCTATAGGAGGCTCCATAGGAGAAAATGAAGGGCGTAGTAGGGGCTCTATAAGAGTCTCCATCGGGGGACTTAAGAGGGGCAGAAGAGGCTGTATAGGAGGCTACATAGTGGGGAAAGAAGGGCGCAATAGGGGCTCTATTGGAGGCTGCATATCGAGGATTCGAGGGTGCTGTAGGGGCTCTGTAAGAGTCTCCATGGAGGGACTTAAGGGCACAGTTGGGGCTCTATAGGAGGCTCCATAGAGGGGAATGAAGGACGCAGTAGGGGCTGTATAAGTGTCTCCATGGGTGTAATTAATGGGCTCAATAGGGGCTCTATAGGAGGCTCCATCTGGGGGAATGAAGGGCGCTGTAGGGGCTGTATAATAGTCTCCATGGGGGGAACTTAAGGGGCGCAGTAGGGGCTCTATAAGAGTCTCCTTGGGGGGACTTAAGAGGGGCAGTAGAGGCTCTATAGGAGGCTGCATAGGAGGAATATAGGGTGCAGTAGGGGCTCTATAAGCGTCTCCATGGGGGGACTTAAGAGGGGCAGTAAAGGCTCTATAGGAGGCTGCATAGGAGGAAATATAGGGTGTAGTAGGGGCTCTATAAGAGTCTCCATGGGGAGACTTAAGAGGGGCAGTAAAGGCTCTATAGGAGGCTGCATAGCGGGGAATGGAGGGCGCTGTAGGGGTTCTATAAGAGTCTTTATGGAGGGACTTAAGGGCGCAGTAGGAGCTCTATAAATGTCTCCATGGATTGACTTAAGGGAGCAGTAGGGGCTCTATAGGAAGCTCCATAGAGGGGAATGAAGGACGCAGTAGGGGCTGTAGAAGAGACTCCATGGGTGGACTTAAGGGCGCTGTAGGGGCTGTATAAGTGTCTCCATGGGTGTAATTAAGCGTGCAATAGGGGCTCTATAGGAGGCTCCATCTGGGGGAATGAAGGGCGCTGTAGGGGCTGTAAAACAGTCGCCATGGGGGGAACTTAAGGGGCGCAGTAGGGGCTCTGTAGGAGGCTTCATAGGGGGGAATGAAGGTCGCAGTAGGGGCTCTATAAATGCCTCGATGGGAGGACTTCAGTTGGACTGTAGAGGCTGTAATGGAGGCTGCATATGGAGGAATGGAGGGCGCAGTAGGGTCTCTATAAGAGTCTCCATGGGGGAAATGAAGGGCGCTGCAGGGGCTCTATAGAGCCTCCATGAGGGGACTTAAGGGCGCTATAGGGGCTCTAGAAGAGTCTCCATGGAGGGACGTAAGGGCGCACTAGGGTCTCTATAAGAGTCTCCACGGGGGCGACTTAAGGGGGCGCAGTAGGGGCTCTGTAGGAGGCTCCATACGGGGGACTGTAGGGCGCAGCAGTTGCTCTTTAAGAGTCTCTGGGGGGTAATTAAGGGGCACAGTAGGGCCTCTATAGGAGATTCCATAGGGGGGAATGTATGGGGCAGTAGGGGCTCTATAAGAATGTCCATGGGGGAACTTAATACGGCCAGTAGAGGATCTATAGGAGGCTGTAAAGCGGGGAATGAAGGGTGCAGTAGGGGTTCTATAAGAGTCTCCACGGGGGGGGAATTAAGGGGCGCAGTAGGGGCTCTATAGGAGGCTCCATAGGAGGGAATGTTGGCCGCAGTACGGACTCTATAAGAGTCTCCATGGAGGGCCTTAAGGGCGCAGTACGGGCTCTATATGTGTCTCCATGGAGGGATATAGTTGGCGCAGTAGGTGCTCTATAGGAGGCTACATAGGGGGGAATCAACGGCATTGCAAGGTCTCTAAGAGTGTCTCCATGGGGGGACTTCAGGGCAATGTAGGGGCTCTATAACAGTCTCCATAGGGGGGACTTAAGGGCAATGTAGGGGCTCTATAACAGTCTCCATGGGGGGACTTAAGGGCGATGTAGGGGCTCCATAGGAGGCTGCATAGGGCGGAATGAAGGACGCTGCAGGGGCTCTAAAAGTGTCTCCATGGAGGGATGTAAGGGCACAGTAGGGGCTCTATAGGAGGCTCCATAGGGGGGAATGAGGGGCGCTGTAGGGGTTCTATAGGAGGCTCTATGGGGGGGAATGTAGGGTGTAGTAGGGGCTCTATAAGGGTCTCCATGGGGGAATTAATGGGCGTAGTAGGTGTTCTATACGAGGCTTCTTAGGGGGGAATGAAGGGTGCTATAAGGGCTCTATAAGAGTCTCCATGGAGGGACTTAAGGGCGCAGTAGGGGCTCTATAAGAGTCTCCGTGGGAGGACTTAAGGGGCGCTATAGGGGCTTTATAGAAGGCTCCATAAGGGGGAATGAGGGGCGCTGTAGGGGTTCTATAAGAGTCTCTATGGAGGGACGTAAGGGCGCACTAGGGTCTCTATAAGAGTCTCCACGGGGGCGACTTAAGGGGCGCAGTAGGGGCTCTGTAGCCGAGTCTATGCGCCTTGCAAGAGAGGCGCTGCAATGTACTAGAGTGAAACCTCCTTCTCCAGGCTATATGTCAGTTAAGCAGGGGAAGGATGAGTCTTTTAACACCTTTGTGGACCGCATTACTGCGGCAATTCAGCAATCTGACATACCTGATCATATGAAAGCAACCATGCTGAGACAGTGTGCTCTAGAGAATTGTAATACTGCTACAAAATCCATACTGGTTACTCTCCCAGCCGATGCCTTTATTGAGACCATGTTAGAGAGAATGAGCAGAGTGCCGGTGGGTCCTCAAGCATTTGTGGTGGATACTATAAATAACTTGGGACAGGCGCTGTCCTCCTCTCAGCAGCAGGTGTCAGCTGCTTTGGCGCCGTTAAAGATCTCAGCACCAAGGAGAAATAGGCATTAAATTCTTAAATGCTGTAGATGCGGCCGAGAAGGGCATAGTAAGAGATATTGTAGAGAAGAGCATGTTTGGTGTCCAACATGTCGCATGAACAATCATAATAGCGCCGCAGCTTGTCGGCGTTCGGGAAACGGACAGACGAGCGCATTGAGCCGCAGCGCGCAGACCCCAATGGCAGCACTTGTCGGCCGAGATGTGTTAACTCAATTTGGAGTGGTACTGACCTCAGACAAGGTTCTTCAGTAATGGTCACTACAGGGTGGACTTTCCCGATCCCACTGACTTGGTTAACTGATTCTCCTGTATGGATTGAGCAGTGGCCGTTAAAGAAGGAAAGTCTGCAGCAAGCACATTTGTTAGTGCAGGAACAGCTAAACCAAGGGCACTTGAGACCATCAGTGAGCCCATGGAATACACCGATTTTTGTAATTAAAAAGAAATCTGGTAAATATCTGATCTCCGAGCTGTCAACAAACAAATGCAGACGATGGGAGCGCTGCAACCAGGCCTCCCGAATCCAGCTGTAATTCCCATGGGTTGGTACCTTCTGATTATAGATTTAAAAGACTGTTTCTTTACCATTTGACTACACGAAAGAGACACCCAGAGATTTGCCTTTACCCTGCCTGCTATTAACAAAGAAGCCCCTGCCATGCGTTTTGAATGGACTGTGTTGCCGCAAGGAATGAAAAATAGCCCTACGCTATGTCAGCTATTTGTAGATTTTGCCCTTCAGGGCGTGCGTAAAGCTTGGCCTGCTACTATCATTTACCATTACATGGATGACATTCTGTTTGCCCAACAGGCTCCTTTCACCCCAGCACAGGAACAGCTGGAACAGCATTCTCTAGTCATCGCAACGGAAAAGATTCAGCGATTCCCGGCCTGGAAGTATCTAGGCTGGGCAATCAATGAATCACAGGTGCGTCCCCAGAAACTGACCATTCATACCAACATTACCGCACTTGCAGATGCGCAGAAATTACTGGGAGACCTGCAGTGGCTGCGCCCAATAGTGGGCATTGACAATGGCCAACTTGAATGTCTACGGCCGCTGCTAAAAGGCAATGACCCTGCTCAATCAGTACACTTGTCTGCAGATCAACGGCAGACTATTCAAACCATTGCAGATCAAATTGTAAAAAGGGCCGTAGACCACCTTGATTTAGATTACCCCCTTGACTTTACAGTGTTGGCAGGCTCTTGACAATTTATTGGGGCACTGACCCAATATAAAAAGAAAAAGGGGGAGATAGCAGTATCGGAGTGGGTGTTTACCACCATACAACCAGCAACAACACTGCAGAAGAAGGTCTCCAATCTAGCCGAATTAATACAGAAGGGCAGAACATGGTAGGTGCAGATTACAGGGACGGAGCCAGGAACAATATATGTTCCGATTCGGAAGAAAGACTTGGATTGGTATTTGCAAAATTCGCCAGAATTGCAGCTGAGCTTGTTATCTAGCTCGGCGGACATAAAACTTGAATCGTTGAAAGCCCCAGTGTTAAAGTGGATGAGTTTGCATGCTTGGATGGAAAGACCAAAAATAAGTGAGAGACCGTTGCAGGATGCGGTTACGGTTTATACTGACGCCGGAAAACGATCACAGCGTGCGGCTGCTACCTGGAGAGAACGGGGGTTGTGGAAACATCAAATATTGAAAGCACAACCGGAGGACTCTCTACAGACTTTGGAATTAGCAGCGGTAGTCTGGGCTTGTGGCCGTTGGATTAATAGAAACTTGAATATCGTTACAGATTCATTGTATGTTGCAGGTATCGTCAACCGAATAGAGGATGCGAGGATACGCGATATAGGGAACAGAAGACTTTTCACCTTGCTGCAGCAATTACAGTCGGCAATCAGGCAGCGATCAGAGCCTTATTGCGTGATTCACATCAGAAGTCACAAATGGACTGATGGTTTGGGGGAAGGTAATGAACGAGCTGACCAGCTGGTGTCTGTGGTGGCCCCTGTCAGTGACTTTATAAAAGCAAGAGAGTCACATGCTATGTTGCACCAGAATGCTCGGGGGTTACACCAACAATTTAATATTACAATGGAAGAAGCCTGCGGTATTATTCGTGCGTGCCCTACCTGCGGCCATCATGGCCCCGGGCTTGGGCTTGGGGTAAATCCTAGGGGGTTGGGTCCCTGTGAATTATGGCAAATGGATGTTACACACGTCAATGAATTCGGACGTTTAAAATACGTTCATGTCACCATTGATACTTACAGCCGGTATATATGGGCAACCCCCCAAGCAGGAGAGAAGGCGTTACATGTGATACGACACCTTACTAGCTGTTTTGCGGTAATGGGAGTTCCAAATGTCATAAAAACTGACAATGGGCCTGCGTATCGTAGTGAGAAGATCTGGAAATTTTGCCAAATGTGGGGTGTTAAGCATGTAATGGGAATACCGCATTCACCAACTGGTCAGGCCATTGTAGAACGGACAAATCAGACACTGAAATGTTATTTGAGAAAGTTTCAGGATGTTAGTGATGTAGCAGAACGAGTATTGCGTGCTGTATTTGTATTGAATCATTTGTGTGTTTTTTCTGATCAGGAATTGCCTCCCGCAATGATCCATGGGGGGGCAGTGAGTAAGCGTGAGAAGGATCCCATGTATGTGATGTATAAGGAACCAGAAACTGGAATATGGAAAGGGCCAGCAGAAGTGAAGTATCTGGGGAGAGGTTATATGTGTGTCGTTACAGGTAAAGGTCTTCTGTGGGTGCCTGCCAGATTTACGAAACCAGCGTTAAAGAAGGAACCTGTAGGGAACAGCGACGTGACAGCTGCAGTTGAAAACATCCCTCCGAATCCCCACGACCTGTCTCTCTTGCTCCACTTGTGAGCCGTGGGTATAAAATAAGTGTAGAAATAAAAATAGAAATAGATTTAGTAAATATGAGTATTGTAGGGCTAAGTAGTGGTTGCAAGGATAATGTTAAACTAATGTCACCAGTAGAAGTATTTTTTGCTTCTGTGTTTGCACCTGGTTTTGCTGCTGCTAATGCCTTAGTAAATTTAGAAAAGCTTGCTTGTTGGAGTATTAAACAATTTAACCTTACTTCTGAGATTATTACAGTTCTCCTCACAGACGTAGATAGCATCAGACACGCCGTGCTACAAAATCGAGCGGCCATTGACTTCTTGCTGCTAGCCCAAGGACATGGTTGTGAAGACTTCGAGGACATGTGCTGCATGAATCTCTCGGATCACTCTGAATCTGTCCAGAAAGCCCTAGCGCTCCTGAAGAAAAACGTGGAGCACATCAAGCAACACCGCGACAGTCTGAGTGACTGGTTTCAGGGTATTCTACAGGGATGGGGCGTGTCCGGATGGCTGGGTAGTTTAATTGTAGAGCTGTTACGTTTCCTTGTTTTTCTCATGATTATATTTTTGATTTTGTCCCTTTGTTTTTCTTGTATTAAGCGTTGCCTTTCACATGTCACTAATCGAGTGTTAGTAGTTCAAAAAGAAAAAGGGGGAATTGTTGGGGAATGGCTCAAGGAACAGCGACATGGGTCCCTGGACGAGTTAGTTTGCGGCATGTAACAGCGTTAAGCCTGAGCTGGTGTGCCTGGGCCTCCGTTAGCATAAGCGAGCTAGGTTGGCATAAGTGAGCTATGCAGGAGGCCCGTGAAGATTACGATAACCTTGAGCAAGGAGTAAGCAACATTCCTGGTAATGAGCCACCATGGAAAGGATAAGCGGCCTGGAAACAAACTGTAACCGGGAAACTAACTAACTGCGGCCGGGAGACAAACTACGGCCGGGAGATGAAGTCACCAGTAGCCAGTAATGTTATAATACGAATGCATAATTAAAGTAAAGGTAGCCAATTATGTTATAACACATGTGCATAATTAAAGCAAAGGAGCATAAAAGAAGCTGTGTCACATCAGTAAACTGGAAGCTGGCTTATGATTCACATTGAATACGCGTCTTGCTTTCTTCTGCTCGTCGCAGGTTGTGGCCAAAGATGTCTGTCCTGCACCTAGAGCTGCGACACAAGAGGTAACTCATTTAGAATAAGCCTGTGAAAAACCTGCAAGCCGAGTAATCCCGCGAGGAATCAATACGTTATCAAACTGTAAGAAACACACAATGTGTCCATGAACACTGCAGGCATGCAAGGCTCAAGCAGCCAGAGCAGAGGCATCAAACACAGAAGAAAACACCAGCTTTGAGCCGATAGCCACCACAGCAAGCAACGCTTCCTGCAAGTGCTAAAGAGTGACCTAGCACTGCGATCGCAAGCTCTGCCTCGTTCTCATTTGAGACAGATTCATGGTTTCACACGAAAATGCCCACAGCCTTTCTGATCAAAAAGCCCACTGGATCGGGGGCTCCAAGCCCCATCCAGCCTGGCCTCCAGCACCTCCAGCGATGGGGCGGCCACCACTGCTCTGGGCAACCTGGGCCAGGGCCTCTCCACCCTCACAGGAGAACATTTCTGCCTAAGATTTTGCCTAAATCTCCCCTCTTTCAGCTCAAAACCATTCCCCTCCTGCTAACCCCGCGCTCCTTGATTAAGAGCCCTTCCCCAGCTTTCCTGGAGGGCTGCAAGGCTGCTCTAAGCTCTCCCCGCAGCCTTCTCTCCTCCCGCCGTCGAGGTCCATCCGGATGGCAGCACCTCAGCCACCCCTGTTCTTCTGCTCTTTTTCATTTTTACCCTCTTACACTATTCCTCCTTGTTGCCTTCGACATCCCTGGCCAGACTCAGTTCCAGCTCTGCTTTGGGCTTCCCTAAATCCATCCCTGCACACTCTGCCGATGTTCCTGTGTCCTCCTCAGGCTCATATGGTGGTCATTAAAATGCTCTGACCTGCTAAACAGGGTGAACGCTGCTGGAAGCGGTAGATGTTTTTAACTTACAAAACGGTAGCACAGGGGCCTGAATCTGAGGACCATTTATTTCACCATCGGCACAGCCTGCCTGCTAATTAAGTCTCCCTCGCTCTCCTACCTGGAATTACTGAAGAAGCTAACACTCTATTTCTCTTGCCTTTTTTCCCTACCCGAAATTCAGTGATGGGAAATGCGTTGGTAATTTTGATGACAAAGCTTTTAAACAGCTGCAATTATTGTAACGTTAAGCAACTTCAAATTTACTTTAAAAATATACACATAATTAGCAGAAAGGAACAAGGTTTCCACTGCTGCCGAGAACAGAAGGGGCCTCAAACAGATGTTCCAACACTTTTCCCCCACAAAAGGTTTGGGTGGGATGCACTGCGATGTTCGATGTTCGCGTGCGTCTGAAACGAGGCAGGAAGCAGCCGTTCAACTCGCGTTAACACACGCTTACCCACAGCACGCTGAAAGGCTCCGAAGCCCAGAGTGCCTGTTGACGTGTTGAATCCTGCTGCTCCAAACGTTCCTGTTCCCAAAGTCCCACCGAGTTTAGGCTGGTTGTGGCCAAATAAAGATGTCTGTCCAGCACCTAGAGCTCCGACACAAGAGGTAACTCATTTAGAATAAGCCTGTGAAAAACCTGCAAGCCGAGTAATCCCGCGAGGAATCAATTCGTTATCAAACTGTGAGAAACACACAATGTGTCCATGAACACTGCAGGCATGCAAGGCTCAAGCAGCCAGAGCAGAGGCATCAAACACAGAAGAAAACACCAGCTTTGAGCCGATAGCCACCACAGCAAGCAACGCTTCCTGCAAGTGCTAAAGAGTGACCTAGCACTGCGATCGCAAGCTCTGCCTCGTTCTCATTTGAGACAGATTCATGGTTTCACACGAAAATACCCACAGCCTTTCTGATCAAAAAGCCCACTGGATCGGGGGCTCCAAGCCCCATCCAGCCTGGCCTCCAGCACCTCCAGCGATGGGGCAGCCACCACTGCTCTGGGCAACCTGGGCCAGGGCCTCTCCACCCTCACAGGAGAACATTTCTGCCTAAGATTTTGCCTAAATCTCCCCTCTTTCAGCTCAAAACCATTCCCCTCCTGCTAACCCCGCGCTCCTTGATTAAGAGCCCTTCCCCAGCTTTCCTGGAGGGCTGCAAGGCTGCTCTAAGCTCTCCCCGCAGCCTTCTCTCCTCCCGCCGTCGAGGTCCATCCGGATGGCAGCACCTCAGCCACCCCTGTTCTTCTGCTCTTTTTCATTTTTACCCTCTTACACTATTCCTCCTTGTTGCCTTCGACATCCCTGGCCAGACTCAGTTCCAGCTCTGCTTTGGGCTTCCCTAAATCCATCCCTGCACACTCTGCCGATGTTCCTGTGTCCTCCTCAGGCTCATATGGTGGTCATTAAAATGCTCTGACCTGCTAAACAGGGTGAACGCTGCTGGAAGCGGTAGATGTTTTTAACTTACAAAACGGTAGCACAGGGGCCTGAATCTGAGGACCATTTATTTCACCATCGGCACAGCCTGCCTGCTAATTAAGTCTCCCTCGCTCTCCTACCTGGAATTACTGAAGAAGCTAACACTCTATTTCTCTTGCCTTTTTTCCCTACCCGAAATTCAGTGATGGGAAATGCGTTGGTAATTTTGATGACAAAGCTTTTAAACAGCTGCAATTATTGTAACGTTAAGCAACTTCAAATTTACTTTAAAAATATACACATAATTAGCAGAAAGGAACAAGGTTTCCACTGCTGCCGAGAACAGAAGGGGCCTCAAACAGATGTTCCAACACTTTTCCCCCACAAAAGGTTTGGGTGGGATGCACTGCGATGTTCGATGTTCGCGTGCGTCTGAAACGAGGCAGGAAGCAGCCGTTCAACTCGCGTTAACACACGCTTACCCACAGCACGCTGAAAGGCTCCGAAGCCCAGAGTGCCTGTTGACGTGTTGAATCCTGCTGCTCCAAACGTTCCTGTTCCCAAAGTCCCACCGAGTTTAGGCTGGTTGTGGCCAAATAAAGATGTCTGTCCAGCACCTAGAGCTCCGACACAAGAGGTAACTCATTTAGAATAAGCCTGTGAAAAACCTGCAAGCCGAGTAATCCCGCGAGGAATCAATTCGTTATCAAACTGTGAGAAACACACAATGTGTCCATGAACACTGCAGGCATGCAAGGCTCAAGCAGCCAGAGCAGAGGCATCAAACACAGAAGAAAACACCAGCTTTGAGCCGATAGCCACCACAGCAAGCAACGCTTCCTGCAAGTGCTAAAGAGTGACCTAGCACTGCGATCGCAAGCTCTGCCTCGTTCTCATTTGAGACAGATTCATGGTTTCACACGAAAATACCCACAGCCTTTCTGATCAAAAAGCCCACTGGATCGGGGGCTCCAAGCCCCATCCAGCCTGGCCTCCAGCACCTCCAGCGATGGGGCGGCCACCACTGCTCTGGGCAACCTGGGCCAGGGCCTCTCCACCCTCACAGGAGAACATTTCTGCCTAAGATCTTGCCTAAATCTCCCCTCTTTCAGCTCAAAACCATTCCCCTCCTGCTAACCCCGCGCTCCTTGATTAAGAGCCCTTCCCCAGCTTTCCTGGAGGGCTGCAAGGCTGCTCTAAGCTCTCCCCGCAGCCTTCTCTCCTCCCGCCGTCGAGGTCCATCCGGATGGCAGCACCTCAGCCACCCCTGTTCTTCTGCTCTTTTTCATTTTTACCCTCTTACACTATTCCTCCTTGTTGCCTTCGACATCCCTGGCCAGACTCAGTTCCAGCTCTGCTTTGGGCTTCCCTAAATCCATCCCTGCACACTCTGCCGATGTTCCTGTGTCCTCCTCAGGCTCATATGGTGGTCATTAAAATGCTCTGACCTGCTAAACAGGGTGAACGCTGCTGGAAGCGGTAGATGTTTTTAACTTACAAAACGGTAGCACAGGGGCCTGAATCTGAGGACCATTTATTTCACCATCGGCACAGCCTGCCTGCTAATTAAGTCTCCCTCGCTCTCCTACCTGGAATTACTGAAGAAGCTAACACTCTATTTCTCTTGCCTTTTTTCCCTACCCGAAATTCAGTGATGGGAAATGCGTTGGTAATTTTGATGACAAAGCTTTTAAACAGCTGCAATTATTGTAACGTTAAGCAACTTCAAATTTACTTTAAAAATATACACATAATTAGCAGAAAGGAACAAGGTTTCCACTGCTGCCGAGAACAGAAGGGGCCTCAAACAGATGTTCCAACACTTTTCCCCCACAAAAGGTTTGGGTGGGATGCACTGCGATGTTCGATGTTCGCGTGCGTCTGAAACGAGGCAGGAAGCAGCCGTTCAACTCGCGTTAACACACGCTTACCCACAGCACGCTGAAAGGCTCCGAAGCCCAGAGTGCCTGTTGACGTGTTGAATCCTGCTGCTCCAAACGTTCCTGTTCCCAAAGTCCCACCGAGTTTAGGCTGGTTGTGGCCAAATAAAGATGTCTGTCCAGCACCTAGAGCTCCGACACAAGAGGTAACTCATTTAGAATAAGCCTGTGAAAAACCTGCAAGCCGAGTAATCCCGCGAGGAATCAATTCGTTATCAAACTGTGAGAAACACACAATGTGTCCATGAACACTGCAGGCATGCAAGGCTCAAGCAGCCAGAGCAGAGGCATCAAACACAGAAGAAAACACCAGCTTTGAGCCGATAGCCACCACAGCAAGCAACGCTTCCTGCAAGTGCTAAAGAGTGACCTAGCACTGCGATCGCAAGCTCTGCCTCGTTCTCATTTGAGACAGATTCATGGTTTCACACGAAAATACCCACAGCCTTTCTGATCAAAAAGCCCACTGGATCGGGGGCTCCAAGCCCCATCCAGCCTGGCCTCCAGCACCTCCAGCGATGGGGCGGCCACCACTGCTCTGGGCAACCTGGGCCAGGGCCTCTCCACCCTCACAGGAGAACATTTCTGCCTAAGATTTTGCCTAAATCTCCCCTCTTTCAGCTCAAAACCATTCCCCTCCTGCTAACCCCGCGCTCCTTGATTAAGAGCCCTTCCCCAGCTTTCCTGGAGGGCTGCAAGGCTGCTCTAAGCTCTCCCCGCAGCCTTCTCTCCTCCCGCCGTCGAGGTCCATCCGGATGGCAGCACCTCAGCCACCCCTGTTCTTCTGCTCTTTTTCATTTTTACCCTCTTACACTATTCCTCCTTGTTGCCTTCGACATCCCTGGCCAGACTCAGTTCCAGCTCTGCTTTGGGCTTCCCTAAATCCATCCCTGCACACTCTGCCGATGTTCCTGTGTCCTCCTCAGGCTCATATGGTGGTCATTAAAATGCTCTGACCTGCTAAACAGGGTGAACGCTGCTGGAAGCGGTAGATGTTTTTAACTTACAAAACGGTAGCACAGGGGCCTGAATCTGAGGACCATTTATTTCACCATCGGCACAGCCTGCCTGCTAATTAAGTCTCCCTCGCTCTCCTACCTGGAATTACTGAAGAAGCTAACACTCTATTTCTCTTGCCTTTTTTCCCTACCCGAAATTCAGTGATGGGAAATGCGTTGGTAATTTTGATGACAAAGCTTTTAAACAGCTGCAATTATTGTAACGTTAAGCAACTTCAAATTTACTTTAAAAATATACACATAATTAGCAGAAAGGAACAAGGTTTCCACTGCTGCCGAGAACAGAAGGGGCCTCAAACAGATGTTCCAACACTTTTCCCCCACAAAAGGTTTGGGTGGGATGCACTGCGATGTTCGATGTTCGCGTGCGTCTGAAACGAGGCAGGAAGCAGCCGTTCAACTCGCGTTAACACACGCTTACCCACAGCACGCTGAAAGGCTCCGAAGCCCAGAGTGCCTGTTGACGTGTTGAATCCTGCTGCTCCAAACGTTCCTGTTCCCAAAGTCCCACCGAGTTTAGGCTGGTTGTGGCCAAATAAAGATGTCTGTCCAGCACCTAGAGCTCCGACACAAGAGGTAACTCATTTAGAATAAGCCTGTGAAAAACCTGCAAGCCGAGTAATCCCGCGAGGAATCAATTCGTTATCAAACTGTGAGAAACACACAATGTGTCCATGAACACTGCAGGCATGCAAGGCTCAAGCAGCCAGAGCAGAGGCATCAAACACAGAAGAAAACACCAGCTTTGAGCCGATAGCCACCACAGCAAGCAACGCTTCCTGCAAGTGCTAAAGAGTGACCTAGCACTGCGATCGCAAGCTCTGCCTCGTTCTCATTTGAGACAGATTCATGGTTTCACACGAAAATACCCACAGCCTTTCTGATCAAAAAGCCCACTGGATCGGGGGCTCCAAGCCCCATCCAGCCTGGCCTCCAGCACCTCCAGCGATGGGGCGGCCACCACTGCTCTGGGCAACCTGGGCCAGGGCCTCTCCACCCTCACAGGAGAACATTTCTGCCTAAGATCTTGCCTAAATCTCCCCTCTTTCAGCTCAAAACCATTCCCCTCCTGCTAACCCCGCGCTCCTTGATTAAGAGCCCTTCCCCAGCTTTCCTGGAGGGCTGCAAGGCTGCTCTAAGCTCTCCCCGCAGCCTTCTCTCCTCCCGCCGTCGAGGTCCATCCGGATGGCAGCACCTCAGCCACCCCTGTTCTTCTGCTCTTTTTCATTTTTACCCTCTTACACTATTCCTCCTTGTTGCCTTCGACATCCCTGGCCAGACTCAGTTCCAGCTCTGCTTTGGGCTTCCCTAAATCCATCCCTGCACACTCTGCCGATGTTCCTGTGTCCTCCTCAGGCTCATATGGTGGTCATTAAAATGCTCTGACCTGCTAAACAGGGTGAACGCTGCTGGAAGCGGTAGATGTTTTTAACTTACAAAACGGTAGCACAGGGGCCTGAATCTGAGGACCATTTATTTCACCATCGGCACAGCCTGCCTGCTAATTAAGTCTCCCTCGCTCTCCTACCTGGAATTACTGAAGAAGCTAACACTCTATTTCTCTTGCCTTTTTTCCCTACCCGAAATTCAGTGATGGGAAATGCGTTGGTAATTTTGATGACAAAGCTTTTAAACAGCTGCAATTATTGTAACGTTAAGCAACTTCAAATTTACTTTAAAAATATACACATAATTAGCAGAAAGGAACAAGGTTTCCACTGCTGCCGAGAACAGAAGGGGCCTCAAACAGATGTTCCAACACTTTTCCCCCACAAAAGGTTTGGGTGGGATGCACTGCGATGTTCGATGTTCGCGTGCGTCTGAAACGAGGCAGGAAGCAGCCGTTCAACTCGCGTTAACACACGCTTACCCACAGCACGCTGAAAGGCTCCGAAGCCCAGAGTGCCTGTTGACGTGTTGAATCCTGCTGCTCCAAACGTTCCTGTTCCCAAAGTCCCACCGAGTTTAGGCTGGTTGTGGCCAAATAAAGATGTCTGTCCAGCACCTAGAGCTCCGACACAAGAGGTAACTCATTTAGAATAAGCCTGTGAAAAACCTGCAAGCCGAGTAATCCCGCGAGGAATCAATTCGTTATCAAACTGTGAGAAACACACAATGTGTCCATGAACACTGCAGGCATGCAAGGCTCAAGCAGCCAGAGCAGAGGCATCAAACACAGAAGAAAACACCAGCTTTGAGCCGATAGCCACCACAGCAAGCAACGCTTCCTGCAAGTGCTAAAGAGTGACCTAGCACTGCGATCGCAAGCTCTGCCTCGTTCTCATTTGAGACAGATTCATGGTTTCACACGAAAATGCCCACAGCCTTTCTGATCAAAAAGCCCACTGGATCGGGGGCTCCAAGCCCCATCCAGCCTGGCCTCCAGCACCTCCAGCGATGGGGCGGCCACCACTGCTCTGGGCAACCTGGGCCAGGGCCTCTCCACCCTCACAGGAGAACATTTCTGCCTAAGATCTTGCCTAAATCTCCCCTCTTTCAGCTCAAAACCATTCCCCTCCTGCTAACCCCGCGCTCCTTGATTAAGAGCCCTTCCCCAGCTTTCCTGGAGGGCTGCAAGGCTGCTCTAAGCTCTCCCCGCAGCCTTCTCTCCTCCCACCGTCGAGGTCCATCCGGATGGCAGCACCTCAGCCACCCCTGTCCTTCTGCTCTTTTTCATCACCTACACTCTACAGAATTCCTTTCGGCTTCCCTATATCCATCCCGGCACACTCCAACAATCTTCCCGCATCCTTCCCGGGCTCCCTGTCCCTGCTGCCAACTTCAGTAAACAACGCTTCCTACAAGTGCTAAAGAGTGACCTAGCGCTGCGAGCGCAAGCTCTGCCTCATTCTCATTTCAGACAGAGATTCATGGTTTCACACGAAAACACCCACAGCCTTTACTACATCAGAGTCAGCAAGTAACACCAAGCTGTGTCACCACTGAGCCTTGAGGACGATGCTTAGGCTGACGTGAAATAAGTCGGCAAACTGTTTACCTGTTCCAAGTCCAGTTCCCAGGGTCCCGGTGGCAGGCTGATATCCAAACAAACTACTTCCAGCAGTGTTGGCCCCCAGACCTTCAAGAACAGAAGCAGCAGCTCATTAGTCTAATACTGTTACCAAGGAAATCAAAATCATACCTTCAAATACGTGAGCTCTCCCCGCAGCCTTCTCTTTTCCAGGCTGAACTATCCATACTCTCCCAGCCTGTCCCCGTACGGGAGGTGCTCCAACCCTCGCATCATCTCCGTGGCCTCCTCTGGACTTGCTCCATGTCTTTAAAGACATAGACTAGATCCATGTCTTTAAGGACAGCCACAATCCTAACTCACGATAGGATGGCCTTTCTCACACCAGATAACCACTTCCGTTTCTACAGACCTTTGACCGTCTGTTTACAGTGCAATTCCACAAATCCAAACACCTACTTATATTTAGTTTTGCAGCAGAAATTAAGAATAGAAATTGTGTTTGAACTTCTCAGCACTGGTCTACACTAAAGGTCCACCACCTGCCCAGCCCAACTGACCTGCAGCAACCAGGCACAGAAGCACCTCTCCGAGTCAGTCCTTCACACTTGGCCTTTATTTTTTGACTAAGAATGCCAAAACAGAGAGTGTGAAACCAGGGTGGCACAACAGAAAACAGGTTCGTGTCCTGCTCTACACCGGAGAAGCACTCCTGGCAAGGTGTAGTTGGGCTACTAGAAATCCACTTGCCCATTTCCAGGGAGTTTAAGATCACTCGTAAATTAAAATCTTGTGTTAATGGAGAAGCCTAGGGCTCCCGAACCCGATTCATAAGCCTCCTTCCTATCGCTGAGAAGTGATCCGGACAGCCCAGCAGCGCTCCGATTCCATCACACACAGACAATCCCCACCTCCCTCCGACCCTCAAGCTGCATCTCTAGAAGAAAATACCGCCGGTCCTAAGGAGGCAGTTTAGACGCGCTACTTACTGTGTCCAAATGTTGAGGCTGTCCCAAAGCCTGCGCTGCCTCCAAACAGAGTTCCAAAAGACTTCTGAAACATTTTTCAGGATAGATCAGGTTTCCTTGCTAAACCTGGAAAGAGGAATTCAGCTTTGATTTAAGGTTTACCTTGTAAATCCATTTTTCATCTTCCTCATTGTCGATGTAAGCAATCTAATCCGAGCATTTAAGCCATAAAGCACATGACGAGGTTTAAGACCCGCTAAGCCTGTAACCCCAGGGTGGGGGGCTGGGGGCCAGGGGACCCTGGCTCTATCCTCAGCGTGGGGAGCCGGGGGCCATGGGACCCTGTCTTTGCCCCCAGAATGGGGGTCTGGGCACTAGAGGACCATGGCTGTACCCCTAGGGTGGGCATCTGGGGGCCAGGGTACTGTCTTTGCCCCCAGGGTGGGGGTCTGGGCGACAGGGGACCCTGGCTGTGCCCCCCAGGAAGGAGTCTGAGAACCAGGGGACCTTGGTTTTACCCCCAGGGTGGGGGTCTTGGGGCCAGGGCACCCTGTCTGTTCCCCTTGGGTGGAGTTACGGGAGTTACCCCTAGGATGGGGGTCTGTGCTCCAGGGGATCTTCTCTGGGCACTGTCCAGTAGCTTTATATCAGTTTTATAGTGCAGCAACTCAAACTACATCCAGTATTCAAGGTGGGGCCGCACCAGTGTGGAGTAGGGTGAGACAGTCACCTCCCTTGACTGGCTAGCAATGCCTCCCAGCACGTGGTTGGCCCTCTCAGCTGCCAGGGCACCCTGCTGGCTCATATTCAACTTGCCACCGACCAGAACCCCCAGATCCCTTGCCACAGGGCTGCTCTCCAGCCTCTCGCTCCCCCAGACTCTTAAGTTACCAGTTCACTCTCAGGGCTGGGCTGTGTAAGTATTCAGCATCCTGTGCAGTCTTCCAGCTTTCATGCTCTTCCTCCAGAGTGCAAGACTGTCTGGCCCTTCCCTTTGCAAAGTTCCAGCGTTGCCATGGAGCAGAGAGGTAAGGTCTGTGATGTCATAAAAGCCTGATTTATGCAAGGCCCAAGAGTGAACACAGGTAATTTGAGCCAAGTCATTTGGGCTAAGGCAAAGACAACAAAAGCTGGTAGTCCCTCAAGAAATGAGCAATACGGGCCACGATCCAGAAGCCAGGTGCAGGCTGTATGTCTTGTCACTTTTCACCAACCAGATAAACTGATCAAGCGGCTGAGCAACAAACAGCCACGAAGGGAAGCGATGCATCCTCTGTCTCTTCAGCTACGTATCGCAAACTTCAGCTGTGAAATGCAAACAGCAAACCACTGCCCTGTTAGGTGCCTGTTTTCAGGAAGCCTGTTAGTCGGCTCTGTGAACAGCCAAAGGGCATGGCAAGCCAATGTTTTGTTAGTGCCTTCTCATAGAGGCAAAAATTCAGAATATATTTACTTCCCACCTCTACAGCGTGCATGTCTTATCATGCCCACTTGGTAAATCACTTTTCAGCCTTTAGGGATGAAACTCAAAACAGTATCTAATGATTCTCTCTCAACGTCTACCTCAAAATCAAGGCTTATAGGCTCACAGATCTACTAGACGAAACTCAACAGTATGTGATGCCAACCTCCAAACAACCTGCCTATCCTCCTTCGCACGTGCTGCTCTGTTGGGTAACAAAGTTGAAATGGATGGAAACAACAGGGGCACCAAGATGACAAAAACACATGGTCTGTAAAAGCCTCTTACAACTGCAAAGGCTCAGATATTCCTATTTAGTTTTATAAGCAGGCATGAAAGGACAGGCTGACTGCCCAGGTCAGCTTCAGCCTACAGTTCTTCTGCCACATATTGTCTCATTGTCTGTTCAGTCAGCACCACGGCTATTCTTAGGGATTCCCTCTTCCCATCCGAAGTGGCAATCAAATCCCCCAGCTTTCCAAGATAGTCCTTAGAAACTGGGCGTGTGGATCTGATTGCCAGAGGCTCCACCTCTTGTATTTTGTTCTTCCTTGTCTTGCAGAACTGTCATTTAGAAGGCCTTTAGGTGAAGGACCCTATTTTGCCTGTGGAGACACGGATCTGAGCCACCGATTAAAGCAGTGGCTCAAGCTGCCGTTTGCCAGTGAGAGCAGCCTCAAACTTTCCCTCTGTTCGAAAGGGGGAGGAAGAGACGCAACACCCCGGCAGGCCCCGCAGGCCAGAACGCCAGGGCTCCACCGCCCTCTGGGGGAAGAACCGTTTCCTCATGTCCAACCTAACCCTCCCCGGCACATCTTCGTGCCCTTCCCTCAGGGCCTGTAATGCATGAATGCAAAGGGGTACAAACACCGGCCCGTGGACCTCTTGAACCCCTTGCTCTTTGTACTTCTAGCGAGCGCGTTCATATGCCAAGGCTGGGACTCGGATACCGCAGTGGGCACCCTCGCTTCTGGATTTGTTTGCCATTCCCGTTGGTGCGGGGCCCTGGGCCCTGCCCTGTGCGGTGGGGGGGGTGGAGTCAATTCTGCCGGGGCCGGGCACGGCCGCCATCGCGGTTCTACAGCGGGGCTGGGGCGGAGGGGGGCGGGCGGAGCTGTGATCCCCCGGGACAGACGGTGCTAGGAGGGGGGCGCGGCCAATGGGGGCGGTGGGGCGGGAGCGGCTGGAGCGCGGGCGTGGGGCTCAGCGAATGGGAGCAGCGCGTGCGCAGAGCGCAGCCAATAGGAACAGCGGAGAGGGGCCGGGGCACAGCCAATCGGAGCGGCGGAGCGGCGTTCAAAGCCGCATCAGCGGGTGCTGGCTTAGTCGTTGCGGTGAGTGCGGTGTCCCCCCTGCCCCTCTTCCTCCCCCGGCTTCGAAGTCGCATCGTCTGTGTTGTCGTTCGTCTCCGCCTTCCAGCCGCGTCCCCTGTCCCCCGGCTACCCCGCCCGCCTCCAGCCGCGTCCCCTGTCCCCCCGCCCCGCTCCCCCGCCTTCCAGCTGCGTCCCCCCGCCCTGCTCCCCCGCCTTCCAGCCGTGTCCCTCGCTCCCCCGCCTTCCAGCCGCGTCCCCTGTCCCCCGCTATCCCCCCCGCCTTCCAGCCGCGTCCCCTGTCCCCCGCTACCCTCCCCGCCTTCCAGCCGCGTCCTCTGTCCCCCCGCCCCGCTCCCCCGCCTTCCAGCCGCGTCCCCCCTCCCCCCGCTTCCACCCCCCCCCGCGCCTTCCAGCCGCGTCCCCCCTCCCCCCGCTTCCACCCCCCCCGCGCCTTCCAGCCGCGTCCCCCGTCCCCCCGCTTCCACCCCCCCCGCCTTCCAGCCGCGTCCCCCCGCCCTGCTCCCCCGCCTTCCAGCCGCGTCCCCTGTCCTCCACTACCCCCCCCGCCTTCCAGCCGCGTCCCCCGTCCCCCTGCCCCGCTCCCCCGCCTTCCAGCCGCGTCCCCCGTCCCCCTGCCCCGCTCCCCCGCCTTCCAGCCGCGTCCCCCTTCCAGCCGCGTCCCCCGTCCCCCCGCTTCCACCCCCCCCCCGCCTTCCAGCCGCGTCCCCCGTCCCCCTGCCCCGCTCCCCCGCCTTCCAGCCGCGTCCCCCTTCCAGCCGCGTCCCCCGTCCCCCCGCTTCCACCCCCCCCCGCCTTCCAGCCGCGTCCCCCGTCCCCCCGCTTCCACCCCCCCCCCGCCTTCCAGCCGCGTCCCCCGTCCCTCCGCTTCCACCCCCCCCGCCTTCCAGCCGCGTCCCCCGTCCCTCCGCTTCCACCCCCCCCCGCCTTCCAGCCGCGTCCCCCGTCCCCCCGCTTCCACCCCCCCCCCGCCTTCCAGCCGCGTCCCCCGTCCCCCCGCTTCCACCCCCCCCCCGCCTTCCAGCCGCGTCCCCCGTCCCCCCGCTTCCACCCCCCCCCGCCTTCCAGCCGCGTCCCCTGTCCCCCCGCTTCCACCCCCCCCCGCCTTCCAGCCGCGTCCCCTGTCCCCCCGCTTCCACCCCCCCCCGCCTTCCAGCCGCGTCCCCTGTCCCCCCGCTTCCACCCCCCCCCGCCTTCCAGCCGCGTCCCCTGTCCCCCCGCTTCCACCCTCCCCGCCTTCCAGCCGCGTCCCCTGTCCCCCCGCTTCCACCCCCCCCGCCTTCCAGCCGCGTCCCCTGTCCCCCCGCTTCCACCCCCCCCGCCTTCCAGCCGCGTCCCCTGTCCCCCCGCTTCCACCCCCCCCGCCTTCCAGCCGCGTCCCCTGTCCCCCCGCTTCCACCTCCCCCGCCTTCCAGCCGCGTCCCCTGTCCCCCCGCTGGATCAGGGGGCTCTGAGCCCCATCCAGCCGGGCCTTGAGCAGCGATGGAATCCCAGAGGGGCTGGGGTTGCGCTCGGGGGGGGGAGAGACTCGCCGGTGTTTGTGCCTCACGGTAAATCTGCACTAAGTGCTGGTGAAATCGATGCCCGGGAGCTCAGGGCTGCATTACACCTGTTTCAGTGGCTTTGGCAAAGGATTTTGCTAGGGGGGTCCTAGCTTGGTAGTTAGTGAAAATGAATTCAAACTGTGCGTGTATTTAGGTCTATTCCATAGGGGACACTTGAGCCTTTCCCACCAGCGCCTTCTGCCAGCGCTGTGCCAGGACTTGTGCATCCACAGCCGTAACTGTGGTGGAATCCAGGTCTGATGGCAGTGCTGAAAACTCATTTATTTTTCAGGCAGTAGCATTTATTTAATTTACATTTTAATAGACTCTTATTTCAATACTGACCAACCTCCCTTCAGGTGTCTCTCCTTCTATGCACAAAATACGAAGAAAAATTGTTTGCTTTCATTTGGATTAAAATCAGAGTTTAGCAAAGTGGTTAACCGTGTGCTTAACTTTATGCATATTTATAGTTTCATTGCATATTAACAGTTGACTATTGACTGAGTTGGATTCTGCTAGTAATCTCTCAGATTTAAGTCACATCATCCTTCTCAGTCCTCTTATGACTTAGTAATTTAACAGACTCACAAAACGTATTAATTATTTATATAGGGATGGCTCTGTGGTCATTCTTTATGAAAACACAGTATTTCAACTAAAGTATTTTTTTATGATAGAGAATTTTTCCTGTATTTAATAAGAATTTTGCATAATTTTTTGAGTATAAAGATAAATTTTGAAAACTGGTATTTGGATTCTGTAAAAATCAGTTTTTCAAGAACCCCTCCGTCCATAATATTGTACTTTGGAGGAAAAATCATATCTATATAAAGGTTGATATTTTCTCATGGCCTGATTAAAGCTAATGAGAATTGCCTGGTTTGCAACACAACCGTTGAAATACTTATCATGTATTTTCTCCAGGAGACAAGGAGTAGGCAAAAGAGGTTACAGCTTAGAAAGGTTTTCCTGAGTGATTTCTTGGAATAGGAGGTGGTAAAAATGAGCTGGTGAATGTTGCACAGCAAGTAAAAATACAGAAAATCGGGAAAGCTTGTTGTTCTTTTGTTGTTCTTGTTTTCTCTGCTCTGCGAGCTGCTTGAGCCTGACAGAGCAGTTGAAGTTCATCAGGCATCTACAGCGCGGTCCGCCTGGCAGCCCCCTGGCTCACAGGGCAGTGATCAGCAGGAAATCAATTTTAAACAGCATAAACTATACAGAGCACCAGGGCTGCAGGAGGTGGAAAATAGGATGTTCTTATATTACCAGTGTGGAGCCATAGAAACCTCTTAATAGGTGAAAGAAATGGGAAGGATCTGACCATCGAGTCTGAGCAGGTGGTATTGTAGGAAAAAAAATTAAAATATAAATGATGAAATTTGCCTTGGCTCTTGAAAGAAAAGGTTTAACAATATAGAACACGGTCATAGAATTTTTTTATTTCACATAAGTAAATTCTACCAAATCTTGCACAGATTCCTAAGTCCCTACATATTATTTGGCAGAAAAATCAGAAGCGGCCATTACTGGACTCTCCACAGGAAAGGATGGCTCTGTAATGTTAACATTGCTGTCATAAGATCCATCATCTGTCGCCTTCCAATTTGTGCTTCACAGACCAGAGCAGGTGATTTTTCACTGAAAAATAAAATGGTCACCTTTATTTACTTTTTTCAGTGCAGATCAGAAATAGGGAATATTTTCATTCTACTGTACATTCTATGAAAACCTAGATTTAAAAATTAATCTTTTCCTCCCCATCTTTCTGTTCCCACTGCCATAATTTCAGTAAAAAAAATAACTGGACTTCACTCCCCCAGCCAAATATTATTTCTCTATGGAATGAAATAAACTCAAATAAATACACCTTCATGAAATTAGAGCTATCTACAAGCCTGGGTCCAGGTGTATTCAAGGTAGCAGATGAATAATCCCTGCTGAAGTGAGTGGAACTTCTCACCTGCACAAACTGTTTAGAGGAACAAGAGCGAGAGAAACTGAGGCCGAAAGGCACCAGGGATCGTAAGCTGTGATATGTATTTACCGGGCACACAGGCAGGAGCGTCTTCAGAACAGTTCCAGGTGTTGGAGTATTCTGGGATCAGACATGAACACACTCAAGGCCTTTACGTGTTGCTGCGGTCGTGTGGCAGATGAGCAGGTACATTCAACACCGCGGTCTGGGACTTCAGGCTGTGTACAAGTGAAATACCTATCGCTGCTCCGTACGTACACCTAGAAAGAGCATCAGATATCCTGGCTTCCAGGCCAGCGCCTTCCCAGAGAGCTTCTCCCTTCAGGTGCCCCAAATCCTCCTAGGGAAAACAGCCAGAGCCGTTGTGTGCTTGCTGCATAAAGAACATGCTTTTCTGAAACAGCGTCTGAAAATATCTAATATCTATTTGCCTTTCACGGACTGTAATAGAAATTTCCTCTTCAGATCTTAATTTGAATGTAAGTTACAAATGATTCACAGTATCTAAAGCAGAACTATTGCCTGTCTATTTATTGCTTCCTTTTCTTATTGTAAAGTTATTCTTGGCACAACTGAGAATATCACAAAACCCATCACGATTTAAGTGAGTGTGTAGAACAGGTTTCATAGTGAGCTCTGGCTGTCACAAAACCCACTCTCAGTTGTTAAAGTTGATTCTGCCTTTTGATGTTTCCTCATAACTTGAAGCTTTAAAATAGTTTGTGTCTTTGGAACTTGCAACAGCCTTGCTCATTTAAATATGTTTTCTGCTCAGAATTTTGGCAACCAGCCCTATATTAATGCTACAGTTTGTCAGTTGATAAGGGATGTTGTTTAAAAGAAACTCTCCTAGACCACCGTATGTAATGCTGTGTGTAATATGTAATTCAGAAATTAATCTAAACCCAACAAACGTGAAGAATATTGAACTGTATCTATGTCAGGATTTATTGACTTGTCAATATATGAGTTTATTGAATGCATCGACCTTCAGGAACTATACCAGTTGGGTTTTAACTATGATGTGTATCAACCCTCATGTGAGATTTATCTGTATCTGTACCCATACCTATGTGCACATCTAGAATTATGCTGAATGCAGTAACAGCATGCCTAGAAAGGAATGCCAAGAGGGATATAAAAGCTCGTGATACGATTCAGGACAAGCCAGCATCCAGCAAATATTTAAATCTTATGAAAGGATAATCATAAAGATGATCATGTCTACTGCATTGAAAATAAACGGGGATGTATGAGCCTGCTGAAGGTGTCTGCAGAATGCGTGCTGTTAGGGTTAGAGAGACACCAGTATAGTCCTGTTTGCCTTATGCTCCTGCTTTTGCTGATACAAAGAGCTCTCAGGTCACTGTTAAAACATGTTTCTGATAAAAAGAAACTCAGCTCCCTTGCAGTTCACGTGATGAGAACAGCTGGGCTACAAGGACCATAAAAAAGCAGGAGGCTTGCAGGAACTGGACATCAAAAAGAATGGAAAACCACTTAAACACGGTAAGTGATGACTACATAATCTTAGCCATGGTAGAGTCATCACAGTTAATGTTCCAGTTGTGTCCATTAAGATTGAGAGGAACGAGTAAACTTCATCTTATTTGGTTTCCGTTCAAGTATCTAAACATAGTGGAAAGATCTCAGGGAAGATTTTTTTCATAAAAACTGTCTCTTCAACAGGGAATCTCTCATTTTTCCCCACTGTAATAATTTATATCTCGGATTACGTATGGTGGGCTTTCTCTGAGGAATTTTCCAGTACAAATTTCCTGTCTACAATGCCGAGAGGGAGGGAAGCACGGTCTGGTGGGGGATTAGGGTCTCTAAGGGACAACACGGGCATGAGGAGTGAACTAGCAAACTGCATCTTCCGTTAGGGAACACAGCTTTTATCCTTTCATTTTCAGTTTTGTATTTAAACATTAAAAGTATCCATAGAAACAAACATTTCCTGCCACTGGAATTTATTTATTTGTTTTAATTAAAAACGTATTGTTCCAGAACCATGTTAGTATTTTGTTCCAGACATCAGTACTAACCATAGAAACTCCCTTTGCATTTATGATGCTCTGTGCTGGGGGTCCTGCAAAACAGAGGGTGCCACATGAACAGCCCACGATACTCCTGAAAACTTTCCTTTCTGTCCCTGGCATGTGTGCTAACTTAGGCATTTGAAGGAGAGAAAGGTATGGCTATAGAATTATTTCTGTGCAAATCGAGTTTATTGTCTACACTTTTCTGTATTAATACTGTGTTTCCAGTTCTTTTTCTGGCTGTAACTGAAAAGTTCCTGTGAGAAATGATATTACAGATTTGTGTCAAAATAACAGAAAGGGGGTATTTGAGTAAGTGTTTACCTGTGGCTTAAGCACTTAATGAAAACTGCGGGTTTGACATTTATGCAGGGCTTAACTGTGCACGAATGCAGTTTTGCAACTCAGCGTCATGTACAATTCCATCTGTAACTGTGTATGTTTTAAACTGGAAAATGACGAGCCAAGCGTCATCTTTCGCCTTAACAATTAAAGTCATGCACTGCACTTCTCCAGAGGTGCTGCGTAGCCATAGAGAAAATGAGTACATTCCATAATTGTAGTTACAGAAGGAGTAAAAGAATTTATGAAGAAAAGGGGGGGACTGAAGAGGGGGTCTCTAGACTTAGAATTTTAGACTTTAGTTTTAAAAAGCAGAACCGATGAAGTGACTGTTGACAATAGAAGCCAATTATCTTTTAACAGAGGACATTGTTAACAGGAGATATTGTCCAGAACTACTGAAGTCTGATAAGAGCCGACAAGGACAAGCAGAATGTTTATTAGCAAGAGATAAAGAGAAACCAAGGTCAGCTCTGGTGCGCAGAAGTGCCAAGAGGCAAAAAAGGCACCACTGAGCATGCGCAAAGCCGAAAGGTGAAAAGTTCAACCCTGAAGATGACTACTTACCTCATCCCCATGACCGTTGAAGACCACCACCAGAGGACACTGCGCAAGCGTGACTGGGAGGAGACTTAATTTTAATACGAAGCGGGGACAGGTGATGCATATGTCTAGGCCTATCGGGTAACCACATGAATATCTACTATTTAACTGTATATAAACCGGGACCAGTGGCTGATGAGTTGGGCACGTTTATGGCAGAAATACCTCCCATGTCTTGCTTAAAATTCCCTGTACCCAACAATAAAGCACCTCGCTGCTGAATTGGACTGAGTGGTCATTTATAACATTCCTAAATAATAAAAAACCCAAGGATAATACCAACCATGTATAAAATAAATTGAAAGTACGTTATATTGGTGGAACTAGGTAATGAAAGCAATAAAATTCGTAGTCATATGTCAGTCCTTTAAGGCACTTAGCGGTTGTGAGGACCTGAGCACCCTTGCCGTTACAAGGGTCCTGAAGGAGCAAAGCAGCTCATGAGTAACTTCCATACAGATACTGCTCCCTGTCTCTAATCTTCATCATTCTTCTCTGAATTGTTTTTAGTTCTGTTCTATCTTTATTGAGATAGAATGACCAGAATTGCTCTCAGTATGGATTCCAGTTAAGGTATCCTATGACTTTAAAAATCATCACAATGATGTCTCTATTACTTTCCTCATAATCACTAATACTCTTTTGATTTGATGCCTAAGCAGTGAGCAGATATTTTCATAACACTGTTCCCAGTGATTTCAAAGTCCCATATTGAGACAATTTTGTGCTTATCCATTTTTATGTGTTCTTACTGCTTCTTTCAAGTTAATTTGGATATATTAGTATTACGTTTCACCTGACATTTTAGTAGCCGGTCACACTCTTGTGAGATCCTTCTGCAATATCTCACAAACAAATAATCTTATATTGGAAACTGTTATCCCCTCCGTATTCATTTCCTTTCCATATAATCAGTGGATAAGACAAACGGCCCAGACTCCCTGGGAATCTGCCATTCCTCTGAGGGCTCTCTGCCTATCCCTATCCGTTACATCTAATCTTTTGCCCAGTTATTAATTCCCAGTGGGACCTGCTCTTGTTATTCCACGGCAGCTTCTTTTCCTGGCTGGCTTTTTTTGGTCCCGATAAAGGATTTGGGGAATTCAGATGCCCCATAGTACTCTCTGGGCTACACTGATCTGTGTCCTTACTCGTGACTGACAAACTGTCAAGCGTTCCTGAAGCACGACATCCATCTGTCATTTGGATTCTTTCTCTGTATATCACATTTATTCAGATGTCTATAAACTCTATTCTTTACATAATTTCAACTAATTTTCTCTATATCCCAGTTTGGTTACTGGAGCGTAGCTTCTTCCATCCCCATAGACATTTTTAAAATTCGGGTCGCGTTTTCTGCCTTTTAGTCCTTTGGTGCTATGGCTGATTTAACCATAAGGCAACATACTACAGATTTTACACTTGATTTCCTTTAGAGCTCTTGCATGAGTAGCATCTGGTTCCACGTATTATTTATTTTACCATCTCTTTCAAAAATTTTTCAACTGACACTTCAGTTTGAAAGTTGCTCTGACTCATTCCCTCTATAGAAAGGTGCAGGTGTGGGGTAAGGCCTTAAATATAATGTTATTTCTTTTTGTATCTCTTTTCCACATTAAAAAAAAAAAAGATAAATCGGTCACTTATCTGAGCATTTTCAAGAGGGTCTGTATTTGAGCCTGAGCATGTCAGTGTTTTTCCAAGGAGAAGGCATTCAAGAAGATCGCTATGTATATATAGCCTTTTTTTTTTCTGATTGCATTTTAATGAATTTAGTTTCCTGAACTTTTTTTCCTGCTTTTCTGTCACCCTCCTTCTTGTAAGCGATTTCTTGTAGGTGAAAAATTGGGCAATATCTCTGGATCTGACTTTCTGAAGTACCTATCATGTGCTTGCTTGAGTATTATCAGTATGTTCAAAGCTGGAGCCTAAAGGTGGCCAAAGTCTCCTCTTCCTCTGTATTTTTCCAACCAGGATTTCAAAAGCTTCCTATGCTTTTTAGCTGCTGGCAGTCCTAACAGAAGCTTGAAACTCGGGGACCTCAAATCAGCCTCACCAACACTAAACTCTGAGGAGAACCAGGGCAAGGTCTTTGGAGGTCCCTAACCAAAATGAGACAAGTGTTATGTGAAAAAAAACCAACCCCCAAACTCCAACAAATAACACTTCAAAATTGAAAGTAGAGGGAAAAGAAGTCGGGGGAAAGCTGTCAAATAAATATTGGAGACAGAAGATGTGCAGATGCTCAAGGACAGGTAAGGAGCTCAGCCGTGCTCCGCAGGATAGCTGACGGTCTCAGGTCAGTCACAGAGAACAAACCTTTGGCTTAGCAGCCTGATTTATGAGGAACAGTGTTATGCCTGACTACATTCTGAAAATTATTTTATTTGATATTAAACTGCAGTAATTTCTTCTAAAGAAACCACCTCCAAATTGACAAATCCCATCAACAGATCTTCTACTGCCAGAAATATTTCCTAGGAGCTCAACGATAGCTGCAGTCCTTTCAAAATCTGGCTTTGTCAGTCTTCGCAGTCCTGAAAAGTGCTTGGGCCCCTCGTGTTATCAGTGCTTTAGAGTGCTCTGGTCAAGGAGGCCCACCTAAGGACACTCACTCTTTGCAGAAGCATCTTCCTAGGGGCTTACTTCGCTTCCCCTGACTTCCCAGCACTGTTTCTCAGTTGTGGTTCCCTGTTGTTTCTCGTTGCGTCCTCGTTTCCTGTGGAGGCACTGGATTTGTGGACCTGGTGCAGTGAATTTCTGTTGTTTAGGGGAGGTTTCAGTTTATACCACAGCTGGAGTAAATTTCAGCAGCGTTGCTTTGCGCACTGGTGTTCTGAGCGTGACTGAAGAGGGTGAAATAGAGTCCTCAGCTCGAAATGGAAAACAGTCCCATGCCCTTCATGAATTTAAAGCAGTAGCAGCCAGAGAAAGACTGGTTATAAAATCAAATAATTCCTTCTAGGTCCAGAATGAGAAATGAGAAGCCTTCGCTCCTCAGAAACGCGTTTGACAGGAGCAGCAGGGACCTGGAAAACCTTTCAGGCTTGAAGCACCTTCTGCAGATAGCTTTCACCTGAAAATGTCTTCAACACGGGAAGTCAGAAGAGGAAGGAGAGCAAAACTGAAAAAGAGTGAACACATGCTGAATGACTAAGACAGGACTGAATTGGAATGTTTATTCCAGAGTAATAACATCCTTCTCTAAAAGCAGTCAAATTCATTCCCACTGAGCTGGTCAATACATGGGATAATGTGGTAGAAGCTGGTTACGTGCTGTGAAGTATTTGGAAACAGAAATTTTCTGTTTGGTTTCTGTTTTGTTTGAATTTTATTTTAACCCACCTTTGTTATTGCTGTTGTTTTCTGTGGCTTGTTTAGTTTGAGTACTGTCGAGTCCTTGCCAGATCTCATCTGATGCATCTTTGCTGCAGTGCAGGCAAAGTTTATGGCTAGTGCAATATTAGCTTTTCTAATCAGAAACTAACATTATTACCTAGTGGTTATTGCTGTGTATTGCTAGCCACATGTTGGAAATAATGGGCTGATAAAGCTGCTACTAATTTAAACTGGTTGACACTTTCAGGCTTTTGCAGCACAAGATCGGGAGACCCATAAAGGAGCAGAAAAATAACTTGACTAGCGAAGGTAATCAAAACCTTGTAAACTCTGGAATTAATATCCGAGTGCAACAGCCTTTCTGAGGCTGATAGCTGCAGAGCCACACACAGGGTACAGCACGCACTCCAGTCCAGAGCCCACAGACTCTGACCAGATTTCAGGTAGAAAAAAACCCGAGACTGTTTCAATGTCATTCGGAATCTGAGCTCATACGTTTCGCCTCTTCACAGAAGATAATTTACCTTCTAGAATTACGAAGATAGTTCTGGGGGTTTTGGTGAGCTGGAAACATGAACAGAATGGGCTCCGATGTCCTGCATCTTTCCATGGAGAGGAAAGTGCGTGGTTACTGGGTGGGATTTGAGGAGTTGTGGTTGTGCTCATTTAGCAGCTGGCGGGGGAAGTCCTCTCCTCATTTGCTGTGTGAAAGCTGAAACTTTTCCCTCTGTTGAGAGAAGAGGAAAATAGAAGGTCATTTTAGTGTAAAACTTGCCCTTTTCTGTAAAAACATCCCTCACTCAGCTTGCAAATGCATTTATGGGGCTTGCAGTTTTAGGACAGAAACAAGGAATAAAGCTTTGATGCCCTATGAGGTGCTATTGTACTCTAAAAAGACAGAGTACCTCAATGTGACGTAATGGAATAAAACTAAACAAGCACCAGGTAATATTTCAGTGCGTGCACGTCTGTCCTTGGAGAAAGATTAGGAAGCAAATAGGTTTCAGATAGTAGAATATTTAATAAACACACTGAGGGTGCTTAGGTACTATAGCAATAAGGAAAGGAAGATCTCTATTGTGAACAGCAGAAAGATGACGACGATATTGAACTGCTGACGGCTCCCAGGCACCGTCTCAGCGAATCCCTGCGTGGAAATGTTGAAGCCGGGGAAGCGAGAGGTGCTCGGTGGGGGGGGGGGGGGGGGGGGGGGGGGGGGGGCTGCAGCTGCGGGGTCAGTGACCGCACTGGGGCGGACAAGGGCCCCGCGAGGAGAAGGGACGCGGGCTCCGCTACGGCAAAGGGGGGGAAGGAAGGACCGGTAACTGTTAAAGCTCCCTTTTCAATTACTGACCTTAAACATTGGGAAGCGGCAGCTGGGAATCACAGAGGGGATCGGATGGGGCAGCGAGTGCTTTCGAACTGATGATTAAAACTCGGGATGCAGACTGCAAAGATACTGAGGCAATAATGCAGGGGATGTTTGGTGGGACAGAGAGAGAAACGAATCAGCGAGCGGCTCCATCGCAAGAGGAAGCGCAGGTCACGTTGGGAGCTCTGCAGGGGACAACAGGGAATTATTTTCCCTCTTTAGATCCCAACTGGCATCGCAGTGTGGATGGAAATAGGCGGCGCCTGACACAATATCAGAAATGCCTTTTATTTGGGATATGGAATACGACACGTCAAGCTATTAATTGGTTGAAATTCTACCAAGTGAGACAGGATAGAAAGGAGTCACCAACTGAGCTTATGAACCAATCAAAGGAAGCTGTGCATAAATTTACCGCTCTAAACCCTGGTTCAGAGGAAGGGAAAGGACAGTTGGCGCCAGTATTTACAGGGTAGGGCTCAGAGGATCCCCGAAGCGAGCTACTAAAGTGCAGGGGGCAGAGGCGCGGGTCTGGGGAAGCTGCAGGGTGTGCCCTGGACGGCATCCGGAAATAGGGATGCTCCAAGGGAGGCTGTTAATAATCGTCCGATAGCAGGATTGGAAGCAAACAATCGTGGAAGAGGGAGTTACAGAGGAGGGAACAGGGGAGAATAGAGAGGAGGTATTGGAGGGAGAGGCCGGGACTTTAATTCCTTGAGATAGGGGACACGAGTTCGACAGGGGGATAAAAAAGCAAAACAGAAGGACCGGAGGGATCTCTCGCAGCAGAACCTCTGGTTCACATAGAGCTGGGAGGACAAGAAACTGAATTTTTGGTACATACTTTTGTAGATACAAAGGTAGATACCTTTTAAATTTAAACTGGGAAATGAGTTGGTAACTCACCGGTCGGGTTTCATATTTACTGGAGTCCTCCAAACCATTGTTAGGGAGAGACATGTTGAGAATTTAGCAGCTCAAGTTCACTTTAAGGAGAAAGGGGTGGAGATGTATATACCTGACTCGAAATAGAGAGAGGCTGCAGCCTTGTTATTACAGGACACCAACACGCAAGGAGCAGCGATCCTGCAGGAAGCGGCAGAAGCAGCGATTCCCAGTGTATGGGCTGGAGAGGTACCGGCGAGATCTGAAAGGGCAAACCCAGTACAAATCGGTGTCAAGCCTGGAGGACTGCCGGTCAGGATGAAACAACAACCTTTAATGTGGGAAGTTTGCTTGGTACTAGTGCCTGTGATTCCAAAGGTTTTGAAATACAAATGAGTAGTCGAATGTGAGTCGAAATCTAATCCGCTAGTTCTTCCGGTAAAAAAGGCTAATGGTAAGGATTACCATTTAGTGCAAGATCTCAGGTCCGTTAATCAAATTGTGCCAGACATCCATCCCGTGGGGGCAAACCCTTATGGACCACTTTAACCGAGGAACAGGGGTGGGTTATGGTGTCAGAGCTGAAAGATGCCTTTTTCTGCAGCGCTCTTGAAAAAGGAAATCCGGAAACATTTGCTTTGGAATGGGAAAATCCTGAAACTGGTAGTAAAACTCAGAGCCGCCCGGAGCCTGCAGAGCCACCAGCCGGAATTTCCAGGGTGCAGCCGCAGCTGGCACAGCACAGCGAGGCTCCAGAAACCGTACGGCTCTGCAGTGCTTTCCTGGGAATTCTGTGCACGTTCATCTGTCTGCCCTGTATCCAAGTGGGCGTCGGGCCGGGCATTTTCATAGAATCCCAAGGTTGGAAGAGGCCTCCAAGATCCTCGAGTCCAGCCGTGCCTGTCTCCCTGCTCAGCCCTGTCCCTAAGGAACTCCTCTGCCCGTCTTTCAAATCCCTCCCCTCCACCACCTCCCAGGGCAGCCTGTGCCCACCCCTGACCACCCTTTCAGGGACGAAATTCTTCCCCACATCCAGTCTAAACGTGCCATGGTGCCACTTGCGGCCCTTTCCCCTCATCCCGCTGCTGTCACCTGCGAGAAGAGACCCGCGCCCCCTCGTCACAGCCTCCTTTCAGGCAGTTTTAGGCAGCGATGAGGTCTTCCCTCAGCCCCCTCTTCTCTCGGCTCAGCACCCCAGTTCCCTCAGTCTCTCCTCACGGGGCTCATTCCCCACACACACCTCCCCCCCCCAGTGCTCCCCTTGGAGGCTTCGGCACAAAACCTGACTAAAGCGACACCTGCCTCGGGGCTGCTGATCGGCTTTTGGCCCCGCAGGCTCCGGGACAAAAGCCCTGCCCGGCTCCATCCCCCTTATCCCGGCGCCCTCCACGGGGTCCCCACCCGGCCCCGGCACAGCCCGGCTGCGAGGGGGGGGTGACCGGACCGCTCCTCAGCCCCGTGGGCGCGCGCTGGGTGGAGATTCCCGTGCCTGCGGCACCGGATTAGAGCCTGCGGCTGCTTCAGGTGCTTCGGGATTACGGAGCTTCTCTCCCTCTTTCAGTGACCCCACCTCCCGGCTCGTCCCTCGTCCCTCCCGGCTCTCATTTCCCCCCTCCCGGCTTTTCCCCCCCCCTCCCGGCTCTCGTCCCCCCCTCCCGGCTCATCCTCGTCTCATGGCCGGGGCTTGCGGGGGGGCCGTCCCGGCTGGCACTGGCGGCTCCGCAGAACCCACCCCCCCGAGCCCTCTTTCGTTAGTGAGCTCAAGACATTTAACACTCGCGGTGACGCTCACTACTGGTAGGTTGCAGTAGTCTGGGCTCTATAGGAGGCTCCATAGGAGGAAATGTAGGGCACAGTAGTTGCTCTGTAAGAGTCTCTGTAGGGTAATTAAGGGGCGCAGTAGGGGCTCTATGGGAGGTTCCATAGGGGGGAACGAAGGGCGCTGTAGGGGCTCTATAAGAGTCTCCATGGGGGAATTAATAAGGGCAGTAGAGGCTCTAAAGGAGGCTGTATAGCAGGGACTGAAGGGCACCGTAGGGGCTCTATAAGGTTCTCCATGGGGGGACTTACTTGCGCAGTAGGGGCTCTATAGTAGGCTCCATAAAGGGGAATGAAGGGCGCAGTAGGGGCTGTATAAGTGCCTCCATGAGGGGCCTTAAGGGGCGCAGTAGGGGCTCTATAGGAGGCTCCATAGGAGAAAAGGAAGGGCGCAGTTGGGGCTCTAAAAGTGTCTCCATGGGGGCACTTAAGGGGTGCAGTAGGGGCTCTATAGGAGGGTCCATGGGGGTGAATGTAGGGCGTAGTAGGGGCTCTATAAGAGTCTCCATGAGGGAATTAAGGGGTGCAGTAGGGGCTCTATAGGAGGCTCCATAGGAGAAAATGAAGGGCGTAGTAGGGGCTCTATAAGAGTCTCCATCAGGGGACTTAAGAGGGGCAGAAGAGGCTGTATAGGAGGCTACATAGCGAGGAAAGAAGGGCGCAATAGGGGCTCTATTGGAGGCTGCATATCGGGGATTCGAGGGTGCTGTAGGGGCTCTATAAGAGTCTCCATGGAGGGACTTAAGGGCGCAGTTGGGGCTCTATAGGAGGCTTAATAGGGGGGAATGAAGGGCACTGTAGGGGCTCTATAAGAGCCTTCAAGAAGGGACTTAAGGGCGCAGTAGGGACTCTAAAACAGTCGCCATGGGAGGAGTTAAGGGAAGCAATAGGGGCTTTACAGAAGGCTCATAGGGGGGAATGAAGAGCGCTGTAGGGGCTCTGTAAGAGTCACCATGGGGGGACTTAAGAGGACAAGTAGAGGCTCTATAGGCGGCTGTAAAGGGGGGAAAAGAAGACTGCTGTAGTATCTCTATAAGAACCTCCACGGGGGGACTTAAAGGGCGCAGAAGGGGCTCTACAGGAGGCTCCTTATGGGAGAATGAAGGGCGCAGTAGGGGCTCTATAAGAGTCTCCATCAGGGGACTTAAGAGGGGCAGAAGAGGCTGTATAGGAGGCTACATAGCGAGGAAAGAAGGGCGCAATAGAGGCTCTATTGGAGGCTGCATATCGGGGATTCGAGGGTGCTGTAGGGGCTCTATAAGAGTCTCCATGGAGGGACTTAAGGGCGCAGTTGGGGCTCTATAGGAGGCTTAATAGGGAGGAATGAAGGGCACTGTAGGGGCTCTGTAAGAGTCTCCATGGAAGGACTTAAGGGTGCAGTAGGGGCTCTGTAAGACTCTCCATGGCGGGGACTTAATGGGCGCAGTAGGGGCTCTATAGCAGGGTACATAGGGGGGAATGAAGGGTGCAGGAGGGGCTCTATAGGAGTCTCTATGGAGGGACTTAACGGGCACCATAGGGGCTCTATAGGAGGCTCCATAGGGGGAAATGAAGGTCGCTGTAGGGGTTCTATAAGAGGCCATGTGGAGAGACTTAAAGGAGCAGTAGGGGCTCTATAAATGTCTCCATGGGGGGACTTAAGGGGCACAGCAGGGGCTCTATAGGAGGCTTCATAGGGGGGAATGAAGGGTGCTGTAGGGTCTCTATAAGAGCCTCCAAGAAGGGACTTAAGGGCGCAGTAGGGACTCTAAAACAGTCGCCATGGGAGGAGTTAAGGGAAGCAATAGGGGCTTTACAGAAGGCTCATAGGGGGGAATGAAGAGCGCTGTAGGGGCTCTGTAAGAGTCACCATGGGGGGACTTAAGAGGACAAGTAGAGGCTCTATAGGCGGCTGTAAAGGGGGGAAAAGAAGACTGCTGTAGTATCTCTATAAGAACCTCCACGGGGGGACTTAAAGGGCGCAGAAGGGGCTCTACAGGAGGCTCCTTATGGGAGAATGAAGGGCGCAGTAGGGGCTCTATAAGAGTCTCCATAGGGGGGACTTAAGGTGTGCAGTAGGGACTCTATAGGAGGCTGCATAGGGGGGAATGAAGGGCGCTGTAGAGACTCTATAAGAGTCTCCATGGGGTGACTTAAGAGGGGCAGTAGAGGGTCTATAGGAGGCTGCATAGGAGGAAATATAGGGTGCAGTAGGGGCTCTATAAGAGTCTCCTTGGGGGGACTTAAGAGGGGCAGTAGCGGCTCTATAGGAGGCTGCATAGGAGGAAATATAGGGTGCAGTAGGGGCTCTATAAGAGTCTCCACGGGGATGACTTAAGGGGGCGCAGTAGGGGCTCTGTAGGAGGCTTCATACGGGGAACTGTAGGGCGCAGTAGTTGCTCTATAAGAGTCTCTGTGGGGTAATTAAGGGGCACAGTAGGGCCTCTATAGGAGGTTCCATAGGGGGGAATGTACGGGGCAGTAGGGGCTCTATAAGAATGTCCATGGGGGAACTTAATACGGCCAGTAGAGGATCTATAGGAGGCTGTAATGCGGGGAATGAAGGGTGCAGTAGGGGTTCTATAAGAGTCTCCACGGGGGGGAGAATTAAGGGGCGCAGTAGGGGCTCTATAGGAGGCTCCATAGGAGGGAATGTCGGCCGCAGTACGGGCTCTATAAGAGTCTCCATGGAGGGCCTTAAGGGCGCAGTACGGGCTCTATATGTGTCTCCATGGAGGGATATAATTGGCGCAGTAGGTGCTCTGTAGGAGGCTACATAGGGGGGAATCAATGGCATTGCAGGGTCTCTAAGAGTGTCTCCATGGGGGGACTTAAGGGCGATGTAGGGGCTCTATAACAGTCTCCATAGGGCGGAATGAAGGATGCTGCAGGGGCTCTACAAGTGTCTCCATGGAGGTACGTAGGGTCTCTATAGGAGGCTCCATAGGGGGGACTTAAGGGCGCAGTAGGGGCTCTGTAAGAGTCTCCGTGGGAGGACTTAAGGGGCGCTATAGGGGCTTCATAGAAGGCTCCATAAGGGGGAATGAGGGGCGCTGTAGGCGTTCTATAGGAGGCTCTATGGGGGGGAAAATGTAGGGTGCAGTAGGGGCTCTATAAGAATCTCCATGGGGGAATTAATGGTCACAGTAGGTGTTCTATAGGAGGCTTCTTAGGGGGGAATGAAGGGCGCTGTAAGGGCTCTATGAGAGTCTCCATGGAGGGACTTAAGGGCGCAGTAACGGCTCTATAAGAGTCTCCGTGAGAGGACTTAAGGGGTGCTATAGGGACTTTATAGAAGGCTCCATGAGGGGGAATGAGGGGCGCTGTAGGGGTTCTATAAGAGTCTCTATGGAGGGACTTAAGGGCGCACTAGGGTCTCTATAAGAGTCTCCACGGGGACGACCTAAGGGACGCAGTAGGGGCTCTGTAGGAGGTTCCATAGGGGGGAATGTACGGCGCAGTAGGGGCTCTATAAGAGTCTCCATGGGGGAACTTAATAGGGCCAGTAGAGGATTTATAGGAGGCTGTACAGCGGGGAATGAAGGGTACAGTAGGGGTTCTATAAGAGTCTCCATGGGGGGGACTTAAGGGGTACAGTAGGGGCTCTATAGGAGACTCCATAGGAGGAAATTTCGGCCGCAGTACGGGCTCTATAAGAGTCTCCATGGAAGGCCTTAAGGGCGCAGTATGGGCTCTATATGTGTCTCCATGGAGGGATTTAATTGGCGCAGTAGGGGCTCTATAGGAGGCTCCATAGCAGGGAATGAAGGGCGCAGTTCGGTCTCTATAGGTGTCTCCATGGGGGGACTTAAGGGGCGCACTAGGGGCTCTATAGGAGGCTCCATGGGGTGGAACGTAGGGCGTAGTACGGGCTCTATAAGAGTCGCCATGGGGGAACTTAATAAGGGCAGTAGAGGCTACATAGGATGTAGTATAGCGAGGAATATAGGGTGCAGTAGGGGCTCTGTAAGAGTCTCCATGGGGCGGACTTAAGGTGCGCAGTAGATGCTCTATAGGAGGCTGCATAGGGGGGAATCAATGGCATTGCAGGGTCTCTAAGAGTGTCTCCATGGGGGGACTTAAGGGCGATGTAGGGGCTGTATAGGAGACTGCATAGGGCGACATGAAGGACTTTGCAGGGGCTCTACAAGTGTCTCCATGGAGGGACGTAAGGGCGCAGTAGGGTCTCTATAGGAGGCTTCATAGGGGGGACTTAAGGGCGCAGTAGGGGAATCTGTAAGAGTCTCCTTGGGGGAATGAAGGGGCACAATAGGGGCTTCATAGAAGGCTCCATAGGGGGGACTTAAGGGCGCAGTAGGGGCTCTGTATGTGTCTCCATGGGGGACTTAATGTACGCACTAGGGGCTCTATAGGAGGCTCTATGGGGGGAAATGTAGGGCGCAGTAGGGGCTCTATAAGAGTCTCTATGGAGGGACTTAAGGGCGCACTAGGATCTCTATAAGAGTCTCCACGGGGGGGACTAAAGGGGTACAGTAGGGGCTCTGTAGGAGGCTCCACAGGGGGGACTGTAGGGCACAGTAGTTGCTCTATAAGAGTCTCTGTGGGGTAAGTAAGTTGCGATGTTGGGGCTCTGTAGGAGGCTCCATAGGGGGAAATGAACGGCCCAGTTAGGGCGGTATAAGAGTCTCTATGGAGGGAAGTAAGGGATGCAGTAGGGGCTCTATAGGAGGCTCCATAGGGGGGACTTAAGGGCGCAGTAGGGGATCTGTAAGAGTCTCCATGGGGGAATTAAGGGGCACAATAGGGTCTTCATAGAAGGCTCCATAGGAGGGAATGAAGGGCATTGTAGGGGTTCTATAAGAGTCTCCATGGAGGGACTTAAGGGGCGCACAGGGGCTCTATAGGAGGTTCCATAGGGGGGAATGTAGGGCGTAGTAGGGGCTCTATAAGAGTCTCCGTGGGGCGGACTTAAGGTGCGCAGTAAGTGCTCTATAGGAGGCTGCATAGGGCAGAATGCAGGACGCTGCAGGGGCTCTAAAAGTGTCTCCATGGAGGGACGTAAAGGCACAGTAGGGTCTCTATAGGAGGCTCCATAGGGGGGACTTAAGGGCGCAGTAGGGGATCTGTAAGAGTCTCCATGGAGGAATGAAGGGGCACAATAGGGACTTCATAGAAGACTCCATAGGGGGGAATGAAGGGTGCTGTAGGGGTTCTATAAGAGTCTCTATGGAGGGACTTAAGGGGCGCAGTAGGGGCTCTATGGCAGGGAATGTAGGGCGTAGTATGGGCTTTATAAGAGTCTCCATGGGGGAATTAATGGGCGCAGTAGGTGTTCTATAGGAGGCTTCTTAGGGGGGGGATAAAGGGCGCAGTAGGGGCTCTATAAGAGTCTCCATGGGGCGGACTTAAGATGCGCAGTAAGTGCTCTATAGGAAGCTGCATAGGGGGGAATCAAAGGCGCTGCAGGGTCTCTAAGAGTGTCTCCATGGGGGGTCTTAAGGGCGATGTAGGGGCTCTATAACAATCTCCCGACTTCCCCAGGGGTACAAACATTCTCCCACGTTGGCCCATCAGGCTTCAGCCCAGGAGCTGGAAAAAATACCCAAACCCGAAGGCGTGGAGGTCTATCAGTACATTGATGATATTCTCGTGAGAGGGAAGGAAATAGATGAAGTGGGGGCAACCCAACAGAATATAATTTCACATTTGGAGAAATTAGGTTTACAAATTCCTCCAGAAAAGGTCCAAAAGCCCTCACAAGAAGTAAAATTCCTGGGAATCTGGTGGAAAGGAGGGATGACTTGCATCCCACCAGACACCCTGGCCTCCTTAGATCAGATCAAAATGCCTGAGTCAAAAAAGGACTTGCAGCATGGTTTGGGATTGTTGGTGTTTTGGAGGAAACACATCCCAGACTTTTCTATCATCGCTAGACCTCTTTATGATTTCCTGAGAAAAGGGGTCAAATGGGAATGGACAGCTTCTCAGGAAGAAGCCATGCAATTACTGATTTTTGAAGCAACAGCCCATCAAGCCCTTGGTCCAATTCACCCCACCGACCCTTTTCAAGTTGAATGGGGATTTGCTTTATCAGGCCTATCGGTACATATATGGCAGCGAGGCCCTGGGGGTCCAACCCGACCTGTGGGATTTTTCTCCCGTGGTTTCAAGGATGCTGAGAGAAGATACACTGCCTGGGAGAAGGCTTTATTTGTTGTTAGCCTGGCTCTGATAGAAGTGGAAAACGTCGCACGGCAGCAGCCAATTGTATTGAGAGGTCTTTTTAAGGTTATAAAAAGAGTCAGTACTGGGACCCCTCCCCCTGACGGGGTGGCCCAGAAAGCTTCAGTACGAAAGTGGTCTGCTCAGATTGAACACTATTGCAACATTTTCTCAGTATCTGAAGGGGCACCAAAAAACCTGGCTATACAAGAAACGGAAAGCTTGGACGATGGCCGAGATAAACCTGCCTCAGTCATCCAAGTTGCCCCCCCTTTTTCCCATGATCAGTCAGTCAGTGCTTGGTTCACTGACGCTTCTGCTAAAAGAGAAGGAAAGGTATGGAGATACAGGGCAGTACCCTCCACACCTCATCTGATAAGCAAATTATAACAGAGGGAGAGGGCAGTGCACAAGTGGGTGAATTAATTGCAGTATGGAGTGTCTTCCAACATGAAGCACAAACTACCTCCCCTGTCCACATTTATACCGATTCTTACGCTGTCTTTAAGGGATGTACCGAGTGGCTCCCCTTTTGGGAACAAAATGGATGGGAAGTTAATAGGATTCCAGTGTGGCAAAAGGAAAAATGGCAAGAAATCCTAAGTATTGCTAAGCAAGGAAATTTTTCTGTGGGCTGGGTAGCTTCTCACCAGGTAGATGGGGGATCCGCAAGAGAGTGGAATAACCAAGCTGATGAATTAGCAAGGCTGGCCCCTGTACAAAAGGATCAAGTTTCAGAAAATTGGGAACGCTTGTTAGAGTGGTTACATGTGAAACAAAAACATACAGGAGCCAAAGACCTGTATTGTGAAGCTCGAGCCCGAGGTTGGCCCGTCACCAGAGAAATGTGCAAAACCTGCATATCAGCCTGTGAACAATGTCGAAGACGGCTGGAGAGGCACCCTTTAGAGGATGACCCTCTACATCTAAGGGAGGGTAAAGGTTTGTGGGATGCCTGGCAGGTGGATTATATTGGCCCTTTCAAGAAATCAGGAGGAAAACATTTTGTGCTGGTGGGGGTGGAAATAACTTCAGGATTGGTTCAAGCCAAAGCTTTTGATAGAGCTACGGGTGAAAACACTGTGAAAGCATTAAGAGGGTGGTTTGGAATCTTTCCAAAACCACAAGAGATACAGTCTGATAATGGTTCTCATTTCACTGCCAAAGTTGTACAAGACTGGGCGCGAAATGAGGGAATTAAATGGACTTTTCACACCCCGTATTAGCCACAAGCCAATGGAGTAGTAGAGAGAACTAACGGTCTCTTAAAACGACTTCTGAAACCTCATGAAGGTAATTGGGATGCCCGTCTGTGGCAAGCTATTACAGGTGTAAATGACCGGTGGGGGGTAAACGGGTGCCCCAAAATCACTGCCTTTTGCCCAAAGGCCCCCTCCTTGATTCCCTCATTAAAGGGACCAAATGATTCCAAGAGCTCAGCCCGTTACCCAGGACAACCAGTCCTGGTGGAACTTCCTACTGTAGGAAGCGTACCATTGGTACTGAAGACTCCTTTGAACTCAAATGCGTGGGTGGCTTCCGATGCCCTGGGCAAAGAACATCGGATAAATACCCGCTGGATAATCCCATCATTTTAAATACCTGCCTCAAGGAGGCAAGCCCTGTTTGTTTTCTTTTTGCAGAAGAGCTCCGAGGGACACCGAGAATAACTTGATGCATTTATAAATCAAAGTTCGAGGCCTAAAAATTTCGGAATGACTTATGGCATAATTGGATTGCTAATACCTTTTTGTATCTTTCCACTTACCCATAACCAGAGACACGACAAATGGCCTTGGTCTGTAGCTATGGCCTTGGTCTGTAGCTATTGTTAAATACACTAGTTTCCTAGGACAGCACCCCAGAGACCGCTTAAATTTGGCTACTGTATTGATACATGATGCTGAGGTGTATTGTTTAACTGAATGGGAGTGGGACAAGAAAAATTGGGTGAGAGCCCTGACAGGAACAGTTGGAGAGAGAATACAGGTAGGATGCAGAAAAGTGGAAGGACTTGACCATGAGAAAGCCTCTTCAATTACAGTTTCTGGAAATCTCTTTGACCCAAATCTGAGAGTTAAAATTCACCCTCATATCTCAGCAAAACTCTGTCCTACTGCCGAGTGGAAATGTGATAAACAAAACTCTCTCACCCTGTGTTGTTGCCAAAAATATATTGGTAATTATACCACATGGGATCCAAGTACCAGCAACGCTGAAATAACCAAGTCCTGTACGGATGAAGAAACAGATTGCTGGTACAATTTCACTTTAACAAAACCTGTTCAGGTAGTGTGTAACTGGCAAAACAATCCGGCCAACCGATCAGATATGCTAGGCCTTAACTTTAAGTTCCAAATAAAGGCTGTCACTAAACCTCCGGGATACTGGGGGGAGCCCAAGACAGAGGTCGTGACACCTACCACCAAACCAATAACTGTACCTGAACCAAAAATTCTCGAAATCGGACCCTATGTGATCAAAAATATAGGCCAACAACAAATGATGTTTAACCCAGAATGGTCTCTGAAACGAGTTGAATTACTAATGCAAACTAATGTTTCTGAGATCCAGCCAGCCTGCTCTCCATTCCTAAGGACTTCCTTCGAGGGGTGGACAACATGGCTGCGGAGACGGTTATCTTCCAAGACACGAACTCAGAGAGACCTCACTGGCGCATTGGGAACAGGATTGGGAGTGCTAAACAGTATGGATTCAGAAATTCTGATGAACAAATTGGCCACCACAACCAGTGATTTCACAAAATTGCAACTGCCTTTGCAATCTTCCCTATTAGCTTTGGGAACTAACCAGTGGCTGCTATCAAAAGTGCTGCCAAAATGGGAAAAGGTGAAGGGAAAGGACCACGAATTGAGTATAGGTGCACTTGGTGTGGTCCAAAACAATCTCTCTTTGCCTCTCAGTTGTATTCAGGCACAACTGTGGATGCAATCTGTTGCTGCCTCGATCATAAGGGAGGGTGAAGAAGGTACTTTCCCCACTGAAATTCGGAAAATTGTCTGGGACAATGCCACTGAATTTGAAAGAGAACTCCAATCCTGGTGGACTTTGGTAAATTTTACATATAATCCTGTTACCAATACGGCCACAACGTTTATGTTAACAATCTGTAATGCTTCTATATCTATAATTCATCCCATCATTGCATTAGGGTTGAATCCCAATGGAGCTGTACTCTATCCTTTCGAGCATGGAGTATGGGCCCGAAAAATGAATGAAAAATGGCAAACCGTAAATCTAGAATCTTGCATTGTGCGAGAACAACAAGGATTCATTTGTGAAGATAATACAATCAGTGCTCAAGACATTTGTCTGGACACTGAACAAAATGTTTGTCATTTTGAAGTTCGCCCTGATGATCAGAAGACAGTACTGGTATATGCTGGCAAAGGTTGTGTGTGCTTGAGAACTGCTTGTAGCTCAATATTAGTAGATACAGTGATGGTAAATAATGGAAATCATTCAAATTTTGGTATTTGTAATTTTGTCAAAATTATTGGATGTGATTTTTCTTACTTAGCACCGGTGATATCTCACCAGTTCCTACAATCTAATTATACGCTGTTCCATGAGCTATTGCCTACTCCGATTGGAATGAACCTCTCCTTAGTAAGGCAATTGTTGCAGCATCAAGACTTGATGAAGATCTTGGAAGAGATCCAAATAAATGGACAGAAAACCTTGATAACGGTTCACCACTATGTAGAAGAGGTTCACCGTGTGTTGAAAAGAGTAGAAAAGGATGCAGAACATAAATGGTGGGACACACTTTTCGGGTGGTCACCTACTGCTACAGACATCCTGAACAAGCTGTGTCACCTCATTGTTGTTCTCTTGATATTGGTCGTGATCTGCTTTGTTTTATCTATGGTATTGTATGTTTTGAATTGGAGAATGGTAAAGCGATTGACGCCTTTAACAGCTGTACTTAATGCACACGACCTGTTCAATGTTCCCTCCAATGTAGACATCCCTCTCAGTTTCATCAACACAAAGCGGGTTGCATGATAGACCATCTCCATTTCCCTAATTTCCTCCCTTTAACCTCTCTCTTTGAGGATTGTGCTGCCGCCACAGAGTCCTGATAACAATGTTGAGCCACGGGGTGGTGTAAGAGTCGGTCCGAAGAACAGTATTTGTCTCGGTCCGAAGAACGGTACTTGTCTCAACATCGCCATCAGGAACTTGGAGAAAGACCAAGGAGCAATGACCCAAGATGGAGGCACTGCCTGGAACGAGCAGTCACCGTGACCAAGGACTGCAAGTAACATCTAAGAAAAAATTGAATAGATGCTGTCTAGAAGATGGATTTCACCTGCTACCTCAGCCAAAGTTACCCCACCTCCTCCTTGACCCAACGCCAACAAGGGAAGAGCATGTGCAGAGGCTCGCAGAGGGTCTTCCAGTCACCTAGCGCTCACGAGAGGAACATGAGGTGAGGAAGCAGAAGACCCCCGAACACGATGTGGCGCAGGCGCAGACGAGTTCTGGCAAGCGAAGGGAGAACTTTTGGGGTCTGCGCAGGCCAGCCTGGATTGCGAAATGAAGGCGGAGATTGGCCACAACCCATGGGAGAGAGGAGGTGCGAGGTGCTGCTGCTGAGCATAAAAGATGGTTCCTAACCGAACCCCAGCGGAGAGAAATCTCCCCACCTCTGGATTCACAGATCGCCCGTCGTGACCGGCAAGACGCTGCTCGGAGCCTGGGACCATAGGGACGCCTCTGGATCCGTGGTGGTAGCTATAATCCTCTTTCCTCCCCTTTTCCCACTCTGTCTATCGCGTGCCGCTTTACGGGCAAAAATAATAAAGTTTCTCTTTGATTGAATTTTAACCCCTTGGCATTTCGGCTGCCTTAATTTTGCACTTCGAGATCAAGGTAAAGGAATCATCACGAGTCCCTGAGTGGAACGTGAGACGGTTCTATAAGAGTCTCTATGGAGGGACTTAATGTACGCAGTAGAGACTCTATAGGAGGCTCTATGAGGGGAATGTAGGGTGTAGGAGGGGCTCTATAAGAGTCTCCATGGGGGAATTAATGGGGGCAGTAGAGGCTACATAGGGCGCTGAATAGCGAGGAATATAGGGCACAGTAGGGGCTCTATGAGTCTCCATGGGGCGGACTTAAGGTGCGCAGTAGGTGCTCTATAGGAGGCTGCAAAGGGGGGAGTCAACGGCATTGCAGGTCTCTATGAGTGTGTCCATGGGGGGACTTAAGGGCGATGTAGGGGCTCCATCTGAGGCTGCATAGGGCGAAATGAAGGACGCTGCAGGGGCTCTAAAAGTGTCACCATGGAGGGACGTAAAGGCACAGTAGGGTCTCTATAGGAGGCTCCATAGGGGGGACATAAGGGGCGCAGTAGGGGATCTGTAAGAGTCTCCATGGAGGAATGAAGGGGCACAATAGGGACTTCATAGAAGACTCCATAGGGGGGACTTAAGGGCGCAGTAGGGGCTCTGTATGTGTCTCCATGGGGGACTTAATGTACGCAGTAGGGGCTCTATAGGAGGCTCTATGGGGGGGAATGTAGGGCGTAGTAGGGGCTCTATAAGAGTCTCCATGGGGGAATTAATGGGCGCAGTAGGGGCTCTATAAATGTCGCCATGGGGGACTTGAGGGGCACACTAGGGGCTCTATAGGATGCTCCATAGCAGGGAATGAAGGGCGCAGTAGGGCTCTATAAGAGTCTCCGTGGGAGGACTTAAGGGCCGCAATAGGGGCTTTATAGAAGGCTCCATAAGGGGGAATGAGGGCGCTGTAGGGGTTCTATAAGAGTCTCTATGGAGAGACTTAAGGGCGCAGTAGGGGCTCTGTTTGTGTCTCCATGGGGGACTTATTGTACACAGTAGGGGCACTATAGGAGGCCCTATGGGGTAATTAATGGGCGCAGTAGGTGTTCTATAGGAGGCTTCTTAGGTGGGAATGAAGGGCACAGTAGGGGCTCTATAAATGTCGCCATGGGGGGACTTGAGGGGCACACTAGGGGCTCTATAGGATGCTCCATAGCAGGGAATGAAGGGCGCAGTAGGGGCTCTATAAGAGTCTCCGTGGGAGGACTTAAGGGGCGCAGTAGGGTGTTTATAGAAGGCTCCATAAGGGGGAATGCGGGGCGCTGTAGGGGTTCTATAAGAGTCTCTATGGAGGGCCTTAATGGCACAGTACGGGCTCTATATGTGTCTCCATGGAGGGATTTAATTGGCGCAGTAGGGGCTCTTTAGGAGGCTCCATAGGAGAAAATGAAGGGCGCAGTTGGGTCTCTATGGAGGCCTTAATGGCACAGTACAGGCTCTATATGTGTCTCCATGGGGGGACTTAAGGGGTGCACTAGGGGCTCTATAGGAGGCTCCATGGGGTGGAACGTAGGGCGTAGTACGGGCTCTATAAGAGTCGCCATGGGGGAACTTAATAGGGGCAGTAGAGGCTACATAGGACGCTGAATAGCAAGGAATATAGGGCGCAGTAGGGGCTCTATAAGAGTCCCCATGGGGCGGACTTAAGGTGCGCAGTAGGGTGCTCTATAGGAGGCTGCATAGGGGGAATCAACGGCATTGCAGGGTCTCTACGAGTGTCTCCATGGGGGGACTTCAGGGCGATGTAGGGCTCTATAACAGTCTCCATGGGGGGATTTACGGGGCGCAGTAGGGGCTGTATAGGAGGCTGCATAGGGCGGAATGAAGGACTCTGCAGGGGCTCTACAAGTGTCTCCATGGAGGGACTTAAGGGGCGCAGTAGGGGCTCTATAGGAGGCTCTATGGGGGGGAAATGTACAGGGAAGTAGGGGCTCTATAAGAGTCTCCATGGGGAATGAATGGGCGCAGTAGGTGTTCTATAGGCGGCTTCTTAAGGGGGGGAATGAAGGGCGCAGTAGGGGCTGTATAAGAGTCTCCGTGAAAGGACTTAAGGGGCGCTCTAGGGGCTTTACAGAAGGCTCCATAAGGGGAATGAGGGGCGCTGTAGGGGTTATATAAGAATCTCTATGGAGGGACGTAAGTGCGCACTAGGGTCTCTATAAGAGTCTCCACGGGAGGGACTTCAGGGGCACAGTAGGGGCTCTATAGGAGACTCCATAGGAGGGAATGTCGGGAATTCCTTTCCTTCTTTCCTTTCCTTTCCTTTTTCCTTTCCTTTCCTTTTTCCTTTCCTTTCCTTTCCTTTCCTTTCCTTTCCTTTCCTTTTCCTTTCCTTTCCTTTCCTTTCCTTTCCTTTCCTTTCCTTTCCTTTCCTTTCCTTTCTTTCCTTTCCTTTCCTTTCCTTTCCTTTCCTTTCCTTTCCTTTCCTTTCCTTTCCTTTCCTTTCCTTTCCTTTCCTTTCCTTTCCTTTCCTTTCCTTTCCTTTCCTTTCCTTTCCTTTCCTTTCCTTTCCTTTCCTTTCCTTTCCTTTCCTTTCCTTTCCTTTCCTTTCCTTTCCTTTCCTTTCCTTTCCTTTCCCTTTCCTTTCCTTTCCTTTCCTTTCCTTTTCCTTTTCCTTTCCTTTCCTTTCCTTTTCCTTTCCTTTCCTTTCCTTTCCTTTCCTTTCCTTTCCTTTCCTTTCCTTTCCTTTCCTTTCCTTTCCTTTCCTTTCCATTTCCTTCAATTTCCTTCAATTTCTTTCAATTTCCTTGAATTTCCTTGCCATTTCCTTGAATTCCCTGAATTTCCTTGAATTTCCTTGCTTTACCTTGCCATTACCATGAATTTCCTTTCTTTGCCTTGCCATTTCATTTCCTTTCCTTGTATTTCCTTGCATTTCCTTGAATTTCTTCGAATTTCTTTGAACTTCTTGGAATTTCCTTGAATTTCCTTGAATTTCCTTGAATTTCGTTGCCATTTCCTTGAATTTCCTTGAATTTCCTTGAATTTCCTTGCCATTTCCCTGAATTTCCTTTGCCATTTCCTTGAATTTCCTTGAATTTCCTTGAATTTCCTTGAATTTCCTTTCCATTTCTTTGAATTTCCTTTCCTTGCCTTGCCATTTCCTTGAATTTCCCTGAATTTCCTTGACATTTCCTTGAATATCCTTAAATTTTCTTGCCATTTCCTTGAATTTCCTTGAATTTCCTTGAATTTCCTTGACTTCCCTTAAATATCCTTGCAATTTCCTTGAATTTCCTTGCCGTTTCCTTGAATTTCCTTGAATTTCCTAGATTTTCCTTGCAATTTCCTTGAATTTCCTTAAATTCCCTTGAATTTCCCTGAATTTCCTTCAATTTCCTTGAATTTCCTTGCCATTTCCTTGAATGTCTTTCAATTTCTTTGAATTTCCTTTAATTTCCTTGAATTCCCTTGAATTTCCTTGAATTTCCTTGAATTTCCTTGCCATTTCCTTCAATTTTATTGAATTTCTATGAATTTTCATCAATTTCGTTGAATTTCCTTGTATTTCCTTGAATTTCCTTCAATTTCCTTCAATTTTCTTATATTTCCTTGATTTTACTTCAATTTCCTTGAATTTCCTTCAATTTCCTTCAATTTCCTTGATTTTCCTTCAATTTCCTTGAATTTCCTTGAATTTCCTTCAATTCCATTGAATTTCCTTCTATTTCCTGAATTTCCGTGTATTGCCTTGTATTTCCTTGAATTTCCTTCAATTTCCTTGAATTTCGTTAAACTTCCATCAATTTCCTTCAATTACCTTCAATGTCCTTGAATTCCCTTCCTTTGAATTTCCTTGAATATTATTCAATTTCCTTGAATGTCCTTCAATTTCCTTGAATTTCCTTGAATTTCCTTTCCTTTCCTTTCTCCTTTCCTTCTTTCCTTTCCTTTCCTTTCCTTGAATTTTTTTTCCTTTCCTTTCCTTTCCTTTCCTTTCCTTTCCTTTCCTTTCCTTTCCTTTCCTTTCCTTTCCTTTCCTTTCCTTTCCTTTCCTTTCCTTTCCTTTCCTTTCCTTTCCTTTCCTTTCCTTTCCTTTCCTTTCCTTTCCTTTCCTTTCCTTTCCTTTCCTTTCCTTTCCTTTCCTTTCCTTTCCTTTCCTTTCCTTTCCTTTCCTTTCCTTTCCTTCCTTTCCTTTCCTTTCCTTTCCTTTCCTTTCCTTTCCTTCCTTGAATTTCCTTTCCTTGAATTTCCTTTCCTTGAATTTCCTTTCCTTTCCTTTCCTTTCCTTTCCTTTCCTTTCCTTTCCTTGAATTTCCTTGAATTTCCTTGAATTTCCTTGAATTTCCTTGAATTTCCTTGAATTTCCTTGAATTTCCTTGAATTTCCTTGAATTTCCTTGAATTTCCTTTCCTTTCCTTGAATTTCCTTGAATTTCCTTGAATTTCCTTGAATTCCTTGAATTTCCTTGAATTCTTTCCTTTCCTTGAATTTCCTTTCCTTGAATTTCCTTTCCTTGAATTTCCTTTCCTTGAATTTCCTTTCCTTGAATTTCCTTTCCTTGAATTTCCTTTCCTTTCCTTTCCTTGAATTTCCTTTCCTTGAATTTCCTTTCCTTGAATTTCC
>JAUMJM010000186.1:0-2500 GCA_033558235.1 Neomorphus geoffroyi
TAACCCTAACCCTAACCCTAACCCTAACCCTAACCCTAACCCTAACCCTAACCCTAACCCTAACCCTAACCCTAACCCTAACCCTAACCCTAACCCTAACCCTAACCCTAACCCTAACCCTAACCCTAACCCTAACCCTAACCCTAACCCTAACCCTAACCCTAACCCTAACCCTAACCCTAACCCTAACCCTAACCCTAACCCTAACCCTAACCCTAACCCTAACCCTAACCCTAACCCTAACCCTAACCCTAACCCTAACCCTAACCCTAACCCTAACCCTAACCCTAACCCTAACCCTAACCCTAACCCTAACCCTAACCCTAACCCTAACCCTAACCCTAACCCTAACCCTAACCCTAACCCTAACCCTAACCCTAACCCTAACCCTAACCCTAACCCTAACCCTAACCCTAACCCTAACCCTAACCCTAACCCTAACCCTAACCCTAACCCTAACCCTAACCCTAACCCTAACCCTAACCCTAACCCTAACCCTAACCCTAACCCTAACCCTAACCCTAACCCTAACCCTAACCCTAACCCTAACCCTAACCCTAACCCTAACCCTAACCCTAACCCTAACCCTAACCCTAACCCTAACCCTAACCCTAACCCTAACCCTAACCCTAACCCTAACCCTAACCCTAACCCTAACCCTAACCCTAACCCTAACCCTAACCCTAACCCTAACCCTAACCCTAACCCTAACCCTAACCCTAACCCTAACCCTAACCCTAACCCTAACCCTAACCCTAACCCTAACCCTAACCCTAACCCTAACCCTAACCCTAACCCTAACCCTAACCCTAACCCTAACCCTAACCCTAACCCTAACCCTAACCCTAACCCTAACCCTAACCCTAACCCTAACCCTAACCCTAACCCTAACCCTAACCCTAACCCTAACCCTAACCCTAACCCTAACCCTAACCCTAACCCTAACCCTAACCCTAACCCTAACCCTAACCCTAACCCTAACCCTAACCCTAACCCTAACCCTAACCCTAACCCTAACCCTAACCCTAACCCTAACCCTAACCCTAACCCTAACCCTAACCCTAACCCTAACCCTAACCCTAACCCTAACCCTAACCCTAACCCTAACCCTAACCCTAACCCTAACCCTAACCCTAACCCTAACCCTAACCCTAACCCTAACCCTAACCCTAACCCTAACCCTAACCCTAACCCTAACCCTAACCCTAACCCTAACCCTAACCCTAACCCTAACCCTAACCCTAACCCTAACCCTAACCCTAACCCTAACCCTAACCCTAACCCTAACCCTAACCCTAACCCTAACCCTAACCCTAACCCTAACCCTAACCCTAACCCTAACCCTAACCCTAACCCTAACCCTAACCCTAACCCTAACCCTAACCCTAACCCTAACCCTAACCCTAACCCTAACCCTAACCCTAACCCTAACCCTAACCCTAACCCTAACCCTAACCCTAACCCTAACCCTAACCCTAACCCTAACCCTAACCCTAACCCTAACCCTAACCCTAACCCTAACCCTAACCCTAACCCTAACCCTAACCCTAACCCTAACCCTAACCCTAACCCTAACCCTAACCCTAACCCTAACCCTAACCCTAACCCTAACCCTAACCCTAACCCTAACCCTAACCCTAACCCTAACCCTAACCCTAACCCTAACCCTAACCCTAACCCTAACCCTAACCCTAACCCTAACCCTAACCCTAACCCTAACCCTAACCCTAACCCTAACCCTAACCCTAACCCTAACCCTAACCCTAACCCTAACCCTAACCCTAACCCTAACCCTAACCCTAACCCTAACCCTAACCCTAACCCTAACCCTAACCCTAACCCTAACCCTAACCCTAACCCTAACCCTAACCCTAACCCTAACCCTAACCCTAACCCTAACCCTAACCCTAACCCTAACCCTAACCCTAACCCTAACCCTAACCCTAACCCTAACCCTAACCCTAACCCTAACCCTAACCCTAACCCTAACCCTAACCCTAACCCTAACCCTAACCCTAACCCTAACCCTAACCCTAACCCTAACCCTAACCCTAACCCTAACCCTAACCCTAACCCTAACCCTAACCCTAACCCTAACCCTAACCCTAACCCTAACCCTAACCCTAACCCTAACCCTAACCCTAACCCTAACCCTAACCCTAACCCTAACCCTAACCCTAACCCTAACCCTAACCCTAACCCTAACCCTAACCCTAACCCTAACCCTAACCCTAACCCTAACCCTAACCCTAACCCTAACCCTAACCCTAACCCTAACCCTAACCCTAACCCTAACCCTAACCCTAACCCTAACCCTAACCCTAACCCTAACCCTAACCCTAACCCTAACCCTAACCCTAACCCTAACCCTAACCCTAACCCTAACCCTAACCCTAACCCTAACCCTAACCCTAACCCTAACCCTAACCCTAACCCTAACCCTAACCCTAACCCTAACCCTAACCCTAACCCTAACCCTAACCCTAACCCTAACCCTAAC
>JAUMJM010000186.1:15000-341251 GCA_033558235.1 Neomorphus geoffroyi
AACTGCAAAACGTGCCTTCGATCACATCCACCCTGACCGAGACGCCGGCGCTTTGCTCCGATTCCGTGGAACACGGGTGCTCCAGGATACCCTCCGTCAAAGAGTGCTGCCCCAGCGCTCAGCTGGAGCTGCGGGCTCTGCTCTTCAGCCAGGAGGCCGCATTGCAGACCTCTTCAGAGTCAGCAAACATCACTCACCTTCACCAGGCAACTGCTCTCCAAACAAAAGCTGAGAGACACAGGTTGTCTTTCCAAAGGAAAGTCAGCTTTCTCCTGCACAGCTCCCACTACAAATTCTCTGTACCATGTTATTCCATGATTCCATGATCAAGAGAAGAAATAAACCCAAAATGAATCTTATCATATATAAACTCTTTATGCTAAAATGCTCTAAATCACATTCACATGAATGTTCTACATAGAAAAGCAGCTCAGGCCACTGTTACTCTTAAAATGTACTCCCAGCAATATTTACAGAAAGGTGCAATGAGAACAGTTCTTCAGGCCTGTAGGGCATAAAATACTTCTACAAACACTGCTGCTGTGAACCAGGCTGAGAATACATGCACAATTTCAGGTTTGTAGGCAAGATTCACATCAACAGTTCAAGTGACCAACTGTTGGAGCAGCTCCAGTTTCAGTCCCCAGCTGCACAGGAGACTGGAAGGTGTCATCCCCTGCCACTACAGTAACATTTGCCGCAGCACAGGCTGAGTTAAAACGTGTTGGCAGTGGGTACAGAACACACAAATAAAGCCTTTGCTGACTGCTGGGTGTGAGCTTTCTTCCTTTGCAGCCCTGAACTGCACCTCAGCATCTTGCCCTGAGGGTTCTTTGGCCTCAGGGAAGGGTGTCTCGAAAGGTGTCTGACAGCGCAAGAATCCGGGCCACCACACGCAAGGTCCCTGTGTCAGACAGCTCAAGAATGCGGGCCACCACACGCAAGGTCCCTGTGGGACGTCTCCTTTCAGTTACGCTGCTGAGGGTGTGGGTAAGGCTGGAAGCAGCAGAAACGCTGCCTTTTCTGGCCTTATATTTGCGTGAGGCGCAGCGCATGAGGGAAGGTCTCAGGGAAAGCACATGGTGCTGCTGGACATTTATTTCCAGCTCACGTTAAGATGATTCTCCAAGCTCCTGCGTTGTGCCAGATGCCAGCTGATGTGGGCACCTGGACCCCCGAGGGAATTGGTTGTTCAGGATCAGTGCTCGTTTTCCTTTACAAGTGACCTGTAGGGGATCTCTATCGAGGCATTTAAAAAAGGCAGGGTTTTACCTTTATGATCAATATCCTGGCACAGAGCACCGTTTCAATGTAATTTCCTTGGCTTTCTCCCCACTCAACAGGGTCCCAGCCTCCTGGTGAGATCCCGCTGGAGATGTTTCCCTCAGTCCATGGCTGTGATGGCTCAAAGCTGTGAAGAAGCTGCCTGCCCACGCCTGAACCAGCAACACATACAGCTCGCAACTTGCAAAGCGCAGGAAGACAACGTAAACTGGTTTCTGAGTGTGGTGTCACATCTGCTGCATCGACTGAGGCAAAGGAGCGGAGCAGATCAGAGGAATGGGCAGTGGAACTGCTGCACATGCCAATAGACCATTGCTTGGCCTGCAAGGCAGTTCAAGTGCTCTGTGTAACGGTGACAGTAAAGGCAGGAGAAAGTTTTCCACGGATGACAGCTGGATGGAGCTCACAGAAGAAGATGCTGTGCATTCTGTGGGTTTTGTTGTAAGTGGTTCTGCAAACTTGCAGCTCACAGGTAGAAAGTATTTTGGCCTTGCCCATTTCCCACTTTCTAGCAAAAAGCAATACAGTAAATGTATTATTTTAACCTCAACAGTACACTATGAAAGCTTCATTTCAGCTTTGCTTCTGGTAATGCTTCTTAATAGGGTCAGTCTAGTTTCTCTAGATTTGAAATCACCATACCCTTGGAAAGCTCTACATTAATAAGCGTATCAGAGCTGTCAGGTAACAGCTGGCGTTAAACTCACTTTTAAAACTAACAGTAACTGGATTTCCACAAACCTACAGAACTTGTGCTGCCAGATTTCCATTGAGAAATCTCTCTAGGGAGGCCACAGCATTGTGTGCAGAGAAAATAACCAAACATTCCAGAGCTCAGAATGGGAAACTGCAAGCAAACATCTGTGCCTGTGGTACCTACAAGGAAAATAAGTATCAGCCAGTCCCCAGGCCCTTGTCTGTTTCATGTAAGCACTAATCTACAGAAACACCTTTATATAACCTTACCTACAGATACACGCAGCCAGTAAAAAGCCACGCGAACTTCGCTTCCCAGCCACATCAGCCCAGACTATTTCAATTACTTTCCCTCCTGGGAACTTTCTTTACTTGGGATTTTACTAGGAGGCATCTATATTGCGTCTATGTAATGTAAGTAAGACAAGTTTGGTATATATCCACACAGATGGACTGAAAGCATAGGAAAGTCTTGTATCTCTGTGAAAAGCAATATCCTGCTACTAACCATTACACAGTCATTAGTATATAAATATATTTAATTAAAACCAAAATGTCAAAAGCTAGGTTGGTGAAGTTTCACAGAGCACAGCTCTCACTGTGCCCCGCTGCAGCAGACACCAGTCTGCACAAGGTGAACACAACATGCTTCTGGAGACCAGTAAGTACTCTAGATGCCAATGCTGCCAGAGCTCAGAACCTGAGCTCTCAACATGCACATCTAAAGAATCTGGAGCAAAAGAAAGTGTTGTCTGGTTTCTTCAGCTTCAGGAAGCCACAGTGGCTGACAGCCAAACATGCAGTCAGTTGGACACAAGACTTCCAACCTATGACCAATCGTTACTGCAGGAAGAAACATATAAATACAACAGAGGAAGCCATCCACAGACAGAAGAGTTCATGCATGATCCCATGCAAGTTTCCTTATGCTGTTCCTTTACTTTTAACTCCATTACAAGGGATCCCAAACCCTCCACTTCTGAAGGTTTCATTCACTTGGGTTGCTCCTTCTCTGGTATTTCATCCGTGCCTCTTCCATAAAGTTTCTGAAGGCTGGTTCTTCATGACTCTCCTCAGTAACTGGGGGAAAAAATCCACAGTTTAGCATTAGTTCCGCACTTGTTCCACTTGAAGAAAGCTAGAGTCAGGCTAGTCAGAGCAACAGTCAGAGCTAGTCTATTTGACCTTCAACTTCATTACAACATCTTCAGTTTCATTACAGGTATTCCTGCCCTCGGCAGGGGGGTCAGAACTGGGTGATGTTTAAGGTTCCTTCCAACCCAAACCATTCTATGTTTCTACAAGGCAAAAAAAATATGACCATAAAAATAAACAGAACTGGGAAAGAATGAAGACTAAGACTGTGAACTATATAAGAGAAAAATCACATGCTTGTAAGAACTGAGAAGATTGCTCCAAGATCAGGAGTCACAGGAAAAGTGAAGACAGCCGGAGCAGAAACTGTAAGGCCAAAAAGATGTTGAAACATAATTGTGTGTTCATCAGGTTCAGAGGTCACTGTGTGCTCTGAGCATAATTTGTCTGGCTCCCCTGCTAAAAATAATTACCTGAACAGAAAATTTTACAAGTGAACTTTCACAAAGGTTAGAGAGCACTGCCACTGGGCTGAGCAGGGCAGCTGGGCTTCTGCTACAGATCCAGACACCTATACTGAGGTGACTGAATGTTTTCTTGTTTTCTAGGCTCTCATTACGCTCAATCTAGTAATGAAATACAGAGGTTACTTCCTGACTAGACAGGCAGCTTTTAGACCAGATCACATCCCTCATTCCTTTACCTTCATGGTCAATGTCATCGGTATCACTCTCCCTCTCGTCGTCATCTTCATCACGCGTTCCTCGTGTTAGGATCAGCTCACAGGGACCCATTGCAGAAGCATCATCAGACCCTGGAAGGGAATAGAAGTGGCTATACAGCACACTAGCAAGTTGCGTTAGCCTGTGCCCTGACAATTTCTATTTGAACATTAACACAGCAATTAATACCTGCCCTAAAGGGACAGAAAGCTGCTTTTGCATTCCAAAGACACAGGACAGATGCATCATCACTGTAATCGTATCAGCGATCTCAGAGAAGGCAACAGTTCAACCAAGAGCAGAGCTTTCTCATGCTCTGATGAAACCACTGCACCTGCAACCGACACATGGAAGAGCTGCCTGACCCATGCCAAAGGAACTAAAGTCCCCCTCCTCTTTACTAACAGAAGCTGCTTTCACCTTCGTACTGTGAAGACAGAAAAGCACTGTATGACTGCTCAAAGCAGACTCTTCAGACAACTTTTGCAGCGAACTCCATCCTCCCAGTAAGATACCTGGAAGCATGCTGCCCTGCACGTTCACACTGCCCATGTCCTTCCACAAGTGTTCCAGCTGCTCTCTCTTTTGTTTATTTTGAGCTTCCTCCTGTGGGCACAAAGTTACACGTGGATTCTGAGTACATCTAGAACATCAGTAGAGGAGTCATCTCCTCCAGGATCAGCACCCTGTCCCCAGCCAGAAAGCAAAGCCAATGAGCAGGTCTTACATTACACCCAAGGTTACACAGAACTTCAGGATACACGTGGAAAACAACCTCCAGCATGAGGGACTTCAGGAACACTTTTAGCAGCATCAGGAAGCCAAACTCAGTTAAGCTGTGCCTGCAAAGAACCACCCTTTGGATAGCCAGAGCTCAAGGTGAGCCGACCTACTGATTTTGGTACTGAAATAAACTTCTGGACTAATGCTCTGTGCTCCTGGTCTCAGCCCCAACAGGCAGAAGTGCCTGGTACAAAGGTGGACCCCCCCACCCCATGGGTACACAACTAAGGAGGGCAACTCAACAGACTAAGCAGGATGGCAGCACATTCCTGCTCACCACAGCAGGCGCACCTCCCCTGTCCCAAATCTGGCCCCGCAGATTCCATTACAGAATAGATATATAGGTCTGCAAGTGGAACCTAACCCAGTCATTGAGAATCCTCATAGCCTGGAAACGTTCCCCAGGCCAAAAGAAGGGAAGACAACAACCAAAACAGCTTCTGTTAAAAAGGAGAGTTCTAGTTATTGGTCACTCCCTCCCTGGGGGCACAGAGGGACCGATATGCAGACCTGACCCACTGCAGAGGGAGGTCTGCTGTCTTCCCGAGGCCTCGGTCAGGGACGTGACTAAGAAACTTCCTAAGCTGGTCAGACCCACAGATTACTATCCACTAGTAGTTTTCCAATTAGGAAATAGTGAAAGACCCTCCAAAAACCTAAAGGCTATTAAAAAGAACTTTAAAGCTCTAGGACAAATGGTTAAGGACTCAGGAGCACAGGTGGTCTTCTCCTCTGTCATAGGGAATGATGAGACAAGGAGCCAGGAATTAAATAAATGGCTGAGAACATGGTGCGAAGAACAAAACTTTGGGTTCTTTGATAACAGGTTGGCGTGCATGCCAGGCCTGTTGGCAGGTGATGGGGTGCACCTGACCCCCAAGGGCAGAAGGACCCTCTCAAAGAAGCTTGTAGGGCTAATTAAGAGCGCTTTAAACTAGATTGGAAGGGGGAGGGGAACATCAGCCAAGCTAATAGAATTAAATATGGGGATAACACCCCAGGACCTGAGGAGCACAATAGCCCAGGATTTCCAACTAGATGGACAGTAAAGGAGGGGGTGACAACCACTCATCTGAAGGGCATTTACAGTAATGCACGCAGCATGGGGAACACACAGGATGAGCTGGAAGCTGTGGTTAGGCAGGGCGATTATAATATAGTTCCATCACGGAAACATGGTGGGATGACTCGCATGACTGGAGCACTACCATGGATGGCTATAAGTTATTCAGGCGGGACAGACCACAAAAGAGAGGTGGTGGGGTTGCTCTATACGTCAAAGAGTGTTTTGAATGTATAGAACTCAGAATTAGCCATGATAAGGTAGACTGTTTATGGATTAAACTCAGCGGGGTGTGTGGTAACCCAGATATTGTGGTGGAAGTTTGCTATTAGCCACCCAGCCAGGATGAAGAGACTGATAAGCTCTTCTATAAACACCTAGAAGCATTGCAATCGTGTCCTGTCGTTCCCGTAGGGGATTTTAACCTTCTGGATGTCTGCTGGAAGTACAACACAGCAGAAAGGAAGCAGTCTAGGAGGTTCATAGAGCGTGTGGATGATAACTTCCTAACACAACTGGTAAGTGAACTGACTAGAGAGGGTGCCCAGCTGGACCTGCTGTTCGTGAACAGAGTGGGCCTTGTGGGAGAGGTGATGGTTGGAGGACGCCTGGGGCACAGTGATCACGAGATGATACAATTCTCGCTTTCTGGGGCAGTGAGGAGAGTGGACAGCAAAACTGCCACCCTGGACTTCCGTAGGGCAGACTTTGAATTCTTCAGAAGGTGCTTGATAAAATCCACTGGGAGGTGGCTCTAAAGGACAAAGGGGTGCAAGAGGGCTGGATGCTCCTCAAGGAAATCCTGGCAGCACAAGAGCAGGCCATCCCCGTGTGCCGTAAAACAAGTCGGCCGGGAAGAAAACCAGCTTGGCTGAGTAGGGAGATTTGTAGTGATGTCAGAAAAAAAAAGAAAGTCTATGAGCTTTGGAAGAGGGGGCAGGTGTCCCAGGAGGACTACAAGGGTGAGATCGTGTAGGAAAAAATCAGAAGGGCTAAAGCCCAACTGGAACTTCAACTGGCCACTTCAGTCAAAGACAATAAAAAGAACTTCTTTAAATGTATCATCAGCAACAGGAGGACAAAGGAGACTCTCCCTCCCTTGCTGGGTGCAGAAGGGACAGTAATGATGAGGGACGAGGACAAGGCAGAGGTGCTCAAAGCCTTCTTCGCCTCAGTCTTTAACTCCAAGGAATGTCCTAGGGATACTCAGCCCTCTCAGCCAGGAGATAGTGGGAATGAAGCTCCAGCTGTTCGGTGGGACTTGGTTAGAGACCTGCTTGGTCACTTAGACATACACAAATCCATGGGGGCAGACGGGATCCATCCGAGGGTTGTAAGTGAACTGGCAGAGGTCCTCACGAAACCCCTTTCCCTCATCTACCAGCAGTCCTGGCTGACTGGGGAAGTGCCACTTGACTGGAGATGGGATAACGTTACTCCCATTTACAAGAAGGGTCGAAGGGAAGATCCAGGGAACTACAGGCCTGTCAGTCTGACCTCAGTACTGGGGAAGGTCATGGAGCAGATGACCTTGAGTGCTATCATACAGCACGCGCAGGACAACCGGGTGATCACGCCCAGTCAATACGGGTTCACCAAAGGCAGGTCCTGCCAGACCAACTTGATGTCCTTCTGTTACAAGGCTACCCGTTTAATGGACGAGGGAAAGGCTGTGGATGTGGTGTCCCTGGACTTCAGTAAAGCCTTTGACACCGTTTCTCACAGTATCCTGGCTGGAGAAAGTGGCTGCCATCGGCATAGACAGGCACACCCTCTGCTGGGTGAAAAGTTGAACTGAACAGGCTGGATTGATGGGCTGAAACCAACAGGATGAGGTTTAACAAAGCCAAGTGCAGAGTCCTCCATTTAGGTCACTACAACCCCATGCAGCGTTACAAGCTTGGGGAAGAGTGGCTGGAGAGCTGCCTGGCGGAGAAGGACCTGGGGGTGTTGGTTGACAGCCAGCTGAACATGAGCCAGCAGTGGCCCATGTGGCCAAGAGGGGCAATGGCATCTTGGCTTGTATCAGACACAGGGTGGCCAGCAGGAGCACGGAGGTGATTGATTGTGCCCCTGTGCTCAGCAGCGGTGAGGCCGCACCTCGAGTACTGTGTTCAGGTTTGGGCCCCTCACTACAGGAAGGACACTGAGGTGCTGGAGCACGTCCAGAGAAGGGCAACGAGGCTGGTGAGGGGGCTGGAGAATAAGCCCTATGAGGAGAGACTGATGGAATTAGGATTGTTTAGCTTGAAGAAGAGGAGACTGAGGGGAGACTGTCATCACTGTCTACAACTACCTAAAAGGAGGTTGTGATGGGGTGGGTGCTGGGCTCTTCTCACAAGTGACAAGCAATAGGACAAGAGGAAATGGCCGCAAGTTGTGCCAGGGGAAGTTTAGATTGGACATGAGAAAGAATTTCTTTACTGAAAGAGTGGTCAGGCACTGGCACAGCTGCCCAGGGAGGTGGTGGAGTCACCATCCCTGGAAGTGTTTAAAAAACAGATAGATGAGTTCCTTAGGGACAGGGTTTAGTAGGGAGACGGGCACGGTTGGACTCAGTGATCTGAGAGGTCTCTTCCAACCTTATGATTCTATGAATTCAGTCTCTGTCAAAACTTCACTGGCAGGGGAAGACACAGATGATGTTCTCAACAAATCACTCTGCAAAGTTAGTTAGTTATAAAATAGTCTCTGTCCTTCTGAATGGAAGATACAAAATCCTTCCCAATCATTTTTTCACAGTTTGCCCAAATAAATTGTTGCACTAAAGCATTGAACAATATCTGCTTGACAAAAATTCTTTACTTTTGGGAGGATATGCCCCACCAAATCTGGGAAAAAAAAAGACAGAGGGTGAGCTTCCATACATGACTTTTTCCACACTAAGTATGATCCGTTAATGAAATATTAAGACCTTCCCTATGCAGAGGCGACTGTATGACAGAATCATAGAATCACTTGGTTGGAAAAGACCTTTAAGATCATCGAGTCCAACCATACCTATCCACTACTGAACCAGATCCCTAAGCACCTCATCTGCCCATCTTTCAAACCCCTCCAGGGTTTGAAACCACCTCCCTGGGCAGCCTCTGCCAGTGCCTGAGAACCCTTTTGGTGAAAAAAATTTTTCCTGATGTCTAATCTGAACCTGTCCTGGTGCAACTTGAGGCCATTGCTTCTCATCCTATCGCTGTCATTTCGGAGGAGACCAACACCCACCTGACTATAATCTCCTTTCAGGCAGTCGTACACAGTGGTAAGGTCTCCCCTCAGCCTCCTTTTCTCCAGGCTAAACAACCCCAGTTCCTTCAGCTGCCTCTCACAAGACTTGATCTCCGGCCCCTTCACCAGCTTTGTTGCCTTTCTCTGGACACGCTCCGGCACTTCAACGTCCTTCTTGTAGTGAGGGGCCCAAAACTGAACCCAGGATTCAAGATGTGGCCTCATCGATGCCAAGTACAGGGGCAAAATCACTTCCCTGGTCTTGCTGGCCATGCTGTTTGTAATACAGGCCAGGATGCCATTGGCCTTCTTGGCCACAAGAAGTGACACCACTGCCCAGACATTCAACAGTTAAAAGTACTCACCAGTGTTTTTCTCAGGCGTTCATATTCTGGACGATATTCTCTGAAAAGACAAAGTGCATTCAATCTGAACTAACACATGATTTATATTAAGTCAGAATCATCTTGAAGGCTTGTTTCCACCCCAAAAGTTTTCTCTAGGCTTTCACATTTGAGAGACGTTTCAGAAAGACTACCAGTACTTTTCAGCCTGATATGAATTCTAAAACCAATAGATGCACAATAAGTGGACACACTTCATTAAAACAGCAAACATTTCTCACACTGTCTTGTGGATAAGAAATTAAACCAGCTCAACCAAGGCCATTGTTTCACTGCAATGCCTCAACAGTAGAGCTACTGCTGTCCTCTAACCACAGACAGGACTTCCTCTGCCAGTACCTGTGCCTTCTAAGACAGTTCAATGGGACCTCTGGATCAGGAATACTGTTCACAGACTGCCAGACCACTGTACCACTATGGGACCTCTGAAATATTCCTTTATTAAAGTAAGGATGAAGTGAATGTGGATGTGGATGCCCTCTTCATGGAATGGTTTTGGTTGGAAGGGACCTTCAGAAATCATCTGGTCTAACCTCCCGTGTCGTGGGAAGGGACATTTTTTACTCAAAGACCCATCCAACTTAACCTTGAATACTTCTAGGGATGGGTCATCCACAGCTGCTCTGGGCAACCTGGGCCACTGCCTGACCATCTTCATAGTGAATAATCTCTTTCATATATCCAATTTGAACCTTCCCTCTTTCTCTCCCAAGGGAATGGCAGGGGAGTGTGTTTGGGGAGGGTTAGGTTGGACATTAGGAAAAGGTTCGTCACAAAGAGGGTGGTGGAGCATTGGAGCAGCTACCCAGGGAAGTAGTCACTGCCTGACAACATTCCGGAAGCGTTTGGCCAACACCCTCAGACCGATGGTGTGAATGCTGTGGTTGTCCTGTGGGACAGGAGCTCGACTTGATGATCTCTGTGGGTCCCTTCCAACTCAGGGCATTCCATGATCCAGCAAGAACTCACTAGGTCAGGAACTCAAGGCAACCACCTTACCTCTCGTATTCATCTGCAGCTTTAGAGAGCTGAACAAAGAAATCATCCAGTCCTGTGCCGAGCACGGCAGAAACACCAACCACCTGTAAAATAAAACCAAAGACCAGAACTGAAGAGGAACCAAATCGAATTTTTCAGTAACTGATGGCTGATAAGTGCTGGAAAGACCAAGCTGTAGCTTTAAAAAATAAAATCAAACCACAAAACTAAAATAAAAAAACCCCACAGAGTAATCTAATGATATGGATTTAATCATCATAGTGGCATAAGAGTGTGCAGCAATACCTCTGCTCCTTTCACTGCCTCCTTCCAACCTCTTTCTTCCCCTACTGTTAATGTTTGCTGCCTCTGGTTCTAGTTCTTGCTTTGCTTTTTACTCTTTCCTTCTTTCTTTCCCTTTCTTATTTAACTCAGAAACCTCCATTTTCCTGTCCGCTTTACAAACTTTACCACAGAAAAACCCCTGTATTTAGCTGACACACATTTTCAAAGGTACCCAACCCAAGCCCTAGAACAGCACGAGATGGAGAATTTCACTGGTTACCATGGCAACACACTAAAAAAGCGCATCTGCTTTCTAACTTGAACTTGTCTGTCATTGTGATTCTGGCCATTTCTTCTGCTTTTATTGAATCAATTATCTAAAAATAGAATCACAGAATCATGGAATGGTTTGTGTGGGAAGGGATGTCAAAGTCCACCCAGTGCTACCCCCTGCCATGGGCAGGGACACCTCCCACTACATCAGGCAGCTCCAAGCCCCATCCAACCTGGCCTTGAACACCTCCAGGGATGGGGCAGCCACCACTGCTCTGGGCAACCTGGGCCAGGTCCTCCCCACCCTCACAGCAAAGCATTTCTCCTAAGATCTCATCTCAATCTCCCCTCCTGCAGCTTCAAATTGTTCCCCTTGTCCGATCCCTGCACTCTCTGATTAATGAGTTTCAAATAATTATCTATAAGAATGGAATCACTTATTTATCTTCATTTCCTTTCTTGCAAACTCTATAAAACCATTTGCTTGTTTTTTCTTAAAGTAAAAGTTGATGAAAATCACTATTAGCCAAACCCTTTCAGCACAGATTGTGGGATCACTGACATCCTCCAACAGTGTTTTCAGAGAAACTGAATGGATCGGTCCTCTAAAAACCTGGTAAGTGGAAAAAAACCACTTTTTCTTGCATCAGCAAATAAACAGGATTTTTTGTTTGTTTGTTTGGGGGATTATTTTCCTACACATTAAATTGCCCAACTCTACTTGACACATTCAGAACAAGGAAAATTATCTCAGATGGGATCCACTGCAACACAGAACATTACCTCTTTCCAGTCTATCTTAACCCTAACCTCCCCGTTATCTTTTAAGTAACAAAAGGAGAAGTTTTATAGGGGTTGTCAATCACTAGTCCCTTTTCCAGAATGTTCTAGAAGGCCTAAATTAATGATAATCACTCTCCACCTAATTGGAGGACTCCTGAGAACTGGGATAGATAACAGCTGGCCAATCCAGCTACTCTGTCTCTTTCTGCTCCACCTTCCTTCCATTGCACCCTTGATCCATGACAAAGAAGACTCCATCAAAACTTAGTCACTGAAGCTCTTTTTCTAGTTCTTTTCCTTTTCCCTTCCTTCTCCCTCTTCTCTTTCCCTTTTCCGTGCTTACTGAAATGTTCAAACACGCCATAATTTTGTTCCTTGCTTAATAAATAAAAATTCCTTATTTTTTCTATGTTTCTAACTGCTCGGTGTGGATGCACCTTTATTTGCCTCATGGAAATCTTGAATCTGCGTCAAATCAGGCTTGAACCCAGGGCTATTGAACTGATCCCTGACACCAACAGACTCCAGTTCAAAAGGGCAGCACAAAGCCCTTCTACAGAAGGACAGAGTGGTTGAGGTTGGAAGATACCCATGGAGATCATCTAGCCCAACCTCTAGGACTAACTAGAACAAGTTGCTCAAGACCTTGTCTGAGCGTATTTTGAGTATCTCCGAGTATGGAGACTCCACAATGAACACCAGAACAGATGGTCCAGAGAAAAATCAGCAAAATCAGGGAAATTCTTTTTTCCTCTTGTTTGAACACAGTTTCCTGTATTTCGCTCTGTGTCTGTTGCTTCCTGACCTTTCACTGGGCATCACTGAAAAGGGCCTGCGTCTGTCTTCCTTATATCCTCCCACCAGGAATTTATATAATATAGTAATATCCTCCTTGAGCTTTCCCTTCTCCCGTCTTTTATGAGAGGCAGTGAAAAAATGGAAGGTTCTTACCTTCAGTGAACTATAGAATTCATCCAACACTAAACTCATAGAGCGAGTCAGGTTACTGACATAGGATGTCTCCTGATTCAGGGCATCCTGAAAAGTCTCAAAGTCCTGCATCCATTCCACTGCGAAACTGTGGTCAATGATGTCAGTCTGGAAGGAGAAAATTGTCAGATGATAGAATCTCAATCTTAGGCTGTTGAGTGGACAAATAACAAATTTCCACTTTAAACTTACTTTCCAAATGCTGATCTTTTGAAAATATTCAGCCCTGGTATGAAGTTTCCCATGCTCTGTTTTTATCCAACTAACTACTTGAACACAGGAGAAGACAACTTTCCACTATCCCAGTTTTACAAAGGCAATGTTTAAGGAAACAATCTCATGTCTAAAGGTTTCTACGGTTTATTGGAAAGGGGCACCCAGAAATTGCACACTGCACAAGGAAGTTGAAGTTGTAAATATCCGATTGCATGACTGAGGCCAGACAAGAACAGTCCTCACTGGGGATCCCAGCCTTTCTTGATCAGCTTGCGGCTCCAAGGGGAGAGGGAGCCACTTCCATGTGGGGTAGCAGCCTACAGGACCTTTAAGAAGCGAGCTGTGCTCTAACCCGAAGGCGCTATAATCTAAACTCAGTGTGGGATGATGGACACAGATGGGTGACATGGTTCCATGACTTTATATGCATTCATATGCAAACAGCCTATTAAGGGGTTTTAGAAACATATCTTACCACATGTATATCCCCTATTACCACGATATAGAGGTGTCTAAAATTCTGATATATTTCATTCCCAGCACCAATCAGAAGGAGGAAAATAGAAAAAGTAGCATTACTCAAGAGATTTGAGACAGAACTGAATCCATTGAGGGTCAAAGCCTGACAATTTACAGTTAGCTTGATTAAATTCTATAAATAAAATTAAATCAACTCTACAAATTACATCATTTTTTAGCTCTGCAAATCTTCACATTGCTTAAATCTGTGTGTTTGTCATTGCGTGTCGGTCCCTTGGTATTACTCCACTCTTATCAAGAGTCACTTTTAAAATGCTTGTCAAAAACTCCTCAAATGCTGTTGGCTTTACTTTTTACTGAAGACTAAACATCAGATCACAATGAAATCCGAGGTTACAAATGTCGAGGCTTGGGTCTGCCTTTCCTTACATACACCAATGAAGTCCCATTCCTTCCAGTCTTTAAATAAACATAATTTCTTAAAACAGAATGACTTTCAACAGAAAAAGCCAATCAGCTTAAAATTACCACCTAGAGTTCAGAAGAAAATTGTGCACAAGAAAACTGCATACAAGAACTTTCTAAGCAGCTATTGGAGATCCAAGTGGTTTGGTCACTGCGAAGATGCACGCAGTTGGAACACACCAGACACTGATCCTGCTCAGCTGGAGTGGGGTGAGATCCCACATTCAAAGCATAGGTTTCCTAGAGGAAGGGTACAGGAGAAACGTGTGTGCATGCACAAAGCTTGCTACGCTGGGGAGCAACACCTTGAATAAAAACAACGTCTGTGGGGAAAAGGAAGAGCACTCACACAAAAACCTGATGGGATTCCTTGAAGATGTGAAATCGTTAAGTTCAAAGAGCTGGCAAGCAGTTAAGCTCAAAATCATTCCTTTAGGGCTACAGGTACCTCACAGGACAGCAGAGGTGCATACAGAAGTGTTGATCTGCTTGAGGGCGAGAAGGCTCTGCTGGTGGATTGGGACAGGCTGGATCCATGGTCTGTGACCAATGGGATGGGGTTCAACAAGGCCAAGTGCTGGGTCCTGCACTTGGGACACAACAACCCCATGCAGTGTTACAGGCTTGGACAAGAATGGCTGGAGAGCTGCTCGGCAGAGAAGGACCTGGGGGTGTTGGCTGACAGCAACTGAACACGAGCCAGCCGTGGACCGGGTGGCCAAGAAGACCACCAGTATCCTGGCTTGTATCAGCCATGGTGTGGCCAGCACGAGCAGGGAAGGGACCGTCCCCCTGGACTTGGTGCTGGCAAGGCTGCACTTTGAATCCTGGGTTGAGTTTTGGGCCCCTCACTCCCAAGAAAGATCTTGAGGAGCAAGTGCATCTGGAGAAGGGAACAGAACTCAGGAAGGGTCTGGAGAGCAAGCCTTATGAGAGGCAACTTGAGGGAACTGGAGCTGCTTAGTCTGAATAAAAGAAGACTGAGGGGAGATCTCATTGCTCTCTGTTGCTCCTGGAAAGGAGGTTGTGTCAAGGTGGGTGCTGGTCTCTTCTCCCAAGTGACAGGCTATAGGATGAGAGGAAATGGCCTTAAGTTGCACCAGGGGAAGTTTAGATTGGATATTAGGAAAAATTTCTTCATGGAACAGGTTCTCAGGCACTGGCACAGCTACCTAGGCCAGTGGTGGAGTCACCATCCCTGGAGGGATTTAAAAGACAGGTAGATGAGGCAATTGGGGATGGTTTAGTAGCGGACACATACAGCTGGACTCAATGATGTATAAATACTGGCATATTTTTGTGTCAGGACTAAACATCTTCTGTTAAGCCTGGTCTGCTACAATACGTGGGACTCCTTCCTCATGGTAAGTGGGTGTTAAACTTTCCACTGCTGCTGAGTAAAAATAATTAGTGATTAATATGACTGTTCTGTGGAGGATGGACTGTAAAAGCAGACGCAGTAATGACCTTACCCACACATTACAAAGAAGCTTTCTTATAGCTCGGAGTTAGGGTGCAAAGTATCTTTCAAATCGTTAGCATCACCTCTAAATTTGATGTCTGGATAGGACAGCCAATCCTTGACTCTTCTTGTGCATTTGTACACCAGATTAAAAACTCCTTTGAGATGTGGTTTTCAACATGCAGCTCCCTCCCTGCTCGACTTTTCTAGAAAATCTCTTCTTGTAGTAAGACTAAGACACTACAGGACAGCAAGCTAAAGAGAACGATGTTCCACTAGGACACAGAATCCGCAGCTTTAACTTACTTTGTTCATGACCACGATGAAAGGCAGCTTTGTCTTGTAGAGGATACTGGGGGGACCAAAAAAAAAAAAAAACAAATAAAAAACCAACCAAAAAGCCACTAAGATTAATTTAAATCTCACTCTGCAGAACAGAATACATTCTACTTCAACAGACAATTATGTTCCTCCATGTCATTTTCATCCAGATCCTGCTTACCATAGTTAAACAAAACATCCCTCCCAAAGATCGGAACACACACCCATAAGATAAAAATTCTCCTTCTACACACCCAGCTGAACACTACTCTGTTACCTTCTGATCCCAGTTCTTAACTCTCTTTGAATTTACTAATTATTTTGACTGAAACCTTAGGTACTGAGTTATTATTTGTCAACTAAGCCATGAATTCAAATAACTCAAAACACCTACAAGGGAAAACTACCTCGAAATAGGAGTTTACATATTCATTTTGCTGTATATTCTAGCATATTTTGCTCAACTCCAATGCTGGAAAATGCAGCATGTGATATTTCGCATATTCCTATCAGTGATGTGGCTTTTGACCTTGGTACAACAATTAACAGGGTTTTGAAAACCTTTTACCAACATTTACCATGAATTATGACAGCTGAAGATGTGTTGAGCTTTACGTAGGTATTTAGTCCCTAGTTTTACATGAAAGAAAACATAAATCCACGTACAAGTAGGAGGACAATAAATCATCGAATCATAGAATGGTTTCAGTTGTAAAAGGCCTTTAAGATTATCAAGTCCAACTATCGATCTAGCTGTGCTAACTCAAGAACTCCAAGCTATACTGAGCTCCAAACAAATCTTGAAGAATCACTGAAAGTATGAATGATATTAAAAAACCAGAATAAACAAGAAGGAACTTAAATTCCTGTTTACAAGAAGGAGCTTAAACTCTTATCTTGATACACCTGAGATAAAAGATGTTAAGTAACAGGCAATGTGCTAGAGCTGATGTAACCAGTCTTCATCACACTAAGGTCCCATGGGTTCTTTAGTGACCCAATCACCTCCAGATGTCCATGAGCAACTAAATGGCTTTGCTTATCCAGTGGGAAAACCACTAAGAGAGGGAATAACCAAAACAGCTGATTAAGCAGATATGAGCCAGCACTGGGTGCCTGCAGCCCAGAAACCCAACCACATCTTTGGGCTGTACTCGCCACAGCAGGGCCAGCAGGGCAAGGGAGGGGATTCTTCCCCTCTGCTCTGCTCTCGGAGATCCTGCCTGGAGCCCTGCATCCATCTGTGAGGCAACAAAAACAGGGAGCTGCTGGAGTGGGGCCAGAGGAGGGACATGAAAATGATCAAACACCTTTGTATGAGGACAGGCTTAGAGAGTTGCCATTGATCAGCCTGGAAATGAGAAGGCTCCAGGGAGAACTTACGAGTAGCCTACCAGTACTGAAAGGGGGCTGACAGGAGACAAGAAAGACTTTTTGTGAAGGTCTGAAGGGACAAGACTAGGAGTGATAGTTCTAAATGGAAAGGGAGCAGGTTCAGATACTGTCAAGACGTTGGAGCACGTTGCCCAGAACAGTTGTGGATGCCCCATCCCCGAAACTATTCAAGGTCAAGTTGGACAGGGCTTTGAGCAACCTGATCCAGTGGAAACTGTCCCTGCCCAAGGAAGGCTGGACTGGATGGTCTTTAAAGGTCCCTTCCAACCCAAAGCATTCCATGAATCCCCTCCACAACAAGTATGAGAGAAACAGAAAGCAGATGAACTGCACTTTCGGCTTTCCTTACCTGCAGGCGTACAGCATGTTGGACATAAAGGTGATAGGGTTAGTACTGCGAGAGGTGTCCATCACATAAACAACAACCGAGGGAAAAGAGGAAGCCTGGAAACACAAAGCAAGAGATATTTTAATTAGAAGTACATGCTGTTCAACAGCCTCTTCCTTCACACCACTTCACTGCCACGAAGAGACCTCATCACGCTCTACAGCTTCCTCAAAGGAGGAAGATGAGCAGCAGGGGCTGATCTCTTCTCTCTAGACCCAAGGGAATGGCAGAAGGATGTGCCGGAGAAGCTTAGGTTGGAATTAGGAAAAGGTTCTCCACCCAGAGGGTGGTGGAGCACTGGAACAACTCCCCAGGGAAGCAGTCATGGCACCAAGCCTGACATTATTCCAGAAGCATTTGGACAACGCCTTCAGACACACAGTGTGAATGGTGGGGTTGTCCAGTGGGATAGGAATCAGACTCAACAATCACAGAATCACAGAATGGTTTGGGCTGGAAGAGACCTTAAACCCTACCCAGTTCCAGCTCCCCGACATGGGCAGCGACAACTCCCACTGGATCAGGGGGCTCCAAGACCAACCCAACCTGGCCTTCAACACCTCTAGGGACGGGGCAACCACCACTTCTCTGGGCAACCTGGGCCAGGGTCTCGCCAACCTCACAGGAAAACATTTCTTCCTAGGATCTCATCTCAGTCTCCCCTCTCTCAGCTCAAAACCATTCCCCTCATCCTGTCACTTCACTCCATGACAAAAAGCCTCTCCCTAGCTTTCCTGTAGCCCTTTCAGTATTGGAAGGCTGCTTGTGGGTCCCTTCCAACTCAGGACATTCTATGATTCTAAGTCATGTAGAAAACACTTACCAAGGCCTCGGTTATGATGGTTCCCGACGCTGACCAGGTGAAGACCTCAATTTGCCCTGGTGTGTCAATAATAACGTACCTGTTAACAGGTCACCACAACAAGGGAAAACTAGTTAAGCACAAGTTCCTGTTCCGAGCAGATTACCACAAGAACCTAATGGCAAATGACATTATTCTCCTGCTACAGATCAGAAAAGCTTCTCCCCAACAGCAACAAGATTTATAGGCATGCCTGAAAATTTGCTTTGTGCTTCATAACCAAGCAGCAATGTACCCTCTCCAGATTCTATTAAAGTCAAAGGCAACAGTTTGGCAGATGCTTAGTACTGCAGTCTCTTCAGTTAATTGTTGCCTATTTCAGCAGTGCGTGAGAGAAAACAGTCTAATGGAGGACTGGAATCAAGACACATTTCCTTGATGTATCCCAATAAAGTCTAGTTCATCTGTTCTAATTCTGTATTCTTTTCCACATAAAAATTATACCAAGGCAGAAAAACAATTATAAAACATGCAGAGAACCTTTCTAGGACTTCCCACACCGATCCCAGAAAAGTAGAACTTGGTATCGTGTACTCACTTGGATGCATTTTGTTTTTTTTCAATAAACTTCATCACCTGATTGAAAAAGAAGGAGCAAACTTTGTATTCAGGCTCACAGCAGGAACCTTTCATAACCATTTCATAGCAGAAACCACATGCACATACATATCAGAAGAAGATTAAAGCCTCTCAGCTCTGCGACATGTGAAAAAGCCCCACTTAACAAAGGGTGGAAAGCGCTCAGGCACCACATAGGTCTTGAATTTGCCTGCATTCTAGCACCTGGTGGATTTAGCATTAAGATTTAAGAGAGCAGGCAATTATTGAATAACCCGAGGAAAACTTAACCTGTTGCCAGAAGTGAGCTTCCCTACTTCAAAACCAGAGCATTCACATGCAAGATTTTATAGCAAACACAGTGCGACAAAACAGCTTCATACATAGACTGAAGAATGTTCTATACACACAGCTTCTGAATTTTACTTTTTAAAAGGCAGGAAAACTAATATGAAAGTGAATGCACTTTGTGTGCTTTGTAAAATACATGGTTCTGTGTGGATAAAATCTCCAACTCCAAGGAAATATGATGAGGCTAACAAGCACAGTGCTCTCTGAGGCTTCAAACAAAGAACCCCGCAGTCTCCCAGCCCAGCATCACACAGGAATCACCTCGTACCTGGTCAAATCTTGTTGCAAAGAGGTTGAGAGAGGTCACTATTCCACCATTTGGGCCCAGCCCATATCTAGACGCTTTGATAAGGAAAGCAGATGAATATGTAGACCTCAGAGAGGTTGTTCGACAGTTCTGGTAAAGCTGGCCATGTATAACACACGTCGGATTCCTTGCAGCAAAAGACATCACCCCTAGTGCACAATTACGCTTTCTCAGCAATGAAATGCCTAACAAACACATCACGATCACTCTCTTCCCAAACGTGCATGACTGGTAAAGGAAAGAAGCTATTAGAGTGTTACCATTCTAATCAAGGAGAAAACACACGTATGTGTGGAGAGCTGCCAGGCAGAGAAGGACCTGGGGGTGTTGGTTGACAGCCAGCTGAACATGAGCCAGCAGTGGCCCAGGGAGCCAAGAGGGCCACTGGCATCTTGGCCTGGATCAGACACAGCATGGCCAGCAGGACCAGGGAGGTGATTGTGTCCGTGCTCAGCACTGGTGAGGTCACATCTCGAGTGCTGGGTTCAGTTTAGGGCCCCTCACTGCAAGAAGGACATTGAGTTGCTGGAGCGCATACAGAGAAGGGCAATGAGGCTGGTGAAGGGGCTGGAGAACAAGTCTTGTGAGGAGCAGCTAAGGGAACTGAGATTGTTCAGTCTAGAGAAAAGAAAGCTGAGAGGAGACCTCATCACTGTCTACAACTGCCTGAAAGGAGGTGCTAGCGAGGTGGGTGCTGGTTTCTGCTCCCAAGTGACAGGCAATAGGACAAGAGGAAACGGCCACAAATTGCATCAGGGGAGGTTCAGATTAGATATTAGGAAAAAAATTCTTCACTTAAAGGGTTATCAGGCACTGGCACAGCTGCCCAGAGATGTGGTTGAGTCGCCATCCCTGGAGGTATTCAAAAGACAGGTAGATGAGGTGTTCAGGGATATGGTTTAGTAGTGGACAGGTACAGTTGGACTCAATGATCTCAAAGGCCTTTTCCAACAAAGCGATTTTATGGTTCTATGAAAGCTGCCTGCATTTCTCTTTTTTGATTGAACTTAAACTCTTGCAGGTTTTTAGATTCTTAAAGCGATCTGTGAGTTAGAACAGCATAAACCCTCATTTCCATTGCCATTTCCGTATGTAAATCTGGACTCCAATGAAGCAGACTTACAGAAAAAGGTTCTTCACCCAGAGGGTGGTGGAGCACTGAAACAGGCCCCCCAGGGAAGCAGTCAAGTCGCCAAGCCTAACAATATTCAAGAAGCATTTGGACAATGCACTCATACAAATGGTGTACTTTGGGGTTGTTCTGTGCAGGGACAGAGGTTGGACTTGATGATCCTTGTGGGTCCTTTCCAACTCCAGTCATTCTGTGATTCTGTGTATATATCAAAGTCATCTTTGCCTTTCCAAAAAAGACTTAAAACACAGCCAGTAACTTGGAATGTAAGTGTCCTGAATGCACTTAATATTAAGAACTTATACTTCAGAAGATAACTAAAACATCTCTTGCACAAATAAATTTTTAGCAGAATTTAAGTGATGATGGGAATCGACATCGTAAAGATACTCAAGGTGTCAGCTTAAATGTGAAGATTTCACAGTTCTTTCTCACACATACAGAGCTGTTCAATAATTATCTTGAATGACTTAGAATCTTGAGTGTGCAGAAGATCTTAAAGATTTCACAATCCTTTTCCACGCTGAGCTGTTTGCTAATTACCTTCAAAGAAACGAAGAATCTTGTGTGTCCAGAAGTGATAAGCTATTTTAATCACATCTGAGATTTCAAATATCAGTATTTAGAGAAAAAAAAAGGATACTGCTTCATGACTTCTTTGTACTTCACAGTGTCCCTGATATCTAGAGGAGGAAAACAATAAGTTACCCTTCATCAGTTTGGTGACAAGGGAAAATCGTTCTTTTTCTAGCAAGTCTCCTTTTGTCTCAGTAATGGATCCTGTGCCACAAGAAATATCTCCCAAGGGGAATAAATGAAACCTAATAGATTTGCTGTGCTCTCAACATAAGTATAAAACCAGCATATTTCAGTGAAACACCACTGATTTAGGCATCTTGTAGAAGGCACTTCAGGTGAATTTTATTCTTAGCTGACCAACATCAGTTAATGAAGCACAGGTATCTAATGGCATGAGTAGGGATCCAGCATTAGAGCAGACACAATCACTCATCTGATCTCAACAAAACAATCTTGTACCCACACTGCCTTTCCTGTCCTTTGGAGAGGCAGCCTGGAAAACATCAGGACAGACCCTCACAAAGCTGTTGAGCCCTCTGGAACAGCTAAACATAAGGTCTACTTCCTTCTTAAGGTAGCTTCTCTAAAATTCGTGTCTACTGAAGTGCTTTAAAGGAGTTATTTGGTAGCACACACAGCTCCCACTGTTCTGTATGACAAGGAACCAGACTGGATCTGCTATGTTCATCGCCGACAAAGGGAAACACCACAAGGGCCCAAACACATCTAATCACACCCTATGAGGAGTGGCTGAGGTAGCTGGGGTTGTTTAGCGTGGAGAAGAGGAGGCTGAGAGGAGACCGCATCACTGTCTACAACTACCTGAAAGGAGGCTGCGACAGGGTGGGTGCTGGGCTCTTCTCACAAGTGACAGCGATAGGACAAGAGGAAATGGCTGCAAGTTGCGCCAGGGGAGGTTTAGACTGGACATCAGGAAGAATTTCTTTACTGAAAGAGTGGTCAGGGATTGGAACAGGCTGCTCAGGGACGTGGTGGCAGTCACCATCCCTAGAGGTGTTTAGAAAATGGGTGGATGAGTTTCTTAGCGACATGGTTTAGTAAGGAGACAGGCACGGTTAGACTCAGTAATCTCAGAGGTCTCTTCCAACCTAGTGATTCTATGATTCTATGAAAAACATGTACAAACACATCGGGAAAATGCTTTTAGTCCTAAAAATCCACAAAGTAAAGATTGGCTGGAGAATGGGAGTTAAATAAAAAAGCATCTTAAAGCCTTTCTTCTGTCAGGACCTGGAATCTCTTAAGAGAACATCAGTAATCAAACATCTCACACACACTCTGTTTCCATAAAACACATGAGAAGTGGTACAAAACCAGGGCCTGGTTATTTACAGCACGGCACGCCCGCTCTCCCCAGAGGCCCCATGAACAAGGCTTCCCGTCACAGGACCCCTCTCCGTCCTGCGACACTCCCTGCTCTGGGACCTCCAGCACACCCACGTCGGGATCCCTCCTGCCCCAGGACCCCCAGACCCACCCCAAGATCGCCCCTCCCCAGCTCCAGGACCCTCTCCTTCCCCAGGATCTCCCCCTCCTCAGTGCCGGGAACTCCGCCCCCAGGATCTTCCCCTCCCCAGCCTCGGGAACTCCACACCACCCCCCCACCCTCCCAGTATCTGCCCAGTCCCGGGACGGCCACCTCTGGATCTCCTCCAGCCCCGGAATCCCTCCCCACCCCGGAACCTCCTCGACACGTCCAAGGACCCTCCTCTCAGGACCCCCAGCCAAAAGATCTCCCCCCACACCAGCCCCAGGTTCCTCCCCCAGCCCCGGGATCTCCTTCCCTTCTCCAGCCCCAGGACCCGCTCCCACTCCGGATCTCCACCAGCTCCGGGTCCGCTCCGACTGGCGGTTCATCCCTCACCGATGTTGGCGGGGAAGGGCAGGTCGCGCACGGCAGGGTCCAGGTTGATCACGTAGGGCGGGCAGCGCTGCCCGTGCAGATGAGCCGCTAGGCGCTGCGGGGACACGAGAAGCCGTCAGTGCCCGCCGGGCGCGGGGAGATGGGCAGTAATGGGCAGGAACGGCAGCCTCTCACCTGCACGAACGTAGTTTTCCCCGAACCGGCCATGCCCAGCACAAGCACGCACACAGGAGACGGCGACAGAGCAGCCACCATCTTGGCCGCGCTCGCTTCTCCTTCCGGCCCCGCCGCCGCCGCCATCTTGGCCGCGTGCGCTTCTCCTTCCGGCGGCGGCGGCACCGCCCCCTGCCATGGCGCGAAGGGACCCGTTATGCCCCTGCCCGCTCGTTGCTGTGGAGTGGTTCCGTAGCGCCTGCCAGGTAGCCGTAGAGTCGCAGCGACACAAGCAGTTACTGTTACCGAAAGTGGAATGTTTTGATTTAAGCTAAAGTTTCATCTAAGTAGCTGTGTTTTTTTTGAAAGTTAGACAGAACGTGAAGATTTAGATCAGACGTTAGGAAGAAATTCTTCCCTGTGAGGGTGGGGAGGCCCTGGCACAGGTGCCCTGAGAAGTGGTGGCTGCCCCATCCCTGGAGGTGTTGAAGGCCAGCTTGGAAGTTGGATTAGGGCTTGGAGCCCCCTGATGCAGTGGGAGGTGTCCCTGCCCATGGCAGGGGGTGGCACTGGATGGGCTTTGAGGTCCCTTCCCACCCAAACTATGTCATGATTCCGTGATCTCTGACGTCCCTTCCCACACAAACCATTCCAGGATTCCGCGGTTCCCCCTCGATCATCCCTCGGGTCGGCCCCACAGCCACGTGAGGGCGAGGGAGGGGGGAGGTCCCGCCTCTGCTGACCCCGCGCTGCGCGGCCTCGGAGGTGCGCAGGGGGACCCAGTAGTACCCGCCCGGGTCGGGGTCGGGGGGCGCGGCCGGAAGTGGCGGGGCGGGGTGTGCTGACGTGGCGGCTCCGGCACCGGCACCGGTACTGGCACCGGTACTGGCACCGGCAGCATGCGGGGCGGTAGTGGCGGCTCGGTGAGTGGTGGGGCTTGGGCGCCGGGGCTTTCCCGGGTGGCTCGGTGAGTGCTGGTGCTCCGGAACCAGTGCTGCATTTGGTCCCCACGGCTGCAGGGTTTTTGGTTTGTGCGATGAGTCTCTTCTGGCTCGGTCTCCGTGGTAGGAGCCCGTGTTCTGTTCCATGGAGCGTGCAGGGAGTGGAATGGTAGGACTGGAACTGGGGGTTTCCCGGAGCGTGCGGAGCACCTGCCCAGCCCCCTTCCCAGGGACTGTCACACCGGCTGCTCCCGCTGGCAGCCCCCACCTTGGGATCCCGGGCTCCGGGAGAGCTTCTGGGCTGTGCCCGAGCGTTGTTTGGATCGGCTGCTCCCAGCTACCCACTACGGTCCTGGTCCCGCCGGCCGTAAGGAGGCAGGAAAGGCACCACGCACAGATGGAGTCTCCTCGTCTTCTCACGCTCTGGGCTGCTGTTTCTCTTTTTCTGACCTGTTCGAGGAAGTTGGTTCTTTCGTTTTCCATGCGTCCAGCCCTCGGACGTTCCTCCGTTCAACCCTTGGACGTTTATGCTGCTAATGGTAATGTGAATTGTTTTGCTTTGATAGGACACCCGGCCTGGACATCGCAGACAGGAGAAGGTCAGGCGGTCTCCAGGAAGCAAAAAGTAGGTGAATGTTCCTTGTGGCGTTTGACTGAGGAAAAAAAAAACAATGGAGACATTCCTATTGGAAAACCATATCTGATCTTTACACAATATTCTGAACTTTGAGAGGTGCAGCAGTTTTGGTTTGTGTGGTGAGAGTATCCACTGACTTTACTTATTGGTTTGCAGGAAAAGTGCTTTTTCTGGTACTTCAAGGGGCATTATCAGCTTTCATTTATTGTTTTTAAAGGAATTTTAAAACCAGGAAGATAAATGTTTTACATTCAAGACCCAGTAGTGTTCTAAAATCTATGTATTTTGAGTGTGATGGCCACTGAAAGGCTTTGAGAACTCTTCACCCCATCCTCCTGTAGTACCTCCTCACACATGACATGTATTGGTCTGGCCCGGACCATCATTGTCCGTTGCGTGTTGGTTTCTGGGTTAATGCATTAAAACATGTGATCTCCACATCTCAGGGTGTGGAGAGGCTTGCTGGGGTGACCATCACAGTTGTCATTCGAGCAAGCTACTTATTTCAGTTTGTCAGTTGTGGTAGAAATGGGCCACACTGAAAATGTGCCTGTCCTCTGTGCTTTCACACATGATCGTGCTGGATGTGTTGCAGTGAGGCCACAGAGATGATCCGAGGGCTGGAGCATCTCCTGTACAAGGACAGGCTGGGAGAGTTGGGATTGTTCAGCCTGGAGAAGAGAAGGCTTGAGCAATGCCATAGAGCAGCTTCCCAGTATGGAAAAGGACTCCAGGAAAGCTGGGGAGGGGCTCTTGATCAGAGAGTGCAGGGATAAAACGAGAGGTAACGGGTTTGAGCTGAAAGAGTGGAGCTTGAGATGAGATTTTGGGGAGAGATGTGTTGCTGTAAGGGTGAGGAGGCCCTGGCCCAGATTGCCCGGAGCAGTGGTGGCTGACCCATCCCTGGAGGTGTTGAAGACCGGGTTGGATGGGGCTTGGAGCCCCCTGATGCAGTGGGAGGTGTCCCTGCCCATGGCAGGAGATGGAACAGGAAACAGAGTGAGCTTTGAGGTCCCTTTCCACCCAAACCATTCCATGATTCTTTCCTATTACATTACTATTAGTAATTGGTACATTACCCTTAGTATTTGCCCAGAGCACAGGTGTTCTGTCTGTGACACTTCATCACTGCTGTACAGTGGTGTCACTGTCTGGGCATTTCAGTGCCATGAGGAATACTGGAGAACAGTGGAGCAAAGTTCCCTCTTATTTCTAGGAAGGAAAATTAGTGCTGCTGACTACTCTGGATGAATCTTAATGTGGTGTGCTTTGTAGCATATACAGCTGCCTTCATTGCTGAAAGTCTTGCTGGTTTAAGTTCTTACTGGTGTTAAGTTTCCATTGCACAGTGTAAGCTCTGGCTCCAGGAATGCACATCGAAGGAAATCTTGTCCTTTGTGGGTTGAAAAAGGTCTGTTTTGTCATGATGGGCTGCAGAAGAATTCCTGTATCCCACACTGTTTGCTAAGGATAAATGTATATTTTTTAATTGATGTTAACTTGTCCCTGCTTCTTAAGTGGAAAGTTAGGGGTAGGATGAATATTTTTTTCTGTTTTTCTCGAGTAGCTTTCAAATGCCATTCTCTAAAAGATATGCAGAAAAATAACATTTAGGGTGTTTTGTCTTGCTGGCCTTTTCAGTTCACAGAACTGAGGAGGTGCAATGAGCTGTGAAGTGAATGTTTAGAGTGCTTGGGTAGATGAAAGAGATGTTGTCTGTCAGGGTATTGTGGGTGTATATGTATGTATGGGATTTCAAGTTGATGTTTTCCAGGTCTAAGCAACTGAAGGAGGCAGAAACTACGGCACTGGGACCGAACAGTCACTATGATGAGACAGTCAGCAGTGTTTCTTCTGCCTCGCCAGAGAGTGGAGAAAACAGAAGCACAGAGTCCAGAAGCAAGCGGACCATTCGCAGGCCTGCATACTGGTTGGAAATGAGAGGAATGAAAAACAGCATTAGCAAATCTTCAGAAAAAAAAGGTACATGTCGCTCACGGCTCGATGCAAAACTGTTTTTCTTTGGCACTTTTATGAGAGATCAGATGGGACATGGCAACCCTGGATGTCTATACAGACTAGGGAGTGAGAGGCTGGAGAGCAGCCCTGCAGAAAGGGATCAGAGGGTTCTGGTTAACGGCAAATTGACCACAAACGAGCAGTGTGGTAGCCAAGAAGGCAACCATGTCCTGGGGTGCATCCAGCATGGCATCGCCAGCTGCCCAAGGAAGGGGACTGTCCTGCTCTGCTCTGCACTGGAGACGTCCCACCTTGAGCACTGGGGGCACCTCTGGTGTCGCAGGATAAAAAGGATCTAAAGTTACTGCAGAGCATGCAGAGAAGGCACAGAGCTGGGGAAGGGTGTAGAGGGGAGGCGTGTGAGGAGCGGCTGAATTCACTGGGTCTGTTCAGCTGGAGGAGAGAGGGGAGACCTCATTGGGGGCTGCAGCTTCCTCACACGGGGAGGAGGAGGAGCAGGAGCAGGCACTGAGCTCTTCTGTCCCAGGGGAATGTACTTGGGGAGAGTTAGGTTGGACATTAGGAAAAGGTTCTTCACCCAGAGGGTGGTGGAGCACTGGAACAGCTCCTCAGGGAAGCAATCATGGTGCCGAGCCTGACAGTATTCCAGAAAATTGGGGCCAATGTCCTCAGCCACATGGTGTGAATGTTGGGGTTGTCCTGTGGGACAGGAGTTGGACTGAGTCCCTGTGGGTCCCTTCCAACTCAGGACACTCTATGATTCTGCAGTTCTATGACTTCTGAAAGATGTGCAGTAGTTCAGCTACAAACTACAAGCTTTGTAATGCTGCTCGTGTATTAGGAGAAATTAACATCTTCCGCTGCAGAAACACGGATAAAATTCTCCCATGTTGTGCAGTTCCTTTTCAGCAAATGCTCTATTAAAATTAATGATTCTGTGACTGAACTCAGTTTTATCTGTGGAAGTGATATGTGTAAGGGTTCTGCCAGTCATGTCAGGAATATGCTTTGAGAGCTTTATAAACAGAATGAACACCACCAGAGATGTAGGAAAGGGGACCTCTTTAATGCGTTTCCTTCTTATCTCAAAGTCAGAATCTGTATTCCACCCTTTTTTGGGGAGAGCCGTATCTGGTAGCTTCATAGAAGCGAGATTGCTGCAGCTCCATGCCCCTGGGTCCAACCAGTAGTGAGAATAAGCATGTGTTCCTGTAGGTATAAAGGCAACTGTACAATGTGTACGCAGCCAGCCACACAGTACTGAAAGGGGCTCCAGGAAAAGCTGGGGAGGGGCTTATGATCAAGGAGTGCAGGGACAGGACGGGGGGAACAGTTTTTGAGCTGCAAGAGGGGAGATTGAGATGAGATCTTAGAGAGAAAAGTTCTCCTGTGAGGGTGGGGAGGCCCTGGCCCAGGTTGCCTAGAGAAGTGGTGGCTACCCCATCCCTGGAGGTGTTCAAGACCAGGCTGGATGGGGCTTGGAGCGCCCCAGTCCAGTGGGAGGTGTCCCTTCCCATGACAGGGGGTGGGACTGGATGGGCTTTGAGGTCTCTTTCAGCCCAAACCATTCCATGATTCTATGATTGTCTGTATGTGTGTGTGTGTGCACAGACATGTCCTGTAGCTGGACTCAAAAGTCTGTTCAATATCCGGCCTGTGGATCTCTGTCTCCTTGGTTGCTGGCACATGGATGCATGTGCAGAGCCGTACCAGTTGCTGGTGTGGACCCCCTTACAGATGGTCTCACATAGGCAGTCACTGCTCTGCCCAGGTCTCTCTGATCGGTTGTCAGGCATGACCAGACTGACCAACTGCCTCTTTATAAATGAGAGGCATCTATCCTCTTACACCTCTATTTTCCTGCACTTGATCCTCCCCAAATCAGCTGATTCTCTCCCTTTCCCTTCCTGTGATACCACTCCTGAACATCCTGGTCTTGTGTAATCCTTAGTTGTTTTTTTGCTTGCATCCCACATGTCACACAACCCCAGGCATTAACACCACACTTTCCCTTCTCACCACTTCCCCCTTCCAAAGGGCGCTCCAGAGAGCAGCTCCCCTTGACCCATCTTGGTGTGTCGTCTGGGATGGACATGGGAGGAAGGAATCTGTTTCTTTGAGTCCATAATTTGCGTTACCCTGCCTGCCATTGTGCTTCTCTTGCGTTCATGGGGTTTGAGAGGCCTGGGGATAGTGAGGAGAGGCAGGATATTACTTGGGTTTCTGCATCTGCCATTGTTTCTCTATGCACTGATTCAGTTTTGTGCAGACAAGCTCTTTATGATAAAGCCCTGCACTTTCTGTCTCTCTTCCCGAGTAGTAGTGTTGTCCCAGACCATGCCATGGCACTGTTTCTTCCACATCTTCTGTGTCAGAGGACTGCAGGTTGTGGAGTGCCTAATGTAACTGAGTCAAAAGGCTGTGTCCAGCTCGCTGGGTCCAGGTGCCTTACAAAAAATACAGATTTTTTTTTTTTTTTTAAAGTATTGAAAACGAGGATAATCTGAGGCAGCAGCCAACTTGGAACTGTTACCCAGACTGAATAGTCGGACTGAAGTGTTGCTGTTCTTGCTCATTAGCAGGAGAAGCACTATCAAAAGGCAAGAGAAAATCTGAGCAAGGGGAAGATCTTAAAGACTCTCCCAAGAAGAAGCAGAAGATTTCAGGTAATACAAATAACTTGTAATTCCTAATTACAAGCCTCCAGGTACTTCAGACTTTGTTCTCTGCTATCTTCCAGCTCCATTTCTGATTCTGGGTGTCTTGTTATAGGAGAGCATTGACTATGAAGAGCGACTGAGGGAGCTGGGGTTGTTTAGCTTGGAGAAGAGGAGGCTCAGGGGAGACCTTATTGCTCTCTACAACTGCCTAAAGGGACGTTGCAGTCAGGCAGTGGTTGGTCTCTTCTCTCGGGTGACTGGCGACAGAACAAGAGGACATAGTCTCAAGTTTCGCCAGGGGAGGTTTAGGCTGGACATTAGGAAGAAGTTCTTTACTGCGAGGGTGATTGGCCATTGGAATGCGCTGCCTGGGGAGGTGGTGGAGTCACCGTCCCTGGAGGTGTTTAAGGAAAGATTGGATGAGGCACTTAGTGACATGATGTAGTTGATGAGTAGGTGTAGGTGTTGGGTCATAGGTTGGACTCGATCTCAAAGGTCTTTTCCAACCCTGTGATACTGTTTCTGTTTTACAGAGGGAGATTATTTTTATAATTTCAGTCTCTCTTAGAACTCCAATGAAGGGAGGGAGGAAAGGGAGTAGGGGAAGTGTAGGCTAATCTGCTAAAAAGTTAAAGATGCTGTAGTTAGGAAGAGACATTACTACAGCTGGAAGACGAAGAACGACCTCCTGGGTGTCAGTTCTTCAGAAGAGGGTTTGAGATTTGTAACGGATCAGAAGCTGGACAAGGTCCAGCAATGCTGTATTTGTTTTTAAAAAGGCTGATCTTGTACTGAGGTGTTTGAGTGGGAAGGCAGACTTTTAGGTATGTGGAGTGATTCTTTTGCTGTAATGCAGGGTCACACTTGGAGTGCTGCTTCCAGCAGTGGGCACTGCGGTTCAGGAAATTTGTGGACCAGCTTGAGAGAGAAGAGAGCAAAGAGCATAACCCCTGAGAAAACACTGGAACAATAACAGCTGTTTAGTTTAAAGAAAACAGGAGTGAGCAGAGGAATAGGACTCTCCATTAGGTTGTCAACAAGTCAGATTGGCTCAGCTGTTCTGAGGACAGAGGGTGTTTCAGTGTGGAGTGTTCCTGTCCCCTGAGGTTTTTTAATGAACAACACACAGGCACAAATATCTGGACAGGACTAATGCCTGAAGCTGCAAATGGCTACGTATTTTCAAAGGGAATAGGGAACATATTCTTGAAATTACTTTAAAAAACTAAAAAAGCATTGCACATTTCTGAATGAGTGGGTTTGAGAAAACAGATGAAATAGCAGCCCCCTAGCAAAAACCATCCGTATTTGTAACAAGGCTCACAGAATTAAGTCTTCTGGTCTTTCTTCATCATGTTACAACAGGAAAAAAACAGCAAGCTGGAACACAACAAAACTCCAAGACAAAAAGCCACTCTGTTCAGAAAGAACCGCAAACCTATGGCACAGGTAAGAAGAAGCAGCGGTTGCTCAGAACTGCTGTAAAAGCAGGTGAAAGTTAAATGTGATGCTAGGATTTGAATTTGAGCAGCAGTTGCATTTCTTATATTTCCGTTTTGTTTTTTACTTTGCTGTGGACAACGAAGAACAAACTGCTGTCCTTTTGGCACTGCACCAGTACTGCAGACCAGGATTGGAGGGACTAAACACCACCTAACAGTATAGTTCTACATGGTTTTACCCCCGAGTGGTGGAACAGGGAAGGGGGAGTTACTTTTTGAACAGAGCAAAAGGCTAGTAAAATAGTTTTGCTGTAAAACTCGTAAAAATGCTTACAGTTTTTTACTCAGGAGAGTATGTTTGCAGGAAAATCTCTGTAGCTGATGCTTCCAGTTCACCTCTTCTGGTAACCTGGTAGCCAGAGGCCCAAGCAGTCCATCGTAGGAAAATAATGTTAGCCTCGACTCAGCAAGTGGGATGACTCAGTGTGTGTAGTTCACAGCACTCATTAAATACCTCAGTTTTTTTCCAAGGTCTGCTTGGCTCACAGACTTTTCCTTCACTGCCTGCTATTGCTGGGCAAACAGGGAAGCCTTGAGATCTTTTTCCAACAGGAATTCATGCTAAGCTACTTTCTTCCTGGAACACATTACAGTCATTTTTAATCCTTGCGGATTATGCCAAGCTTTTCCTTGGCATTTCAAAAAGAGGCCGGGAGCTGGAAACCACACCACACATGATAGTTTTCCCGGGCTGTCAAGTAACTTGCTGTAGCTCTGCCTGCTGTCAGTTGCAAAAGTGCTGGCCGACATAAGTGGAGTTCCAAAGATTTGACTGGTTGAACTGAACCGCAGGCTTTGTCTGAAGCTGTCACATCTGTGACTGCTTTTACTATGAAAACCCTTTTTGCTGAAAGAAAAGTTTACTCTTCGTGCTAAATTAGTTGTTTAATAAAAATGAAGGAAAAATCCCTACTGAACAAGTGGAAGAACACTTCTCTCAAGGGGATGGTAGGATGAAAGAGTTTTTGTGAAATGACCTTCCTAAAGGAGTGACATCTGCCTTGTCACACAAGATATTTAAAGCTGCTCAAACTGTTGAAGCATAGTTGTACAAAAGTTTGATAGAACTTGACCTGTTTCCTTCCAGGATTAATAGTGCTCAATGAAGGTAAAATAAAGCTACTGTGTTTGCAGTTCTATTCCAACCCTTTTGTTTTGACAGGCAGCATGGAAGAGCAATGGTCTCTGGAAATTCAGGAGAAGGGCCGAGTTACCTGTCCAACGTGCCGGGCTGTGGCAAGAAAGACTGTAGAAGGGCTGAAGAAGCACATGGCAAATTGCAGGCAGGTAAGAACATGAGAGATGAGCAAGGGTTTTTTTTCATTTGTAGCTTACTGATAGGAATGACCGCACACTGGTTTTGTTGCGTTTGAAGCCAGTTTCATCTCATCATGTCTCTAAGCCAGTGTCCTTACGCAGCTGTCAGAGGCCTCGGTGCTTCTTGCTTAGCCTTTTGTTGGACACTTGAGGTAGTGTAGTGAACAAAGATGTAGCTATTGCTTTATTCCATGAATTTTAGGCTCCATAAAATATCTTCTGTTTTTAATGGGCAGTTACCGGGCTTAAATAAAACGTTCTGCTTTCCTGTTCCTTTTCTTCAAAGGGCTTCCTACTGCTTTGGTTAATTTACAGTTGCACATGCCATGTCCTTGTTCATTTCTAGGAGATGTTCACATGCCATCATTGTGGGAAGCAGCTGAAGTCTTTAGGAGGGATGAAATACCATGTCATGGCAGACCATAACAACCAGGTAACACAACTGTGGTGCATCTAGAAGTCCTACAGGCAAGACAGGCTTTTGTTCCTTCCCTGATGTACACGGAAACAGAACATGGTGTGCTTTTCCAGATGTTGTAGCTGTTCAGACCTTATCTACCTGTTATTTTTCCCCATAAGATCTGACATCTGAAGAGGGTGGAATGTCACCAGAAATGGTAGACACACTGCATCTGAGAAAGAAGGGATGGATTTCTGTTTAGACTGGCTGTGTCACACATTAAAGCCATTCTCAATCAGAAGAAAGATGATTGCTCATTAGGCTGTGATTTTCAGTAATTTGCTAGAAAGTAGGAGTTTTTTTACACCCAGAACAGATCAGATTTTGGTTCTTTTACAAGTTCTAAAGTAAACAAGCAGAAGCAGGAGTTTAGTTCTTGTCTCTGTTCACTCTAAAAATACCAATACTGTAATCTGTTTCTACTCTTTTTTATAACTGTGAAGAAGACAGTGTCTCCTGTTGTAGTTGGGAAGAATTAGAACTTTAGAAAAGTCATTCAGAAGTTTGGGTAAGGTTTAGATAATTCATTACTGTTATTTTTTACGTAGTTCCCAGTACTGTGGTTTCTGAACCTACAGCTGGTAGCTGGAATAGGCCAGGGGTCACGTTCTGGCCCAGAGGAGTAAGTCTGTCACACAGTTCTAACTTTTTATTCTGGCTGGGTGTAATATCATTATAAGGTAGTGTAGGAATGTACAGTAGCCATCAGAGAGAGAACAGAGAAGAACTTGAGCTGTGTAGAATCACAGAATGGTTTTGGTTGGAAAAGACTTGACCACCTCCCTGGGCAGCCTTTGCCAGAGCTTGACAGCCCTTTCAGGGAAGAAATTCTTCCTAATATCCAACCTCAATTTCCCCTGCTGCATCATTAGGCCATTTCCCCTTGTCCTGGCCCTGGCTACCAGGGAAAAGAGACCAACCCCCACTTTGCTGCAGCCTCCTTTTAGGTAGTTGTAGGTAGTGATAAGGTCTCCCCTCAGTCTTCTTTTCTCGAGACTGAACAGCTCCAGAACCCTCAGCAACTTCTCATAAGCCTTGTGCTCTAAACCCTTCACCAGCTTTGTTGCCCTTCTCTGGACACCCTCCATCCTCTCAATGTCCCTTTTGTAGTGAGGGACCCAAAACTAAATACAGTATTTGAGGTGCGGCCTCACCAGTGCTGAGTGCAGGGGAGTGATCAATTGCCTAGTCCTGCTGGCCACACCACGGCTGATCCAAGCCAGAATGCCGTTGATCTTCTTGGCCGCCTGAGCCACTGCTGGCTCATATTCAGCCAACTATCAATTTACACCCCCAGGGTCATTTTCTTCCAGGCAGCTCTCCAGCCACCCCTCTTCAAGCCTGGAGTGCTGAATAGGGTTGTTGTGACCCAAGTGCAGGGCACAGTACTTGGCCTCTTTTGACCTCATTCAGTTGACCTCAGCCTGTGGATCCAGCCTGTCCTGCCCTAGTAGTTTAGCACAGATGCAAACTTTTGCAGGCGATTAGTCTGCTTATCTTTAGTCAAGCTAAGTGGAAATGGTAGAACCTTTAAATGTTAGAGATGCATGACAGAAAAGAGTAAGTACTTTCCCCAGGCAGAAGGGGAGAAAAGTGATTATGGAAATATATACCATTGTCCTTCCCAGCCAGTCTGGGACTATTTCTTATCAAGGTTCTGTTCATAGATACCTGTCTACATATTAAAACTCTTATCTGCAAGGTGGGTTTTGGGCAGTTCACTCCTTTTAAAGATGATTCAGTTGTTCTGGGATATAGAAAGCGATCATCATTAGATACAATTCTGTAAAGTCATAAATTGCAGAGATTTAATTACTTTAGAAACTTCCCTTCATTGTTGGTTGTGTGGTGAATTCCCTATGAGAAGAACTGTAAATGCAGAGCATCCTTTCTTTTCTTTCATCTTTCTGCTGTGCTTTAGCCAGTTGTGAAGGAGGGAGGAGAACTGGACGAGCAGCTGGAGCGAGACCGCCTTCGGAAGGTTTTGAAGCGTATGGGAAAACTAAAGTGTTCGAGGGAGGTAAGCTGCATTGTGCTAAGTATCCTGCATTAAACAGTAGTGGATGCGTTGTGAGAGTTGTACTGGGTATGCTGTGGGACTGGCCAAAGCTGGATTTGTTTCAAGATCTTTGCTATGCAGAATAGTTAGAGTGGGAAGGGGCCTTTAGCAGTCCTCTGCAGTGAGCAGGGACATCTCCAGCTAGATCGGGTTGCTCAGAGCACTGTTCAGCCAACCTTGAATGTTTCCAAGGGTGAAGCATCCACCACCTCTTGGGGAAACCTGTGTCAGTGCCTCATCCACATCATAAAATCTCTTTGAGTGTTTGATGTGTTGTTGCCTTCAAGGAGGATCAAGAGGACGCAGGATTGTTTCTTGCATGCACCCAAAGTATTTTATTAATGTGTGCTTCTGCTCTTTCCTTAAGTTGTTTGTGATAGCTGGGAAAACACTTTTTGCGTATAATTAACCCTGTGAGATTCTGTGGTTTTTGAAGACATTAATCAGCCAAAGATGGATAAGGAGATGGAGCCAGATGCATACATCAAAGAATGCTAGAAAAATTACTGATGAATGTTTGGTTTGTTCTGTTTGTAAGCTCATTGTCAAGTTTGTGTGCTCAAGGTTAGAGGGTACTCTGGTGGTGACACCACAGGAACCGCTGGAGTTCTTGCCCTCCACTGCAGCATGAGACAATAGCTGTATCCTAGGAACAACTGAAGGTTTTGTTTACCATCACCCTAATATTGCTGTGTTCTAGACAGTTTGACCAGCCAACAAAGTATAAAACCTTCCTCTTTTTCTGCACAACTCCTCCATTTGTACCTGAAAACTTTTCCATTTTGTGCGTCCTCATTTAACATCCTGATTCTTCATTCCACATATTGAAATTTTGTGTTGTCCGCTACCTACAAAGAGATTCTAAGAAAAAGTTTCTCCCAGTTGCAGCCTCTTCTTTGTCCCAGATTTTGTCTGTCTGAATAGACTCACATTAAAGTTCAGTCTCTGGTCTGGCAGGAAAAGCAATAGTGCTTTGGTCAGCAAGCTATGGATTCTATGCGCAGTGGTCCTGTCACTGCTTGGAGAGTGGTTTTGTTCCATGCATTCTTCTTCTGCATCAACAGGGCTGCACAGGCAGCTTCACTAGCATAATGGGATACCTGTATCACATTAAAAAATGTGGGAAGGCTGCTTCTGAGCTGGAGAAAATGGCTATGAAGTGCCATCACTGTGGAAAAGCGTACAAATCAAAGGCAGGACTTGTCTACCATCTACGATCGAAGCACGGGCCGGTAAGTGCTAATTGCCGTCGCGTGGTGGTACTTCAGCTGCTCAGACTTGAGAGTCCAGTTCTGGGCCCCTCAGTTTAAGAAAGATGTTGAGATGCTGGAGTGCGTCCAGAGGAGAGCTACGAAGATGGCGAATGGGCTGGAGCACAAGCCCTATGAGGAGCAACTGAGGGAGCTGGGGTTGTTTAGCATGACGAAGAGGAGGCTCAGGGGAGACATTATTGCTCTCTACAGCTACCTGAAAGGAGGTTGTAGTCAGGCAGGGGTTGTTCTCTTCTCTCAGGCGACCGGTGACAGAACAAGAGGACACGGTCTCAAGTTTCGCCAGGGGAGGTTTAGGCTGGACATTAGGAAGAAGTTCTTTACTGCGAGGGTGATTGGCCATTGGAATGCGCTGCCTGGGGAGGTGGTGGAGTCACTGTCCCTGGAGGTGTTTAAAGAGAGATTGGATGAGGCACTTAGTGACATGGTGTAGTCGACAAGCAGGAGTAGGTGTAGGTGTTGGGTCATAGGTTGGACTCAATGATCTTAAAGGTCTTTTCCAACCTTGTGATACTGTGATACTTTTGTCTGCTGCTTGGGCAGGGAATTGGGGATGGCGAATCTGTGTGTTTTCCTGTCTCTCTGAGTATTCTGTCCTTGATATTTTTTTTCTGGCAGCGGCTGATTCTGTTCTGTGACCAGGATGATGTTTATAATAGTAAACCTTGGCAGCAACAAACTTTCCCCAGCTAGGCCTTTACTCTCCAGAAGAATAATGCTAACAGCATAACTTGTGAGGTGCTTTCCTTTGCTCTTCAAAGACCCAAGATCAGAGAAGAGCAAGGCAGTGCTATGCTTGCTGTCCATGAGGATTTTACTCAAATGATGTGATGTCCTTCCAAGAGCAGTGACTCCATGAAGGTCTCTGCTTGAGCCTTACTACTGTGGCCCCCCTGGAGCAGATCCAGGAGTCTGTCTCACTCGTGGGATGCCCTTCTGTACTTTGTGACAGCAAAACACAGCTGCGGGAACATTGTTGTGAGGGGTTTGGCAGGGTATTTTTTCACAGTATTTAGTGTAACCAAAATAAGAACTAGTGAAGGAGGCTAACCTTTTTTGTCCTTCATTGCAGGTCAATTTCCTCCACGAGGAGAGAAGAACGGAGAGCCTGAAGGAAATAAAACGGGAGCCAAACACTGCAGGCAGAGTCCAGAGGAGATCTGCAAAGGTGGCAATCTACTATCTCCACGAGCTAGCTGGAGAAGAGCTGGCCAAGGAGTGGCCCAAGAGGAAAGTCCTGCAGGACTTGATTCCAGATGACCGGAAGGTACAAGGCCTTAAAAATGCTATGTAGTCTTGTTTTATATCAGATGGGTCTTGCACTGGCATCTATCCAGTGTTTATGGCCCCCGGAAAGCAATGTTGAGGCAGTAATATCTTGTGGTAGGGAACAGGTTTTACTCTCTGATATTAGATTATGGCATTGCTGCAGTAGCGATTGCTCTAGGGTAAGTATTTCATTCAGGCAGGCTGTAATGACCTTCAAGGCCCATTGCTGTAATTTTCAGTGGGTACAAGTAAGGAAGGTGGTTATAGGCAGGGCGTTGCTCCCAAGTCATAGGCTGCAGGTCACTGCTGCCACGCAATGATGTTTTCTAGTTTTTCAGGCTTCACAGTTTCCAGGCTCTAAGGGAAACACAAGGGAAAAGGATGATTTGTGATTATAATGAGGCAAGTACATTTAGAGGAATTGTAGTCAAAGTTATGGGAAGTTTTGGATTCTGGTGTTGGGGGGGCTTTCCCGATTCAGTTATGTTTGTAGACAGTCTAGGAGATGGGAAAGGATTGTTTATTGAGAGTTTCACCGTTGGAGTACAAATAGCACTTCTGTCTCGCAGTCTGGGAAAGAAAGGGATGTGCTTGGCACTATGTGCAGCCACCATTGCTTCCAGCTTCTAATTCCATCTCTTTATCTCAGTTGAAATATACCCGTCCTGGACTGCCCACGTTTAGTCAAGATGTGCTGTGCAAATGGAAAACGGAGATAAAAATGTACCGGAGAGTCCACTGCCCAAATCAGGTAATCCTTAAACCTTCCTGAAGTCTCAAAGGGGACAGATTTCAGGTCTGTATGAGCCAACAGCTTTCCACAACCTAGGAACTTCATTTTATCTGTCTGTGGAACAGACTGGTACAGCTTTCACATCCAGCTCGGAGCTAGACCATTTGGAGGCTGGAGCAGTAGAAAAATGATAATCGCCTGCCTGTCTAAATCTAATTACAGGAGGAAGGAGGAGATGGAAGCGTAAGAGCAGAGGGACTTTGTCTGGCACAGCATTCAAGTTTCCTTTGGAAAGCTGGAAATGGGTGACAGAAGACTTGTGAGGCACTGGAATAGGTTGTGGATGCCCCATCACTGGAGGTGTTCTAGGCCAGGTTGAATGAGGCTTTGAGCACCCTGGTCCAGTATGAGGTGTCTCTATCCATGGCAGGAGGTCAGAACTGGGTGATCTGTACAGTCCCTTCCAAGCCAAACCATTCTATGATTCTCTGGCACTGTCACCCTGATGCAGGGATGCTTACACATGTGCATGTGGTTTGTTGCAGTCCCACACAGCAGTCACCAGTCAGATTCAGTGAGAAGAAATGGTCCTATTGGTGGAAATAAAGGTAGATGTGAAGCACACTGCCAGATAGCCAAGGGTCAGTGGTGGCTTCTATCTGGACGTGGTGTAAAGACGATGCCTTCCCCCTGCCCTACCCACCCCCAGGACTTTCTTCTCAGTTTTCAGACTTGCATCATTTCCAAGTATAAGAATTGCAATGTAGTGCTGTATGTGGAGCTGTGCCTGGAAAGTGACCATGCTGGTTCACTGACCTGTAACCCAGAGTGTGTGGCAGAGGGAGGTTTCAGGATCCAGGCTGAGCAGGATCTAATTTCCCAAGACTGATGCCTGAAGCTCCACGAGGGGTAGCCTGTAAAGCTGCCCTTTAACTGAGCCCACTGATGTGGAATGCAGTACTTCTGCGCTACAAGGTACACAAGCAGGGCAGGAAAGGCTGAAGTGTCTCGTACTTGTGCTGCGTCTGAAATCAATCTCTGCTACGCTTCAGGGAAAACACAAGGAAAACACAAACTTGATCATTTTTCTACGGCTTTTGGGTGAACGTAACTGCGACAGGAGTCTCTTTATTTTGTCTAAATGTGCTTAGAAACTGGAACTTTTTAACTTACTGAAAGGTTAAGTCTCTCTTAACAGTCTTTTTACCAGAAGATTTCTGGCTTTCTGAGACCTGGTGCCTTCCTCCTGCTACCTCTCTTATCCCTTTTGGAATCGTCTTTCAGAAAACAAGATTTTCTAGTGAAGGAAGACATGATGTCTTACTGGTGTTTTGCTGACACACTTTTTTTTATTGTTTCAGGGTTGTGAATCAGTGTATGGCAGTGTCTCGGGACTCAAATCTCACCTCGGCACATGTACCTTGGTTGGTAGCCACCTTATTCTCACTAGCTTTTATATCAGTAGCCCTACTGGCCTGGGCAAGCACACCCTCTGCTGGATAAAGACCTGGCTGGATGGCTGGGCCCAAAGGGTGGTGGTAAATGGAATTAAATCCAGTTGGAAACCAGTCACAAACGGTGTTCTCCAGGGCTCAGTGCTGTGTCCAGTCCTGTTCAATATCTTTATCAACAATCTGGATGAAGGGATCGAGTGCCCCCTTAGCAAGCTTGCAGGTGACACTAAGCCAAGAGGGCCAGTGGCATCTTGGCCTGTATCAGAAACAACGTGGCCAGCAGGAGCAGGGAGGTGATTGTGCCCCTGTGCTGAGCACTGGTGAGGCTGCATCTCGAGTGCTGGGTTCAGTTTAGGGCCTCTCACTCCAAGAAGGACACTGAGGGGCTGGAGCGTGTCCAGAGAAGAGCAGTGAGGCTGGTGAGGGGGCTGGAACAAGTCCTATGAGGAGCAGATGAGGGAATTGGGTTTTTTAGCCTGGAGAAAAGGAGGCTCAAGGAGACCTCATCACTGTCTACAACTGCTTGAAAGGAAGTTGTGGTGAGGTGGGTGTTGGTCTCTTCTCAGAAGTGACAAGTGATAGAACGAGAGGAAATGGCCACAAGTTGCATCAAGGGAGGTTTAAACTAGACATTAGGAAAAATTTCTTCACTGAAAGAGTGGTCAGGCACTGGCACAGCTGCTCGGGAGGTCATTGAGTTGCCATCCCTGGAGGTGTTTAAAAGATGGGTAGATGAGTTTCTTAGTGACATGGTTTAGTGAGGGGATAGGTATGGTTGGACTCGATCTCAGAGAGGTCTTTTCCAACCAGATGATTCTATGATTTTGTGATTGTCCCTGTCCCTCACATATCTGCTGTTCAAGCTGTCGTCCTGCCATCTGCTAATCTGATTTCCCCACAATTTGAGCACTTCCCTGTTTGCTGGTGGGGTTTGACATTGCAAACACTGCTTGAGGCAAGGAGAAAGCATCTTCATGGCATGTGTTTTAGTGAAACTGCAGTCCTACCTGTAGGTTCACTGCTACAAGAGCGTTTTTTCCAGGTATACTGCTGGAGACCTTGTAATGTCTTACAGGGCAGCCCTGTGCTTTGTGGGTGTTAACTGTCGATAATGCCAGTGCTCCTGTAGCGAAGGCTTTGTCTGGTATCGATAAGAGTATCTACTTCTTACTAGGTTATAGCCGAGCAAGTTTCAAACACAATGTACACAAATATCAGCCTTGGCAGCAATTGGTGATGGATTTTTTTTGTTTGTTTTGGTACCAGGGAGACTTTGTGGCTGGTAAATACAAGTGTCTCTTGTGTGAGAAGGAGTTCATTTCAGAAAGCGGAGTCAAGTATCACATCAACTCTGTGCACGCTGAGGTAAGGCAGGTGAAACAGAAGGCCTCAAACCCCAAGCTGTTGGAGGTGAAGAGGGTGTCTGGGGACGAAAATGATGGGTACTTGCCCGGTTTATTTTTACCTTGCTCACTGTTGGGAACAGGACTGGACTTGAGTGGCCTTTGATTTGCTTGAACGTAGCTGGCCTGAGGAGCAAGTTCAGGTCTTCAGCATTTCCCATGCCTTTAGCCCAGGTGATTGCCAAATCAAACTTGAGTCCTCTGAGATTATGATACCTGATGAGGAATATCAAAGATCAGAGCTTTGTTAGGCAGCTGTCTTTCCAGATTTCCACATTTGAGGAAATCCGTTTCCCATGAGGCAGTTTATTATAAGCCCTGATAGGATTCATATGGTATTTCCACCATCAGTACAAACTTGCTGCCTTCTAAACCCTCCAGGACTGGTTTGATGTGAATACAACTACCACCAAAAGCTTTGAGAAGCTAATGAAAATCCGCCAAAGGGAAGAGCAGAGGAAGCAACGGAAGAAACGTCCTTTGACCCGAGGCAAAAAGAAGAGAACTGGGACCCTGGCTGCCAAGAAGCTTCCTACTACTGGAGTTGAAAAAACGAGGAGAAGTAAGAGAAGTTGTCCACAGCAAGTGGACAATGAGAGTGTGAGCAGTGAGGAGGGGGAGACCCAGGTTGCACAGAGAGCTGAATTTCCGAAAACCAGCCACAAGTGAGGCCGGAAGTAAATCCCTCAAAGAAGAGCAGGAGTAAACCTAAAGCTTTTCAGTTAATGCTTCTGTCAGATTCACAGCCCACAATGATACTATAAGTGACTGAATGTCTTTGGGACTGTGACTGAGTTCTGCTCGGTGACCTTGATTTGGGAACTGTTGCCTCTGGTCAGTTGTGAGAGAGGTCAAACCAAAGCTGTGGGACAGAGGCTGCCTCCTGCCTTTTTTCCCTTGGACCGTGGCGCTAGCAGTGTACCCAGCGTTGTTCCTGCTCTGGTTACAGTCTTCATTTGGGTCACATAATTGCTTGTTTAGTGGTTTTCAGTAGAGCAGCTATTTTGTCATCTTCCTCCGATGGGTAAGATCAGGGTTCTTTTTTAGTTCTCCCTACAAGGGACTGACTAGCACAGGGTTTAGGTCTCCTTATGGAGGGAATCCTTTATTGCACAGTATGCACACAAACGAGCTTGCCCTGTACTTGTCCATCCTGTTGTCAGCAAGGCTGCCACGGAAGAGCAAACATCTTCCTAGAGTGTGCTCCAGTAGGTGCACAATGCACTTGTCTCTGTGTTGAGGCTTACCACCAGACAGTAGCACACGCACTCTGATATGCTTGGCAGTGATGGGACATCATTATTGCCCTCGACAGGAACCCAGTATTCCCCCAGCATCTGTCTTCTGCGGCACTGAGTTTTCGTAGAGGGTCTTCCAGTCCAGTGAGGAATAAACACTCCCCAGCCTTTTGGAGACGCAATGGCCTTTCAGAAACCCCAGTACCTAATGGAGTAAGATGCCTTTGTGGGCCCTCTGAAGACTGCACCTTTCTGACTGACCTGGGAAACAAACTTAATGCAAGGCAGTGCACATCTCCAATAGCACTCTTGGTAATGCTGAAGTCCTGGCACCACTGAACCGCCTTGCTGGTGGTGTTCTTTGTTGTGCCTGTGCTCCCATAACGTCCCTTTTTTTCTGCACTGTTGACACCTCCTTCCTTGTCTGACATCACTTGTTTCCTTTGTGTGAATGAGTCATGTTAGCTGTAGCTTCCCTGCATGGAAAAGGTTAAAAGAAGAGGGTTCATTAGCATAATTCCCATGTTGATGTAAACTCTGGATCATAGAGAACATCTTCCTGTGCTCCATAAAAACCAGCAGCTGTCCCAGAAGCCAGTAGGAAGCAGCAGCACTGGCAGTCCTACCATGAATTTGCAAAATTTGACCTTTTTCTTGCAGTTTTGCGGACATGCAGATAAGGCAGCCAACTCCGTGTAACCTCCTTGTGAATTTTCACTGTCCAGCAAAGCTGCCAGTGCTCAGTTCACAGGGAAGCTGTCACAGTGCCTGGTGAACAGGCAGGTTGATGCATGTTACTGCTGGCGTTAGCAGCAGCAGTGCTGCATGGCCAGAGTGCTCTCGAGAGCTGCCTCTCCTATGTGGTAAGCAAAGTAGACCCAGTTGAGCAAGGTCTGTCTGTCATGGAGACCAACACCTGACTGGTATGAGGCAGCGTGCAGTGCTCCAGTGTGATTGCCTGCACTGCCGTTCTAGTCATGTGCTGGAAGTGTAAATACAGGAACTTCTGTGCAGGGTGCATGAGGTTTGCAGGAAGAGGGACAACAAGGTCAGAAGACAACAAAATAAAATGTCACCAGTGCGAGAACGTGGTTTCTGTCTATTTGGTGTGTGGTGTGCTGTCCCTACTTGCACAACACACCCCAGCCTGCTCACACGGTTGTCCTGCATCCTCTGGTACTGCTCAGTATCCACTCTACATAACTGTACTTTGACGACATGTTTACTGCCTTCCTGCCCAGAAAATGGACAGCACTATAAACCCATGAATTAAAGGAGGTTATTCTTTGTGGATTTTAGTCTGGAGTCCTGTTGCTGTCATTTATGAGTTACTAAACAGGACTGCTTTGTAGACCTGGCTACTTGTGATCACCTGGATTTTGTGGAGTGACATTAATGACAATCAAGAAGAGGAGGCTGAAGGGAGACCTCATTGCTCTCTACAACCACCTTAAAGGAGGCTGTAGTGAGGTGGGTGCTGGTCTCTTCTCCCAAGTAACAAGCGACAGGACGAGAGAAAATGGCCTCAAGTTTCACCAGGGGACATTCAGATTGGGTATTAGGAAAAAAATTTTTACTGAAAGAGTGGTGAAGCCCTGGCAGAGGCTGCCCAGGGCAGGGATGGAGTCCCCATCCCTGGAGGGGTTCCGAAACTGTGTGGCTGTGGCACTTTTGAGACATGATTTAGTCAGCACGAGTGTGTTGGGCTGATGGCTGGGCTGGATGATCTTAAGAGGTCTTTTCCAACCCTAATGATTCCATGATTCTGTAATGTATTCTTCCCCCACATAACATGACATGTGGAAGAAAATCCAACAGTATATTCATTCTCCATTGGTGTTAACAGGAGATGGTTTGCTGGATTGGCTCATGCTGATAAGAGGCAGTGTGGTACTGCTGCTCCAGCACAATCCAGTGCTGCTGGGGAGTGGGATCTGTTCAGGAGTGCCTGCATCCTCATGGAGGTGGACTAGGGCTGCCTAAAAAAATATCTATTTCTGATGTCTCAGTCTCCCTTCTTTCAGCTTAAAACCATTCCCCTCATCCTGTCCCTGCACTCCCTGATCAAGAGCCCCTCCTCAGATTTCCTGGAACCCCTTTCAGTCCTGGGAGGCTGCTCTAAGGTCTCCCCGCAGCCTTCTCTTCTCCAGGCTGGACAACACCAACTCTCCCAGTCTGTCCTTGTATGGAAGGTGCTCCAGCCCTCGGATCATCTCTGTGGCCTCCTCTGGACTCACTCAGACAGATCCATGTCCTTGCTCTGCTTCAGCTCAGTGTAAAAATAGGAATCGGGCCGGGAGACAGGTGATGTGGGTTCTGAATTTGGTGTTCTGCTCTTGCTGCTGTTGCTATACTCACTGTGATCTCTGTGCTTACTGCAATCACAGCTCTTGCTGAAAATTACTGATCAGGATGGCTGAGCACCAGGCAGCGAGTGGTTGTACTGTAATATATTGCTGGGGGATGAGGAGCTCCATATGAGCTGGCAACGTGCTCACAGCCCAGAGAGAAAAGTGTATGCTGGGCTGCAGCCAAAGCGGTGGGACCAGCAGGGCCAGGGAGGGGATTCTGCCCCTCTGCTCTGCTGAGACCCCGCCTGAAGCCATGTGTCCAGTTCTGAAATCCTCAGCACAGGAAGGACATGGATCTGTTGAAGCAGGACCAGAGGAGGCCACCAAGATGATCCAAGGGCTGGAGCACCTTCCGTACAAGGACAGGCTGGCGAAGAGAAGGCTGTGGGGAGACCTTAGAACAGCCTCCCAGTACTGAAAGGGGCTCCAGGAAAGCTGGGGAGGGGCTCTTATTCAGGAAGTGCAGGGACAGGACAAGGGCAAATGGTTTTGATCTGAAAGAGGGAAGATTGAAACGAGATCTTGGGGGGAAATGTTTTGCTGTGAGGGTGGGGAGGCCTTGGCCCAGGCTGCCCAGAGAAGTGGTGGCTGCCCCATCCCTGGAGGTGCTCAAGGCCAGGTTGGATGGTGCTTGGAGCCCCCTTATCCAGTGGGAGGTGTCCCTGCCCATGGCAGGGTGTGGCACTGGATGGGCTTTGAGGTCCATTCCCACCCAAACCATTCCATGATTCTATGGAATCAATGAATAATGAACTGGCTTTGGTTACCTGTTTCTGAAGAAATGCAGAGTCTCCCTTCTGAGGGGCAATCACACTTTTAAAAACAGATGCCTCTACTATAGGAGACCTTTGAGCATTATTCAGATGGATTTCGGACCTGATACAACATGCATGAAAAGTGACACCACACTAACTGATGTCCCAGCAGAGGTGCTCAATATAACCACACACCCCCCCAATCTCACTGTTAATCCTGCTATATTTTAATTATGATCTTGACCTACTTGATATTGCAGACAGCTGGCCTTCACAGCTGAGCAACACCTTGAGAAATAACATCATGCTTCATGCTGCTTTCATTACCAGCATCACAGCCGAGCACCGTCCGAGTGATGCCCACCCTCCAGCCGGACACTCATCATGCAGATCACCGAGCAAGCACTGGGGACTGAATCGCTCTGGGAGCTGATCCTGGACCCTGGATCTGCTCTGAGCACACTGCAGCTGTGCAGGGACACATCTTGCTTACAGATAACTTAATGGTTGCCAACTGTGTCCTGGGCTCCATCCAAAGCAGAGGGACCAGCAGAGAGAGGGAGGAAACTCTGCCCCTCTGCTTCGCTCTGGTGAGACCCCACCTGGACCTGCGTCCAATTCTGGAATTCTCAGCACAGGAAGGACATGGAGCTGTTGGAATGGGTCCAGAGGAGGCCACGGAGATGATCCCAGGGCTGGAGAACCTCCTGTACAAGGACAGGCTGGGAGAGTTGGGGTTCAGCCTGGAGAAGAGAAGGGTCTAGGGGGACCCTGGAGCAGCCTCCAATACTGACAGGGGCTTCTGGAAAGCTGGGGAGAGGCTCTGGATCAGGGAGTGCAGGGATAGGATGAGAGGAATGGTTTTGATCTGAAAGGAGACCGAGATGAGATCTTGGGGAGAAATGTTTTGCTGTGAGAGTGGGGAGGCCCTGGCCCAAGGGTGCCCAAGGGTGCCCCATCCCTGGAGGTGTTGAAGGCCAGGTTGGATGGGGCTTGGAGCCCCCTGATCCAGAGGTAGGTGTCCCTTCCCATGGCAGGGGGTGGCACTGGGTGGGCTTGGAGGTCCAAACCACTCTTCAGTGATTCTATGGTAATGGGAGCAGTTGCATGGTCAGCACAACAAACCCAACGAGCAGATCCAGTGTCAGGGGCACAGGTGGCAAGTTATTGTGGTCCTGTCCAAAACAACACCAGGAGGAGGTGTCGGAGGAAAGGCAACAAGACAGCCTGGGGTGGGGGGCTGGAAACTGGGTCAGAATCCCTCAGTCCCACACTGAGAGGAGCAACCAGCCTTGGTCTCCATGCAGCACAGGCTCAGGTCCTACCCCAGACACGAAACAGACCATCTCCGACTCTGCTGCAGCCTTGTGTGTTCTTGGCAGCTGCGAGGCATATAAAGAGAAGCTGTCAGAACATCCCCCTCAGTTTCATAACTTCTAGGCTAAACAACCCAGTTAATTCAGGCTTTCACCAAAAGCTGCTTTGCCGAAACCTCCCTCTTAAGGACTCTTAAGCGAATTTTCTCTCCTGAAGCCCGAGACCCTGGCTGGACCAATTCCCACTAAACCCCAGAAGATGAATCAATACTATCAGGCAGAAGATGATGCATTGGAGCCACATCTACTCCTTGCAGGCTCTGTGCCTCTTTGCACAGGTGCCTGACATCTCCTTTTGCATGGTGGCTGGTCACTACAGAGCAGCATTCAGCTTGGGATGCAACCTTCACCCAGTGCTCCTCAGTCTTTTTCTCACGTCTCAAACACCACACACTGTCTATTTGTCCCATCTTGAAAGGGTAGAAAAGAAATTATCAGCTGGGCAAGATGATAAGGATCTGCAGTGTCACAAATGGTGCGGTGCATGTGCGTCACAAACAATTATTAACTGTTTCTTACAATAGAAACTCGGAGGCACCAGAAGAGATAATTTGGCAGCTGGTCTCAACCCAACAGAATAAACCACTTTTCACATTGCATATAGTTACACAGCAGAACTCTTGATTTCCCAATATCCTGTGAGAAGCAAAAGTATAAATGTCTGTTCTTGGACAGCACTGATTTCCCCAACAATTATGCAGCAGATGGTAAAAAAAAATAATCACCAAATGAGCAAAGAAAGCTAGAATTGGGAATTATTAATGGTTAGCAGAGGGGCTTTCCATGTTCATAAAGTCTCAAAGGACTGATATCCGCAAACTGGTGGTGCATCTGAGCCCGTTCCTTGGCTGAAGGCAATGAGGGAAGTTCCTGTAGCAGCTTTAGAGAGCGTATCTTGATTTGCTGCAACTTTGTCCTCCGTCACTGTCATCACAAGGATTCAATCAGTTAAGTCCACCTCCATGGGTGGGAACTGGGGCATGGCTGAATCAGTATAGACAAACCCTCACAGCACACCTTGGACATCATTTTCCAGTGAACAAGAGGCAAGATGACAGCCAGTGCAGAGCAGCAGCCATGGCAGCTTCAGGGTGAGCTGGTGGCAAGGAGTCAGGGATCCATCAGGGATGTTAATAGTTGAAGTTGAATTAAGACAAAGTCTCAAATGATTCGCTAAAAGTTTATTTCAGATAGGAAAGCAAAGGCAGCGCTGGGCGGCCGGGAAGTCGCAGCTTCACCAAGGCTCGCAAAGTTCGGGCAGCTCAAGCAGGCTTTTTATACATTTTTTTTTTTCTCTGACTTGCAGATTTCAGCAGTTACACAAGCAGGAGAGCAAAGGGGATAACAGCACCTGTTAATCTTGAGCAAGAACAGAAAGCAAAGGCAAAGACATAATATTTCATGAAGCAGACAACTCTGTAACCTTGAGATAATGCTGTGCCTCATTCCTTCTTGAACAGGGCGATTTGTGCCTGAAACAGTGAGGCCGCTTTCTCCTTGCATTCTTTGGTTTAAGCAGCAAATTGATCTCTATTTCTCACAGGGAGATGGGTTCTGGAGGTGCAGGGGTTGTCCAGGGAGAAAAAGAGAAGGGTACAGGACCTCAGCCCTGCATCCAGCTCTGGAATCCTCAGCACAGGAAGGACATGGAGCTGTTGGAGAGGATCCAGAGGAGGCCATGGAGATAATCCCAGGGCTGGAGCACCTCCTGTACGAGGACACGTTGGGGTTGTCCAGCCTGGAGAAGAGAAGGCTGATGATAGCTGGGACTGGCGTGCTGCTAGTGATTGGGGGAGGCTGGGGGCGGGGCTGGTGATTGGGGAGGTGGGAGTGGTTCTGGTGTTTGGGGAGGCTGTGGCAGCGCTGATGATTTGGGTGGGGCTGGGAATGTTCCTGATGATTGGGGGGGCTGGGGGCGGGGCTGGTGTTGGAGGGGCTGGGGGCGGTCCTGGTGTCGGGGCGGTCCCCGCTCCGTCCCGCCCCGCTCGGCCCGGGCTCGGCCCCGCTCGCTTTGCGGTGCAGGAACCGGGCCGGTACCGGGGCCGCCGCCCGGGCCGGGGCCGTGTTCCGGACCCCCTCAGCGCCCCCCGCCATGGGCCGGGTCCCCGCGCTCCTCGGGCCCCTCCTGGTGCTGCTCGGCTGCGGCGGCGTGAGAGCCAGTAAGGATGGGGTGGGGTGGGATGGACGGGATGGGATGGATGGGAGGGGATGTACAGGATAGGACCGGGATGCGATGACACCGAGCTGGAGGGGGCCGGAATGGATGGGACTGTGACCGTGCCAGCCGCCCCGCGCACCGGGCACGGCTCTGCCACTGTCTTCCCTTGTGCGTGTCCTTGTCCCTCGCCAAGGAATTCCCCCTCGCAGCCAGGGATGCTCCGGCGCTGCGGTATGGCTGTGAGCTGGTCCTGGCTGGCAGGGATGCTCAGAGCTGTGGGATGGACTGTGAGCCGGTCCCTGGCTGGCAGGGATGCTCAGCGCTGCGGGATGGGCTGTGAGCCGGTCCCTGGCTGGCAGGGATGCTCAGCGCTGCGGGATGGGCTGTGAGCCGGTCCCTGGCTGGCAGGGATGCTCAGCGCTGCGGGATGGACTGAGAGTCGGTCCCTGGCTGAGAGAGATGCTCAGCGCTGTGGGATGGCTGTGAGCCGGTCCCTCTGTGCTAGTGTACGCTCGGACACTGAGGTCTCTGGCACCTCTGCAGCTTTATCTGCCCTCCCCTGTGCCAGGGGCTGCCTCCAGCTGCTGGTTCACCCCTTCTGAGGTCGCTGATCTTTTAATTGAACTACAAGAACCAGCCCTCACAGACAGGTTTTGCTCTGCTCTGCTGTGTTCTCAGTCTCCTGGCAAAATACGTGTTCTGGGGCCTGACCAATTCGGGAAGAAATGCAGTCAGGACTGTTAAAAAGGGGGACACTTATTTTTAGATGTGCAGCCTGGTGCTTCCCTCCCTGCTGCAGGGATGAGTTGGGACAATATCTGGGTGCCCTTGAGAAGCATTCCCAAGGGCATGGGCCGAGGGGTGTGTCATGTCCCATCTCTGGAGTAACAGCGGGATGAAGAGGATTGTGGTCCCCTCTCATATTGGGATGCAGAGGGTGGAGGTCCCCTCTCCAGAGTCACAGCAGGATGGGGAAAGGTTGAGATCCAGCACTTCCCACTGCTTCAGTGGGCCTGAGGGGAATGTGTTGCTGTGCTGGCAGGACCACAGCCTGCACCAGGCCCTAAGTGATGGCTCTCTCTGGGGTAGTGCCCATTTCTTAATGTGGTTTTAATCAAAAGTGAAGCTGGATAACATAAATGATGCAGAATCATTAGTAGTTAATTAATTATGCAGGTCTTAACTGTGGCATGCTTTTCCCGGAGAGCCCAGTAGGGTGTTGGAGCATCTTGGCTTTACAGGAATGTTTTTAATAGTTGGCTTCAGAGAGTGCATTGCACTCACAGATCTTGATGGCAGCGGCTCTGGCATGGAACTGCTCTGACCTCAGCTGCGGAGCTGGCTGGAAAACATTCAGGTTAATGTGGGACTCACACACAAAGCTTGCGGTGGTGCGAGCTGTCCTCTGGAGGTCTTGTCGTGACTGGCAGTGAGGTCTCATCTCATGTATCCTTGGGGTTAAACACTGCCCTGTGCTTCCAGAATGAATTTATCTAGTTTTGATTTGCAAACCAGGAGCCCTGTGTCCAGTTCTGGAGTCCTCAGCACAGGAAGGACGTGAAGCTGTTGGAATGGGTCCAGAGGAGGCCATGGAGATGATCCCAGGGCTGGAGCACCTCCTGTACAAGGACAGGCTGGGAGAGTTGGGGTTGTTCAGCCTGGAGAAGGGAAGGGTCTGGGGGGACCCTAGAGCAGCCTCCAATACTGACAGGGGCTTCTGGAAAGCTGGGGAGGGGCTCTTGATCAAGGAGTGCAGGGATAGGATGAGAGGAACGGTTTTTATCTGAAAGAAGGGAGACCGAGATGAGCTCTTGGGGAGAAATGCTTTGCTGTGAGAGTGGGGAGGCCCTGGCCCAAGGGTGCCCAGAGCGGTGGTGGCTGCCCCATCCCTGGAGGTGTTGAAGGCCAGGTTGGATGGTGCTTGGAGCCCCCTGATCCAGAGGGAGGTATCCTTTCCCATGGCAGGGCATGGGACTGGTTGGGCTTGGAGTTCCCTTCCAACCTAAACCATTGCATAATTCTGTTCTTTAGGGAGGCTGCTACAAGCTCCATCCGCAGACTTTTGCATTACAGAGATGTTGGACCCTGCCTTTACTTTCCTCACATATGGTTAAAGGTTGGGAAGTCAAACTGCCTCCTTTGGGCATGCTCAGACCCTTTCTTCTTCCTTTAGATATAAAAAGATACCTGCTTTTATCACTGTAGTTGTATCCTGTGAAGCACGAGGTCTGGTTCTTGCCCTGAACCCAGCTGGCAGGCTCTGGTCACTGAGCTCATGGGTTCCAAAGAGGAGAGCACGACAGTGCTACCTGCTAGGAATGGTTGAAAGATCATGCTAAAGCCTAAGGCATGCTCACAGGTGGTTTGGGCCACACTGGCTGGTTCAGACTGAAGCAGCTTCCAGCACTGAATTTCTGGGCTGTTCCTGACCTCTGTACATTTGCTAGCTTGGTGGTAGCCTTAGAGAACTCTTCTTAGGCTTCAGGCGAGCAGTACTGTTGCAATTCCCTGCATGCACATCCTTTGGGATGTCTCTGCCTGGGACCAGGCGAGGGAGTGAGTGTTTGCTGACAGGGTGCTGCATGCAGGTGGGCTGTTGGCCGTGCAGTGAACTTGGACACTGGCCATGGCTGAAGAAACCAGACTTACTTAGTCTGGAAAACCAGATCCCATCTGTGGGGAGTTCAGCTCCCGTGTGCACAGAGGACGCACCTCAGGCATTGTCCCAGTCTAGGGAGCGCAGCTTCATTCAGCCAATTCTGCTGTGTAAGTGACCAGGATGTGAGGATAAGGACACAGCTCGGACTCCCTCTCATGGATTAGTGATGAAGCAGGGTCCCACTGGCAAAATTCTAGGGATACACACCCTATGGGATAAAGGATATTCAGGTGTATCTTTGAATGCTTTCCTGTTTTCCAACCCTGTTCTGGAAGAGAGGGCTTAGCATCCTGTAATGCCCTTGTTCAATGTCCCACCTAAAGCACTGGGTGCAGTTTTGGGTGCCCCAGTATAAAAAGAATCTCAAGCTACTGGAGAGAGTCCAAAGGAGGCCACAAAGCTGGTGAAGAATCTAGAGGGGAAATCAGGAGGAGCAGCTGAAGTCTCTGAAGTTCAGCCCGGAGAAGAGGAGACTGAGGGGAGACCTCATTACAGTTTACTGCTTCCTCACAAGAGGAGGCAGAGGTGCTGAGCTCTTCTCTCTGATGATCCAAGGGAATGGCAGGAAGATGTGCCAGGGAGGGTTAGATTGTATATTAGGAGAAGGTTCTTCACCCTGAGGGCGTAGAGGACTGGAACAGCTCCCCAGGGAAGCAGTCACATCACCAAGCCTGACAATATTCCAGAAGCATTTGGCCAACACCCTCAGACCCACGGAGTGAATGGTGGGGTTGTCCTGTGCAGGGGCAGGAGTTGGACTCGATGATCCTTGTGGGTCCCTTCCAACTCAGGGCATTCTGTGACTGTGTTGTCTCCAGAGCCTCTGACTCCTGGAGATGAGGCAGCCACCGTCCAAGGATGCCCTCAGTCCTAGCGACTGTCTGAGAAGGTGATTTCTGAGCTCTGTGGGTCACCCTCCTGTCTGCCTCAGTTGCCCATGGCCAACCACAAACCTGCATTTCTCAGAGTGGGAGTCACAGCCCTTTTCCCGGTCATGGAGCTGGGTATCCTCAAAGGTGAATGAATGCATTCAAGTAGCCAACCTGCAGAAGTGGTCTTTCCTTGTCATGAACAGTGGCTGGTGGTGCCTGGTTGTCTGTTTTCTTGTTCTCTGGGGCCCTTTTTCTACCTGTGTAAATCACAGCGCTGAACTTGTGCTGCACAAGCAGTTGCAGAGAAACTTGCCTTGTTTACAGGGACAGAGGATGTGCGAGCAGCAGCTTCCGTGCCTTCCCTCACACGCTCCGGTTTCTCGTTTCCAGGCAGCATCTGGCTTCATGCGCAGGTCTGTGTGCCTGTGCCAGATTCTGCCATGCTCTCCACACAGCGGGATCTCAGAGCGGTGCCGGTGTGGACCACAGGTCAGTCAGCTTTCTGAAGGATGGCAATGGCTACAGCTGAGCAGTGCTGCCGGCTTTGCAGCTGAAGGAAAGTCAGCTCTGCCTCCCGCGTTGGGCTTCCCTCCCTGCTGGAGCAGGGAACAATGCCAGGCGGATGAGGCTGCCAGATTGAGTTGCAGAGTGTGTTTATTCCAAACTGCCCCATTTTTCTGTCACAGTTGATACATAAATTCTGTGTCTGGGCTGCTTCCTACACAGTTCTGGGTGGTGTGCCAGGCATTCATGATGTGCACTTCCACGGGGCAGCCCAGAGCTTAGAGGAGCTGGATTTTACCACCACAGTCTTGGTTGAAGAATTGTGTTAACATAGGATTTGTTTAGACTTTCTGGATGCTATGGAAACTTGAGCCCTCCCTGCCAAGAATCTGCTCTGTACCCAGGCCGGAGCCGGATGAGGTGAACTTCCCAACAAAGGGAAGCATCCAAGCAGCAGTTGAAGGTACCTCAGGTCTGCAAGCAGATGCCCTCGAGAAGAGCTGATGCGATTGTCATTCTCACTGGCAGCAGGGTCTCTGCAGTGCTCCGAGACAGACAGGCTGCAGGATGTGTCTTTCCATGTGATTCTGAACTGCAAGGACTGGTTAAATTGCCAGGATAGGCTCTTCAACCCTGTCATTCTGGTTTACTCAGGCCAGGCCTTCCTGCATTCCCTATTCTGATGCCTGCAAGGTGCCAGGAGACTTCTAGGACCCTTCATGTCCTTGGCTGGGTCCAGCTGCCTGGGCACGAGGTCAGTGTTGCTGCTCCCGTTTACATGGATGTGTTATGAGTGATGGGGCTGTGTCTGCTGCTGTGAGTGAGTCCTGAGAGAGGAGTCGGTCAGGTGCCTGGCGCGTGTGTCCTCCTTCCCCAGCGTAGGACACTGCGGAGGGTGAGGTGTGCAGTAAGCACATCTCGCACCAACAGCCTGGCAGGGAGGAGTCCTGGCCAGCAAGCACCGCTTATCAAAGCCTGCGGGTGCCATGCAGGGACAAGTGGGACAGGCAGGGAGCAGCTCGGCACCCACTGCCCAGGGAGCTCCTTGCCGTGCATGTGGTGCTGCTGGCAGGGGATCAGTCTCACCTACCCACTGTGCTGCTCCTCTCCTGGGAGCAAATCTGCTTGGAGAAGCTGCTCCCAGTGGCCCTGCCCACCGTGCTGCCATGGGCAGGTGTTGGAAAGGGTGGGCAGGGGTGAGGGCCCCTTCTGAAATGCCTTCTTTTGCCTCTTTCCTGTGCCTTGCCTCGTCCATCCTTGGCTCACCCAGACAGGCCACCCTCCCCGGTCAACGTGACTGTGACGCAGCTGAAGGCCAACTCTGCCACAGTCTCCTGGGACGTCCCAGAAGGAGACGTGGTCATCGGCTATGCCATCCTACAGCAGGTACCCAGGCTGTGTCCCGGGGGGCTGTGACCCCTCTTACTGGAGGGGGAAAACTGTGGAGGGTCTCTTGATCAGGGAGTGCGGGGATAGGATGAGAGGAATGGTTTTGATCTGAAAGAGGGGAGACTGAGATGAGATCTTAGGGAGAAATGTTTTGCTGTGAGGGTGGGGAGGCCCTGGCCCAGGGTGCCCAGAGAAGTGGTGGATGACCCCTCCCTGGAGGTGTTGAAGGACAGATTGAATGGGACTTGAAGCTCCCTGATCCAGTGGGAGGTGTCCCTGCCCATGGCAGGGGGTGGGACTGGATGGACTTGAAGGTCCATTCCATGATTCCACGATTACCAGTGTGCTCTGAAGCAGTTTGGAGTTCCTCTGGCACCAACCTGAGGACACCTTTGCTGTTGCGCAGCCCCTGCCAGGGTGCCCCGAGCCATCCATCCTGGTGGGAGGCAATAGGCCGTGGGATGCACAGGGGTAGCTGTCCCTCCTGTGTCTTCACTGCGATATCTCTGGATAAGGATGGTGTTGCAGCCACCCTTCTTTGCCTGACTTGCTCCACTACCGCAGCCCCAGATGAGTGTGGCTCCTCCAGGGAGGCACCTGGCTCTCAGGCCACTAAGGATGGTGCGTAGCAAAGTGCTGGCCAGCTTGGCCCACCCAGGGTGGATGGTTGCCAAGGAAGGAAGGACTGAAGGCAGTGTGCCCAGCACAGCCCTGCAGAAGCGGGGCCTGTGCCTGGTGCAGCTGGAATGGCCCCCTGGGTTGACAGCTCTTCACTCTGGCAGCGCCAAGATGGGCAGATGCAGCGCTTCATCAGGGAGGTGAACACCACTAACCGTGCCTGCGTGCTGTGGGACTTGGCAGAGGATGCCGACTACATCATCCAGGTGCAGAGCATTGGACTCTATGGAGAAAGCCAGGCCAGCAAGCGTGTCCACTTCCGCACTCTGAAGGAGACCGACCGCCTCCCTTCCAACAGCTCCAACCAAGGTGAGGCAGCTCCTTCCAGCTCGGCCTGGTGCTGCTGGCAGGGCCATGTCCACAGGGATCCAGCAACCAGCAAGGAAGGAAGCGTCCTGCTGTTGTGTCCGCTATGGCCACGATGATGTCCCCATGCTCTGGTTTACAGCTGCCTCAGGTCTTGGCATGCTACCCAGCTAAGCAGGCTGTGACCAGGACGACTGTGGTGGACAGCTTGGTTGCTGTTCGTAGGCAGCAGATACCAAACAGGCTCTCAGGTCTCCCAGCCTGCAAGCTACCAAAGGGCGAATGACAGAGTCCCACGATCTCCTTCCCTACTCATATCCATGTTGTTCTTTCTTTCTTTGGGGTTGCCTGCATGCTGGTCCATGAGAGATGATCCAAGAGAGATAATGCCCAGCAAAGGACCACTGGGCATGGGCATTTGTCTCCAGCACTAGCTGTGAGAAGGGCACTTGGGAAGAGTTTAATAGGGCAAGTAGATGGCTTGCTTTCCTCAGATCTTCTGTGTTCAGCTTGAGGCCTTTCTGTTCTGTCCTGGTTCCTATGTAGGGAGTGACCTCAGTGATTGCTCCAATGCACTGTGCAGTCCCATGGGAGGGGGTTGGAACTGGATGATCTTTAAGATCCCTTCCAACCATTCTATGATTCTCCTTGAACACAAACAAGCTGATAGAATCCCTGACAGGCTTTGGTAGCAAGGAGGGTTTATCTGAGGCAGGAAAGCCCCAGACTGCACACCCTCTCCCCAGCGAAGATTCCATCCCACATCCATCCTGCTTTGGGAAAGGTGGGCTTCTCTCCTCTGGAGTTCCTCAGGTGCATGAGTGTTGCTGCTGTTGAAGTATGTTCTGATGAGAGGGTGTCTGCTGCCAGCCCTGCTTGGATCCTCTTCTCTGCAGGTGACATCACCATGGAAGGACTGGACAAAGACAGGCAGCTGCAAACGGGCGAGATCATCATCATTGTGGCAGTGCTGCTCATGTGGGCAGGTGAGTGCCTCAAGCAGCATTCCGGCAGGCTGGGGCAGAGGGTCCAAAAGGAGGACAGAGCTTAAGAGAGTGCAGAGGCAAGGTGGTATTGTTCTGGTGTCCTTCCCAGTAAGGTCACTGGGTTTCTGTAGGAGCTTGAGCCAGTGGGGTAAAAGGAGTGGCTGCAGCCACTGCTGACAGCGATGGCCTGGAGCACATGGGCTGGCTGTCCTGACAGCAGTGCCGGAGGAGCAGGAGACAATGTGGGACCCAGGAATTATAGGGTGGGAGCATCTCAGCTGACGTTAACAATCGTGTAACTTGGACCTTAGATTGTCTGACCTCCAACAACATTGCTGCCCTGGCTGGTAGAGCCTCAAACCACTAATGTTGTCAGATGGGTGATTTGCTCCTTCACAGCGCTGGATTAGAGCCAGTGCTGAGGCAAACAGCAGGTTGCCCTAGGAGCAAGGAAGCCTTGGAGATAACAGGTAGCTCCTGAATGGTCACATGTAGCTACTGTGAGTAGAAAGTCATTTGTCCCCATTCCAAATGTGGATTTTCTAGTAATATCTTGCAGGAATCTCTCCTTGTCCTGGCCTTAAACACTTTTCCAACGCACTGGAAGAAAATGCAGGGTAGCTGCTGGTAGCTCACGCCTTATGCTGGCTGGCACTATCCGAGACCCAACAGGGAGCAGTCTGGTCCAGTCTACCAGTGGCTGTGATAATGCACGGTGGTTTCAATGGATCTAACACCTTCCCCGTCTTTCTTTTGAGCTGAAAGAGATTGAGATGGAATCTTAGGGAGAAATGTTTTGCTGTGAGGGTGGGGAGGCCCTGGCCCAGGTTGCCCAGAGAAGTGGTGGCTGCCCCATCCCTGGAGGTGCTGAAGGCCAGGTTGGGTGGTGCTTGGAGCCCCCTGATGCAGTGGGAGGGGTCCCTGCCCATGGCAGGGTGTGGCACTGGATAGGCTTTGAGGTCCCTTCTCACCCAAACCATTCTATGACATGTCAAATGATTACAGTCCAAAGATTTGTTCCCATCCTGTGTCCAGGGTCTCATGATCTGGGATGTGTGCATTGCTCCTGTTCCATGTCTGCGGTCCCACAGTGTGGGACACATGCATTGCTCCCATCCTGTGTCTAGGTTCCACACCGTGTGACCTGTGTTGCTCCTGTCCTGTGTCCAGGGTCTCAGGGTGTGGGATGTGTGCTTGATGAGATGGATGTGTAAGCCCATGCTAGAGACTGACCACATGGATTGCAAGATGGGATGATGCCAAGGTCTGGCTTTTGTGGGGGCTGCAAGCACTGCACCAATAACTGCAGTGCTTTGCTGAAGGCACTTGGAAACCCGTTCAGCTGCTCACTGACCTCCAGGGCTATCCCTCTTCAAATGCCTTTGGCCTTGGAGCCCTGCACTGCTGGTACTCAGCAACTCGTGTGTGTCCTGATGGCTTCAGACGCATCTGAGCTCTGGTTGGCCCAAGGGGACCAGAGGTGTCTGGGGTGGCCCAGACTGGCACAGGGGGTGGGTGTGGGTGACCGCTGCTAGGGAGCCTTGGGCTAGACTGCTCTCTGGCTGGGATACTGTGGGGAGGGAAAGGCAGTGGGCAGCCAGTCTGAGTCCTTCATCCTGTCCTCGCAGCGGTGATTGCCCTCTTCTGTAGACAGTATGACATCATCAAGGACAATGACTCCAACAACAACAAGGAAAAGGCCAAGCCATCCTCAGAGCACAGCACGCCAGAGCGGCCGAGCGGAGGGCTGCTGCGGAGCAAGGTGAGCAAGGAGGGCTGGCGTTTGATACATGCTGTGGCTGCTGCCTGGGCAGGTCCTAGATCTCTGCAGAAAGAAAAACACCCCAGCTCATGCTCTGACCCTAAAAACTGAGGGGGTTTAGGGTGCTGGGAGCCCTGGTCCCTCTGGAGCAGTGTGTGTGCACTCTCTGGGTGATTGCAAGAGAAATAGAAGAGCCAGCAGGATGAATCAGCTGGGATGGCTCTCACATTGCCAGTGGAACCGGTGGTCCCACTGTGACGGCCGCTTCTACGTGTCCCTCCAGGGCTGCCCCTCTCCACATCCCATCCCACCTCCTTCCCCACAGGAACAGAGGCTCTGTGCCAGACTATGGATGGGGAAGGAGCAGTGTTCCATTAAAAGGGTGAAGGGTCTGACATTTGCTAAGAAAAAGGAACCCTCCTGAGTCGAGGGGGCGGGGGCGTCTGATCTGATTTTCCTGCAGCAGCCGCTTGCTGGGAAACATCCACATCCCCAAATGCCTCCTATCAGGTTGAATGTCAGACTCCACTCCACCTCATCTGCTTGGCAAGAGAAGTGTGTTTGCTGGTCCCTCATCGTGTTGGCTAGCCTTGCTACCCCACCACTGTTGGTACCAACAAGTCCAAACATGTCTGGTATCACAAGCAGTGTTTTCATCTGGGTGTTCCGCAGCACCTGATGCTTCTCCCTTTGTTGCTTGACTAAGACAATGATTTATGACCCTGGTGTGCACGCTCCCACTGGACCTTGCATTAAGTTTCCCTCTGTCTCATCTGCTACCTCTATCAATATTGGGCATAGTCCTCACTGTGTTGCCTCACTACCCCTCTGCTGCCACATCCCAGCTTCCAGTGGATGGCAGGAGCAGAAACTTCATGTTTTGTACTTCACAGCCCCAGTTCTTCTGATTTTCCAGGTTCCTGATTACTCCTTGCCAAAGAGATTCTTCCTCTGGGATCCTCGCTCATATGGGGACACAAAGACAGGGGCAGAGGCCAGTTCCTGCTGCCAGCCAAGTTCACCTGTACAGGGCTGATGCACTTTAGTTTTTTTTTTGCATTTGGCATCCTTGCAGGTGAGAAATTACAAAGCTGGGAATAAGGTATAGGAAAGAGAAAGAGCATAGCATCATGGAATCATGGAGATCAGAAAAGACTTCTAAGCTCATCCAGTCCAACCAACAGCCCAAACCCACCATACTGACTAAACCCTGTCCCCAAGTGTGATGGTCACATGGCCTTTGATGCCCTCCAACGGTGGGGACTATTACTGCCCTGGACAGCCTCTGCCAGGGCTTCAGCACTCTTTCAGTGTAGAAATTTTTCCTAATATCCAATCTAAACCTTCCCTGGCACAACTTGGGGCCACTTCCTGTCATCTCATGACTTGTTACTTGGTTGAAGAGACCAGCACCACCTCACCACAACTTCTTCTCTGGCAGCTGCAGAGAGCGATGACATCTCCCTTCAGCCTCCTCTTCTCCAGACTAAATCACCCCGGGTCCCTCAGCTGCTCCCACAACCCCTGGGCTCCTTCCCCAGCTCCGTTCCCTTCTCCGGACGCGCTCCATCCCCTCAAGGTCTTTCTTGCAGTGAGGGGCCCAAAACTGACCCCAGGATTCGAGGTACGGCCTCCCCAGCGCTGAGTGCACGGGGAGGACGGTCCCTTCCCTGCTCCTTCAGCCCCTCCCATGGTTGAGCCAAGCCAGGGTGCTGGTAGCCTTCTTGGCCACCTGGGCCCCTGCTGGCTCATGTTCAGCCACTGTCGACCAGCACCCCCAGGGCCTGGGCCTTCTCTGCCAGGCAGCTTTCCAGCCGCTCTTCCCCACGCCTGGAGTGTTGCATGGAGTTGTGACTTCAGTGCAAACCCTGCTTCAGCCTGCAAGGGCAGCTGGAGCCCTTGCACAGACTCAGTGGGCTCAGGGCCGGCCAGGCACTCAGATGCAGGGTCTGTGACCCAGCAGCTCAAAGCAGATTTCTTTTCTCTCATAGAAGAAGTCTCCCTCAGTCAATATCATTGAGGTGTAGGTGTGGCATCAGCTCTACGTCTGGGGTCCTGGGCATCCCGCTGAATCAAAGCAGGCCTTGGAAGAAGAGGCAGCAGCTGGCACCCAGCCTGGAACTCTGCATGCGAAGATGCGCGTATCAGAACTTACGCTTTCCCAAGGGCACCTGTCCAGGGATGTGCATGGAGCCAGCTCTGAGCCGTGCATGCAGTGCACGGCTCTGCCCACCCCGCATGCCTGGACCTGCTCCCCTGCCGCTGCGGAGCACAGAGCTGAGGGAGGGTGGGGGTCCCAGTGCCAGCCCAGAGGCACACAGAGGGGCTGGGGCGCTGGGGCGAGGAGAGGCAGCGGCCCTGGGTGCAGCTGCACGGCACCAGGCAGCCTGGAGCAGACCTTGCTCTCAGCTGCTGTGTCTGGGCTCAGAGGGCAGGAGCTGCTCCCCTTTTGGCCCCAAGTGTGGGGGGATGAGTCACCCCACCGGCAGGAGGAGGGTTCATCTGTGAGGCTGGACCCAGTGAGCACAGCTGAGGAGTGGATCCCTGCTGGGGAACAGGGCTCCACTGCACCCCATCATGGCCATGCAGGGGCTCCAAGGCCTCTCCCTGCCGCAGGGGATAAAGATGCAAATGAGAACGAGGAGCTGGTGCTGCCACAGTGCCTGGACAGCCTGCAGGGCGTGCAGTCAGGGCAGGGAGTGCAGTCAGGGCATGGAGTGCTGGCAGAAGCCATTCTGCTGGGTGGTTAGGAGCCCTGCAGAGCTACGGGAGCCAGCAGTGCCAAGGCACGGCTGGGGTTCTGCAGTTGCCCTCTCAGGGCTTGGTCCTGACACATCCAAGCTGTTTGCAGGGGAGCTGTTGCCTGGAGGAGCTAAGGGGGTGAGGGCCATCAGTGGACTCCACAGGATGTGTGCTGCAGAGCTCATCACTGCTCTGGGCACAGCCCCAGCTCCCACAGCACCACATCCTACTCCTGGCTCCTCTGCCTTGTGTTTTGTCATCGCTGATGCTCTGACTCCTGGACCTGGTCCCACAATCCTCACCAGGCCAGCTGATGTGACACAAACCCATTGGAAAGGGCTGGCCCTGGAGCTGGGGAACCACTGGCTTGCTGTTGCCTGCCCAGTCTGCCTCCTCGTGCGAGGGCAACATGAAGAGGTGATGTCTGGGCTGTGCTTGTTTGCTCCCCAGAGCCTGCAGGCTGAAGTCTCTCTCTGGGGATCTTCACTGCTCTGTGCCTGCGGCTGGGCCCAGGGATGCCCTCTTGTCAGCAGTCAGAGGGAACAGGGTGATGTGAGGTTCTCTGTGGCACAGATGGCAGCAGTGTCCTGGCTGCTCTCTCCTCTGTGCTCTGTGGTCTGTCACTGAGCTGGGGTGCTGGCTCTGCAGCCCTGGACTCAAACATCATAGGATCCAGCGTCTTCCAGGAATAAACCTCTCAGTGAAGCACTTTCAGACTCTTCCTTCCAGGTGCTGCTCAGCCTCTGCTGCAGAACAAGGTGGGGATGAGACAGGACAAGCGACTCCCTGTGGCAGGGTCTTTTCAATAAAAGCATCCTGGCTCAAAGGCAGCATTGTCCCTGTGGCGCTGAGGGTCTGTGTGTGGGTGTGTGTGCACATACATGCACCAGCACTTCTCAAACATGTGTGTATGGCCCTTAGAAGACCTGTTTTTGCAGGTCCTTGAAGATCAGCTTGCAGACTGCTCCGGCCCTGGAAGGAGTGCAGCACATGGGGCCAAGTCATAGAACCATGGAAGAGTTTGGGTGGGAAGGGACCTCAAAGCCCATCCAGTGCCACCTCCTGCCATGAGCAGGGACACCTCCCGCTGCATCAGGGGGCTCCAAGCCCCATCTGACCTGGCCTTAAACTCATCCAGGGATGGGGCAGCCACTACTTCTCTGAGCAACCTGGGCCAGCACCTCCCCACTCTCCGTGAGATCTCATCTCAAACTCCCCTCTTCCAGCTTAAAATTGTTCTCGTCATCCTATCCCTGATCAAGAGACCCTTCCCAGCTTTCCTGGAGCCCCTTTCTGTACAAGAAAGCTGCTAGAAGGCTTCCCCAGAGCCTTCACAGATGCTTAACCCACCAGTTCAGAACAGTCAGGACCAGTTTCTCCCAGGTAACAAGGACCACCCTGGGCTCTGGCAGCCCTTGACATGGAGGGAACAGCTCCCTCAGGGCCAGCAGCCAAGGAAGACAACGGAGCTCTAGGGTAGCTGCAGCCCCAGTGACAACAGTAAAAAAACTCCCTCAGTTTATTTCCCTAGAAAGGCATCACTTTCCATTAAAAACCAGCTTGTTGTGCTAGGGAGAGGGTGTGGGGCTGAGCTGCAGGGGCAAAGCCTTCCTCACTCGCTCTTTCAGGCCAAGAGCTGTTGAGTGCACCGAGCAAGTCCTCCTCTATCTCCTGGAGCCGCTCAGCCTTGGCCAGTCCCCAGGTGCCACCACGAGGAGCAAGGCAGGATCAACAAGCGAGGCATGCTGAGCACAGGGCAGTCCCAGGCACGCTTGCTGCCTTGTGCAGGCTCAGCACCCATGAGGTGGCTCTGGGAGCGGGCAGCACGTGGAGCACCGGTCCCAGCAGGGAGCAGGAGCAGCTGCAGGCGGATTGTGTGAGTGGAGAGCAGGACAAGGAGTGGAGTCGCTGTCTCTGCGCTGCATGGCAGAGGTGCCAGCATGCCCCGTGCCGAGGCAGGCACAGGGTGAATCCTGAGTGGCTGGTCCAAGGCGGCAGAGATTTGGCTTAGGCCAGGGGACTCTTGGGGCCAGTTGGGGGCAGGTGTCCAAGCCCTCCCAGCCCCTTCCAGCCATCTGGGGGCTGCCCCAAGCGGCAGCACAGTAGTTGGGCAGTAGGAGAGCTTGCTCGGGGCATAAGAGGTGCTGACTCTGGAAAGGAAGAGAGAAGATGGAGTCCATGACGTGCACGGCTGTGACCCCAGCGCAGTCTGAGAGGGGACCTTCCCAGGTGAACCATCACCTCGCTCCCCCTGCACAGGATATGCTGGAGGATGCAGCAAAGCAGTGCTGAAGGAAGGAACTTACCTACAGGGTTGTGGGCTCCCCTCTCCAGCTCCTCCATGCTGCTGTGGGAGAGAACAGAGCACTCATCACAGCCCAGGCGAGGCTCGTGACCCTGCTGACACAGGCACTCGGGGTGCAGGAGAACCCAGCCCACTCGCTACCAAGCCCTTTTCCCGGTCCAGCCTGTCCTGAGACAGCAAAGCCACGCTTTATAGAATCACAGAATGGTTTTGGTTGGAAGATACCTCAAAGCCTATCCAGTTCACTCCCCACAGCAGGAGCAGGGACATCTTTAACCAGATCAGGTTGCTCAGAGCCCCATCCAACCTGACCTTGAATGTTTCCAGGGATGGGGACTCCACCACCTCCCTGGGCACCCTGGGCCAGGGCCTCCCCACCCTCACAGCAAAACATTTCTTTCCTATATTCAGTCTAAATCTCCCCTCTCTTAGCTTAAAACCTTTCCCCTCATCCTATCCCTGCACTCAACTTCCCTGGAGCCCCTTTCTGTACTGGAAAGGGTCTTCCTGGAGCCTTTTCTTCTCCAGGCTGAACAACCCCAACTCTCCCAGCCTGGCCTCACAGCAGAGGGGCTCCAGCCCTTGGATCATCTCTGTGGCCTCCTCTGGACCAGCTCCAACAGCTCCATGTTTTTCCCGTGCTGAGGACTCCAGAACTGGATACAGGGCTCCAGACTGAGTCTCAACAGAGAGGAGGGGCAGAAAACCCTCCCTCTCCCTCTCCCTGCTGGTCCCATGGCTTTGGGTGCAGTCCAGGACATTGTTGGTTTCTGGGCTGTAAGCAGGATGTCTCTGGCTCATGTTGAGCTTCTCCTCCCCCAGCTCCCCAAGTCCTTCTCCACAGGGCTGCTCTTACCAAGTTTCCTTTCCCTCAGGAGCCCCCATATACAATGGTCTGTCATCCCACTAGCCACAGCTCCAGTCTGTGCACATACTGGTTCCCAGCTAGCACTAGCTCAGGTGTTCACCCGAAAGATCCCAGCACCAGGCACATGGAGAGCAGCCACAGAGGAACAGCCCTCTTGCACCCATCACCACCACAGGTGCTTCTCCAACGAGCTACAGGTTAATCCTCCTCTGCTGGGCTGGTACCAGCAGCTCCTCCCAAGCACAGGACACCAGCAAGCTCAGCCCCAGGCCCTGCTCCTCACAGAAGTCAGCACATCCAGGCCTCCATCCTGGCCTGAGTCCCAGGGAAATGATGGGAGGAGAGGGACAATTCCGAGTCCCATCTGAGAAGCCACTTGCTACAAGACAGACATTGATAGGCTGGAGTCCGTCCAGAGAAGGGAGCGGAGCTGGGGAAGGGTCTGGAGCCCAGGAGTTCTGGGAACGGCTGAGGGCCCTGGGGGGGGTTAGTCTGGAGAAGAGGAGGCTGAGGAAAGACCTCATCGCTCTCTGCAGCTCCTGGAAAGGAGGTTGGAGCCAGGCGGGGGTCGAGCTCTTCTCCCAAGGAACAAGGGGTGGGATAAGAGGAAATGGCCTCAAGTTGTGCCAGGGGAGGTTTAGATCAGATGTTTGGAAATATTCCTTCGTGGAGAGGGTTGTTAACCACTGGAAGAGGCTCCCTAGAGCAGTGGTGGAGTCCCTATCTCTGGAAGGATTTAAAAGCCATGTGGATGTGGTGCTTAGGGACAGAGTTTAGTGGTGGAGTTGGCAGTGCAAGTTTAAGGGTTGGACTCGATCTTAAAGCTCCCTGTTACTCCCACACAGATCTCCTCCATGCTCTCAACTGTGCCCACGGTCCCATGGTCCCAGCAGCTCCCCTTACGTGGGGTGCAGAGAAGGATAAATAAGGCAGAGTTCACTAGAGACCCCCGAACACACGCAGATCACCTACCCAGATAGGGTTTCACAGACGTTATCATCTTCCTCCTCCTCCTCTTCCTCCTCCTGGCAAACAAACCAAAACAAAACCCACTGTGAAACCTCTGTGCCAGGGTCTGTGCCAGGAGCACGGCTGGGCTGCATGGAGACTGTTCTCGAGTGGCAGGGCAGACGCCAGCCCCATCGCAGATACAGCCACCCACCAGGCACAGCACAAAGATGGCACTTGTGGCACTGGGCTGCAGATTCTCAGGGCTCAAGCATGCGCACACACAGGGGAGAGACCACAGCTCTCCCCACATCCCTCCAGCCAGCAGAGCACCAAGCACATGCTGTGAGTGGGATCAAGCTGTGAGAGTGGCTGCAAACAGCGGTCCTCTGCCCAGGGACAGGAGCAAGGTGAGCACGCCTTGCAGCTGCAGGGCCAGGTAGAGGATCAGCCAGGAGCAAGATGCAAGCAAGGACAATCCCAATGCTGGGAGTGTGAGGCCACAGGCCAGGTGTGCAAAGGCTCCTGGGCAGGGACAGTGAGACCGACAGTGATCCAGCTGGCTCTGGGCATGCAGCAGTGCAGTGCAGGGCTGAGCCTGAGCCCAGGCTGGAAAAGTGATGGACAAACAAGGGCTTCTCTCCTCCAGAGACAACATCTCACCCCTAGCCACAGCACCAAGCGTGAAGAGCGAGTCCCAGCTCCTGGCTGGACGGAACCGGCAGAGCAGTGCTGAGCCCTGCTGCAGTGCTGGGCCCAACAGGAGCAGAAACCACTGAGGAACCAGGGCTGCCTTGTGAGCCAGACAGAGCACAGAGCACCCTGCTTCATGCCAGGGAGGCTGGGCAGATTCTAGCAGTGTCCTGGAAGGCCAGGAAGAGGGAGCTGCATAAGGGTTGGACTCTATAAAGGACTCCATGGACTCTTTTCCTGCTCTAAAGTGAGGCAGCCCTGGGTGTGGGCCAGACTTGCACATACTGTACCCCAGACTGGTGTTGGAAGGGAGGGCTCCCCGTGGGGGCTGGCTCACTGGGTCTGCCGGGCTCACTGGGTCTGCCGGGCTCACTGCTCTCCAAGGCACAAGGAGGGTGAAAGGGCTGATCCTGCCTAGAGCCTGGGACAGGGTGAAAGCAGCAGAGTTAGTGCCTGCAGCCTGGAAGAGGCTCAGCAGGGATGTGCAGGGCATGGCTGCGGGGTTAGTGGGGCAGGGACCCCTGCTGTGCTTGGACAGGATGCAAACAGGGGCAGGAACTGCTGCTCAGGGCAGGTCACAGCACTCCGAGCAGTGCAACAGCTCCACAATGCAGAGGAATTTGGCAGGGATAGCAGGGACACCCCAGCCCAGGACAGAGCTGGCTCCCCATGTGGGGCAGCGGCAGAGAACACACAGGCAGGGACAACACTCCCCCTGCTCAGCGTGTTTCACCTGCCAGGCAGCGAGCCGTCTCTCCTACACGCAGCCAACAACAGGGTCCCACACAGACCCCCAATCCCAATCCCAGGGTGAGGCAGAGGGATGTGTTTGAGGAATTCTTCCTACCTGCGTGTGCTGCTTCCCAGAGATCCAGTGCCATCTGGAAGGCCTGGGCAACCGTCAGCGTCACAGCCTGGGCCTGTGGACAAGAAAGAAGGGGAATGTCTGCTTCCATCTGGGCCTTCAAGCTGCTGTGAGATGTGAGGCTTTCTTCGCTACCTTTCCCTGCAGACCATGCACATGGAAGGCCCAGAGGTCAGTGCTGTGCCTGTCTGCCCACATGGGCCAGAGAGGAGATCCCAAAGAAGCTGGGACAGAATCATAGAATCATGGAATGGGTTGGGTTGAAAGGGACTTCAAAGCCCATCCAGTTCCATCTGCTGCCATGGGCATGGACACCTCCCACTGGATCAGGGAGCTCAAAGGCCCATCCAACCTGGCCTTGAACACCCCCAGGGATGGGGCAGCCACCACTTCTCTGGGCAACCTAGGCCAGGGCCTCCCCACCCTCACTGTAAGCAATTTCTTCCTTATATCCAGACTTAATCTCCCCTCTTTCAGCTTCAAACTGTTCCACCTCATCCTCTCGCTGCACTCCTTGATCAAGAGCCCTTCCCCAGCTTTCCTGGAGCCTCTTTTTGTACTGGGAGGCTGCTCTAAGGTCGCCCTGCAGCCTTCTTTTCTCCGGGCTGAACAACCCCAGCTCTCCCAGCCTGTCCTTGTACAGGAGGTGCTCCAGCCCTTGGATCATCTCCGTGTCCTCCTCTGGACTCGCTCCAACAGCTCAAGGTCCTTCCTATGCTGAGGACTCCAGAACTGGACCCAGGGCTCCAGGTGGGGTCTCACCAGAGCAGAGCAGAGCAGAGGGGCAGAATCCCCTCCCTCCCCTGCTGCTCCCACTGCTTTGGGTGCAGCCCAAGACACCATTGGTTTCTGGGCTGGGAGCACCCATTGACAGCTCATGCTGAACTTCTCCTCCCCCAGCTCCCCAAGTCCTACTCCTCAGGGCTGCTCCCAGACCTTCCTTTTGCTCATCACCTGCCCCTGCAGTGTGAGCACGTCTGCTCCCTGGTTCCATCTTCAGCTAAGGGTGCACAGAGGTGGGGGCAGAAAGAGATCTTGCTCCCACCCTTCCCTCACGGAGTGAAGGGCAGAAGGGAAGTGCTTACGATCTTCTTCTTGGGTGAGAGGAAGGCATGGCACTCCAGGGCCCCACTCTCCTGGCTCTGAGCAACGTAAGCAAAGACTTTGTTCTGCAGCTTGTCCGTTGTGCAGTAGGAGATCCTGCGGGCAGAGAGGAACGGCTAAGGGCAGCACAGGACTCCAGCACAGGGCTTCTGCCGTGGCCCCAGCCCACAAAAGAGCAGTGTGGACAGCCTGAGGCTTTCATTTGCCCCAGATGATGAGGCTGCAGCCAGTGAGAGGTCACTACATTCACAAGCACCCCCTCCTGCACCACCGCAGTATGCTTCTCAGCTCTCCGATGCCCAATTCAAGCCTAAGGTGTAAAATCAAGGACAAAAGAAGCACAGAAGGGTGGGCAATTACCTCCAAGGACACGACTGGAGGCCAGGCAGTAGGATGGTCTACCTTGGCACATCAGATCTGGTCCTGGGAACCAAATTTTGCACCGAGGATATGTCCTGTCTCTGCTTCCTGTCCAGCCACCAGCCTGCACCCATGCTTCACTCACACCCAGCAGCCAAGTTCTCCTCACACCCGGCACCCAACCCATCCATGGCACAGCTGGCAGCAATGAAAAGCCCCCACATCAGCTCTCACATCAGCTGCCTTTAGACAGCCTGAGTAAGCTGCTGCCACAGCACCCTCATCCTTTTGCAGCCAGAAGGGTGGTCCCGTGCCAGCAGAGAGTGCCTGGCATGCAGCCCTGCACTGTCCATGGGGGTTTTCCAGCCATCAGCCTCGACATCATGCTGGAATGCCAGCAGAGACCAGTAGGGCTCAGGGAAAAGGCAGAGGGACTGACCCAGAACTCAATGCCATCCAGGACCTGGCCTGAGGAGCGTGGCAGGCAGAGGACAGGGGTCTCAGGGAGCCAATGGAAGCCCCTGGCTTGCAGGTGCCACTACAGAAGGCCCAGCCCTCCCTGGATTCTCCAGACCCCCTCTGTCTCCAGCTGGCTACTGAGGAATGCCATACCCACCTGTAGATGGAGATGTTCTCAACCATCTCCTTGGTGTCTGCATCCTGCAGTGAGATTCCCCGCGGAGACACCGTCAGAATCACCTTCTGGAACTTGCGAGCTCCCACTCGTGCCTGCCAGTGGGGAGACACCAGTCGCTACTGCAAATCAGGGAAGGGTCATCACCCCCCCACTGGCAGGAGTCCCCCAGACTCCGTACAGAGTGCCACCCACTCGGACCCTCGTTGCAAAGGCTTCTGACACAGGGGTGGGAAAGCCAAGCCAGATCAAGCATGCCCTGTGTAGAACACCCCCAGAATCCATTCACACTACTGGGAAAGGACTGACTCCCCTGCCTCTGGCACTTCATCCTCCTTCCCACACTGTGCCTGGGCACAGCTCTGCTCCCAGCCACGCTCCGGGTGCGGGAGCTGGCAGCAGCAGTTGTCCTGCAGGAAGACAGCAAGGACCAGCTGAGCCTCCTGCCCACCCAACTCCTTCTGGGAACAGCAGAGTCCCTCGACGGAGTTCAGGGCTGGGACATGGACACTTCTCCCCAGCACAGCAGGGCCCCAGGGCCAGCTCTTACCGTGGCCACAATCCTGCGGATGGCAGCTGCAGCCATGTCTTCTCCCTTGGGTTTTTCCACTAACGTCATGCCTAGATACTTCAGTGTGAAGCACATCCCCTCCAGCAGCGGCTCCTGCATGTCGGCCCAGCTCTCCGGAAGTTCTGCAAAGACAAAATCCCTTTGGAGCACAAGCCATGTTCCAGTGGCCCCACAACTCATCCTGGTGGCTCCATGGCACGTCCCAGCAGAGCCACCCAAGCTCGTCGCAGCCTCACTCCTCCCAGCAGCAGTGCTACTCCCTGCGCTCAGCACAGCTCTCCTGGCTCTGTGACGTTCTTGGAAGCGGAGCAGCACAAGATGACAATTCACCCTCAAAACTTTCAGCCCTCCACCCCTGGAGGCACAGGCTCTGTCAGCACACACAGCATCTCCTCCTGCGTATCCGCACGAGGCCTTGCATGCTGCAGCGTGCAGCACTATCCACAAAATCCTTGCACTCCCAAGTTTCCTCTAGTTCACTACAAGCAGGATGTGCTCAGTAGCACATCCATCTTGCCCACCTGCGCCGCTGGCGCTCCTCAGGAACAGCAGCATCTGCTGCACACTCAGATCAAACCCCTGCATTGTCCTGGTGTAACCACAATGGAACCTCTGGCAGCTGCCAGGAGAAAGGGCAGCTTGTCTGGCACCCACAGTCCAAGCTGAGGGGACTGGGAAGCAACTGCCTCATATTGTGTTAAGGAGAAGCTCAGACCGGTATCTCAGGGATAGAAACCAGCTTCCAGGAAAACACATTTTATGGATGAACTCCAGTGCACAGAGGGAGGGCAATCATCAATTGGACTCAATGACCTTAAAGGTCCTTCCCAGCTGACATGATCATACAAGCACTCCCATGCACATTGCTTTGTGGGTCACAGAAAATTAAAGGGGAACTCCTCCTGTTTCCATGTCTTCTCTTTCCAAACCCCGCTGCTGCAGCTAAGAAAATACAATGAAACAGAACAAGCCGCAGGCAGAGTGTCTGCTCACCCAGGGAAGATTCCCCAGGGTCAGTGCTTGGAAGCCAGTCTGTTTTGCTGGTGTGGCCTGCCACACACGGCTGTGTCAGCAGGAGAAGGAGCCCTGGCTCTACAGCTGGTCCCAACACTGCTCCAGGTCTGTTCAGCCTGGAGAAGATGGAGGGGGGCACCTCATAGCCATTTACTGCTTCCTCACAAGGGAAGGAGGAGCAGGCACTGAGCTCTTCTCTCTGGTGACCAATGATAGGACTCCAGGGAAGGGCAGGAAGATGCCAAGGGAGGGTCAGGGTGGACATTAGGAGAAGGTTCTTCACCCTGAGGGTGGTGGAGCACTCGAACAGCTCCCCAGGGAAGCAGTCATAGCACCAAGCCTGACCATATTCCAGAAGCATCTGGACAACACCCTCACACCCATGGTGCAAATGTTGGGGTGTCCTGTGCAGGGGCAGGAGTTGGAATCCACGACCCTTGTGGCTCCCTTCCAACTTGGGTCATTCTATGTACATGGAATACCTTAGAAGTATCCGTTTCAACTCTGCTCCCAGAGACAAAGCCATCAGCCTTAGCAGAACACTCACTTTCTCCGAAGGCAGAAACTTCATCTATGAGCGAGCATGTCACGTGCACAAACACTCCTCTTGTGCCAGGCACTGCATGGCGAGGATCTTCAAAAAGAGCTGAAGCAGATTTTAGCACACATTCATCTTCCTCAGCTCCCGAAGGGCACAAGGATGGAGAGGGAGGAGATATGTAGGACTAAGACACAGAGATTTGGCCTCTCTCTCTCTTTCGTAGCATCATGGAATCATTAAGGTTGGAAAAGCCCTCCAAGCTCACCCAGTCCAACCACCAGCCCAATCCCACTGTGCCAACCAAACACTGCCCTGAAATGCCATTGCCACACAGTTGGTGAGCCTCTCCAGGGATGGGGACTCCATCACTGCCCTGGGCAGCCTCTACCACTCTTTCCATGAAGGAACATTTCCTAATATCCAATCTAAATCTCCTCTGGTGCAACTTGAGGCTATTTCCTCTCATCCCATCCCTTGTTCCTTGGGAGAAGAGACCAGCACCCACCTCACTACAACCTCCTTTTAGCCTCCTGGGGATTCATCCCACAGAGAAGGGAAGCAACAGGCACGCAGAAGTTACATAAGCTGTGACAAACACTGGGCTTGTATACTTCCCTGGGAATTGCCTTGGTATCTCCTGTTCACACGAAGTCAATGCTTTCCAGGGTTATCTTTCACCTCTTCCCTGGGATTAGCTCCCTGAACGCTACTGGCACACTTGCAGAAGGCTGACTCATGACTAGAATAAGCTGAACCCACAGGGAAATCGGGAGACCTCATTTCTAGAGCATCCTCTTGCACAAATTACAGCTACCAGGGAACGCGTTCGGCTCCATGCAGGTGGCATGGATTGCTCCACCAGGTAGAATGGCACCATCCCACTTCAAAGTTTGGGAACAGTCCCATACCTCATGTGCCAGGGCTGCCAGAGCCAGCGCATCACCCCAACATAGAACCAGAGAATGGTTTGGGTTGGAAGGGACCTCAAAACCCATCCAGTCCCACCCCCTCCCATGGGCTGGAACACCTTCCACTAGACTGGGGTGCTCAAAGCCCCATCCAACCCAGCCTGGAACACCTCCAGGGATGGGGAAGCCAGCACTTTTCTGGGCACCCTGGACCAGCATCTCAATAGCCCTCATTGTGAAGAATTTCTTCCTAATGTCCAGTCTAAATCTTCTTCCCCCTTCTAATTCAAAGCCATCCCCCCTCATTCTGTCACCCCAAGCCTTTGTAAAAAGTCCCTCCCCAGCTTTTCTGGAGCCCCTTCTTGTACTGGGAGGCTGCTCTAAGGTCTCCCCACAACCTTCTCTTCTCCAGGCTGAACAACCCAAACTCTCCCAAGCCTGGCCTCGTACAGGAGGTGCTCCAGCCCTCGCATCATGTCCGTGGCCTCCTCTGGACTCGCTCCAACAGATCCAGCTCCTTCTTATGGTAGGGATTCCAGAACTGGACACAGGGCTCCAGGTAGGGTCTCACCAGAGTGAATCACAGGGGTAGAATCCCCTCCCTTGCCCTGCTGGTCCCACTGCTTTGGGTGCAGCCCAGGACACGGCTGAGAGCACCCAGGCACAGCACCCTGGCCAGAGTCTCCGGGGTCTGGTGTGGGTCTCAATTCAGAAGTGGGGCCGGAGCCTGGCTGTCTGTAGAGCGCAGCAGAGAGAGTTAGGAAGGTGGTCCCCAGCCCCACAGCCACAGCCTGCCCCACAGGCCCTGCTCCCCACAGTGCCAGCCTGCAGCCCCACAGCCTGGCCCCACATGCTCTCCACAGCACTGCTCCCCACAGACCCCCATTCCCCACAGCCCCTCACTCCCTACAGCTGCAGCTTGCCCCACAGCCCCCCACTCCTCACAGGACCAGCCCACAGCTGCAGACTGGCCCCACACTGCACCCCACAGTGCCACCAGCCTGCCCCATGACACAAACACAGCTTGGCCCCCCACTGCTCCCTGCAGCACTGCTGCTTATGGCCCCACAGCATGGCCACAGCCCTGACCCACATCACTACCCACAGTGCTGCTGCCTGTAGCCCCACACCCACAGCCTGCCCCATAGCAGCCCTTGCTCCCTACAGTCCCCACCTCCCTAAAGCTGCAGCCTGATCCACAGCCCCCTGCTCCCCACAGCCTCTGCTCCCCACAGCCCCCCGCACCCCACAGCCCCCCGCACCCCACAGTCTGACCCACAGCCCCCTGCTCCCCACTGCCCCCGCTCCCCACAGTCCCTTGCTCCCCACAGCCTGACCCACAGCTCCCCGCAGCCCCTCTGCTCCCCACAGCTGCAGCCTGTCCCACAGCCCGTGTGCCCCACAGCTCTCCACTCCCCACCGTGGGGCTGCTCATCTCGGTCCTCACAGCCCCACAGCCCGGATCCCAGCCTCACACCGCTCCCCACAGCGGCAGTACCTGCACCTCGGGCCCCGTCAGAGCGGCCCGCGAGCTCCCTGCCCTGCTCAGGCCTCAGGGCGATGCCCGGTGACCCCAGCCCCGCCCCATTCCCAGGGCGATGCCCGGTGACCCCCTCCCCGCTCCCGCACTTACTGCGGCGCCGGCGCAGCCCCAGTCCGTGCCGAGCGAGGCGAGGGCTCCGCAGCACCGCGCGCCCCGCCGCCCGCAGCGCCTCCATCGCGGAGCCGGGGCGGAGCCGGCACCGGAGCTGCACTGAAGCCGGTACCGGAGTGGAGCTCGTGCCGGTACCGGGGCGGCGGGGCCTGAGCGGAACTGGAGTCGCTCCCGGTCCCAGGGCGGAGCCGGAGCAGAGCACTGCCGGTGCCGATATCGGTACCGGAGCTGGAGCTGATACCGGAGCTGGAGTCGGAGTGGAGCTGGTGCCGGAGGCGGAGTGTACCAGAGCCAGAGTGAGGTCGGTACCGAAGCTGGACTCGGAGCGGAGCCTGTACCGGGGCGGCGGGGCCGGAACCGAGCTGGAGCCAATCGGAGCGGCGTGGCTGGGGGGGGGGGGGGGAGAGGGCGGAGGCTCGTGACATCACGGCGGCGGAGGCAACGGGGTTGCCAGGGCAACGGGGGGCGGGACCAGGGGGCCCCGGTGGCGGCGGAGCGGCCCGGCCAGACCCATCCCGGTCCTGGCCCCGGCCCCGGCCCCGGCCCGGTCCCGGTGCGATGCGGCTGCGCCACGTGCGGACCCTGATGGCGCCGCAGGTCCGCGCGGGGGCAGGGGGGAACGAGGAGTCGGGGGGGGAGGGGAGGGGGGGGACGGGGCGGGGCGGGGTGGGAGGGCTGTATGGGGGGAGTAGGGGGGAGCGGGGCGGGGAGACTCAGCCCGTGTGTCCCCGCAGGACGGGCCAGGAAGGGCTGGGGGTGGCGGGGGGAGCAGTCGGGGGGAGGCTCAGTCTCTGTGTCCCCCCAGAATGGGCCGAGGGAGCTGGGCCGTATCGGGGGTCTCAGTTTCTTTGTCCCCTCAGGACGGGAAAGGGGGCAGTGGGAGGAGCCGAGGCCGGGTCGGGGTGCTCAGTCTCTGCTCCCCCCAGAACAGGCAAGGGGTCTGGGAGCTCAGTCTCTGTGTCCCTGCAGGATGGGTTGGGGGGGATGGGAGGTGGCGGGGGGAGCGGTCTGAGGGGCTCCATCTCTGCTGCCCCAGGACTGACAGGAGGAACTGGGTTGGGGTCGGGGCGCTCAGCCTCTGTGTCTCCCGGGACGGGGCGGGGGGAGCAGGGGGCGGTCCCCCCAGGGGACCCGGGGGGGGTCAGGGGGCTCAGTTTCTTGTTCCTCTCAGGATGGGACGGGAGGCAGAGGGCTCAGTCTCTGCTTCCCCCAGGATGGGCAGGGGAAGCTGGGGGTGCAAGGCCGGGGGTCTCAATCTCTGCTTCTCCCAGAATTAGCCAGGGGTCAGTGGGGTGCTTGGGTCGGGGGTCTCAATCTCTGCTGCCCTAGGACGGCCCAGCGCGGGTGAGCTGCGTGTCCTGGTCGGCCAACAGCGCGCGTTTCGCGGTGTGCACGGCCCAGCGAGTGGTGCTGCTGTATGACGAGCAGGGCGAGCGGCGAGACAAGTTTTCCACTAAGCCTGCAGACCCCAAGGTGAGGGTGTCGGGGAAGCTGGGGTCAGGCAGGGTGGTGGGCAGGGGAGGCTGAGGACTAGGGAAGAGTGGGCAGGGGTCCGGGCAGGATGGGCAGGGGTAGCAGGAAAGGGTGGGCAGGTGGGGCAAGGGACCAGGGAAGGCTGGGCAAGGGACTGTGGGACAGGGAAGGGTGGGCAGGAAGGAAAGGGAAGGGTGGGCCAGAGGCCTGGGTAGGGTGGGCTGGGGGTCAGGGAAGGGTTGAGCAGTGGTTAGAGGGAGCAGGGAAGTGGGGGCTGGGGGCGCAAGGGGCCAGGGAAGAGCGGGCAGGGGCTGATGGTTGGGCAGCGGGGTAGGGACCAGGCAGGGTGGGCTGGGGCCTGGGCAGAGGGAGGTGGAGAGCTAGGGTTCAGGCAGGGCAGCCTTGCCTTGCAGTCACTCTGACATCAGCCCACAGCATGGCAGGAAGAGCTACGTGGTCAAGGGTATGGCCTTCTCCCCAGACTCCACCAAAATCGCCATCGGCCAAACAGACAACATCATCTACGTCTACCATATTGGAGAGAAGTGGTAGGTCTGGCAGCCAGGGGTCCGGTGCTGCAGGGGTCACACTCCCCTCCAGCCACACTGCATGCTACCCAGGCATCGCTGCAACCTGTGTCAAGGTCCCAGGCTGCTGTCAGGAGCAGGAGCTACTTCTCAGCCTGAGTTGGAAGGGACCCACAGGGATCATCGAGTCCAGCTCGTGTTCTGTAGGACAGCCCTACCTTTCATACCGTGTGGCTGAGGGTGTTAGCCAAACACTTCTGGAATATTGTCAGGCTGTGACTGCATCCCTGGGGAGCTGTTCCAGTGCTCCACCTCTGGGTGAAGAACCTTTTCCTAATGTCCAACCTAACCGTCCCCAAACACATTCCCCTGCTGTTCCCTTGGGAGAGAAGAGCTCAGTGCCTGCTCCTCCTCCTCCCCGTGTGAGGAAGCTGCAGCACCCAATGAGGTCTCCCCTCTCTCCTCTTCGCCGTGCTGAACAGACCCAGTGACTTCAGCTGCTCCTCACACGCTTCCCCTCTAAACCCTTCCCCAGCTCTGTGCCCTCCTCTGGATGCTCTGCAGCAGCTTTAGATCCTTTTTATCCTGTGACACCAGAGCTGCTCCCAGTGTTCCAGGTGGGACGTCTCCAGTGCAGAGCAGAGCAGGACAGTCCCCTTCCTTGGGCAGCTGGTGATGCTGTGCTGGATGCACCCCAGGACATGGTTGCCCTCTTGGCTACCAGGGGTCAGTGCTGGCTCATGGTCAACTCACTGTCAACCTGAACCCTCGTTTTTTTCACATTTTCTGCCTAAATTTGGCTTGTGATAGACAGCCAGTGCACAAAACTGAAACAGCCCGTGTCCGGCAGCATTAAACCAGACCAGAATCGCACTACAGGGTGACCAGAATGGGGAGCACTGCTGGCTTCACTGATAGTCGGTTTTGTCTACTTTTTTCTGCAGGGGTGACAAGAAGGTGATATGCAACAAGTTCATCCAAACGGTGAGACCTGGACTCTGGTGTAACTCCATGTTCTCCAGCATATGTAGAATAAGGACTCTGGTCGGTTGTCCTTGGCCAAATGGTCAGTGGCTCTCAGTCCCCAAAAGATGCAGGCAGATCCTTGTACTCTCTCCATTTCAAGGCGTGTGCTGCTCTCTAAGCTGCAGAGGCCTCGTCATGCCTTGGCACAACACAGTCATCAACTGTTGAATGATCAGTGCAGTCATGTTACAAATCTTTGGGACCACTTTAGGTGCCAGTGGACAGGATGTTTTAGGGAGTTGAAAGGGAAGAATAGGAGAGACTGAGCCCAACTGTTTCTCACTGGTTGGCGACTCTGAGCCCTGAGATTCCTTATTAACCAAAATTTTAATTAAGTATGCAGGAGTCAGTCAAGCTGCACAGTTGAGCCTACTGACTGGAGTTGCTAAGTTTGAACGTGCAGCGGTTTCATTGACTCTCTTGGATTTCATGGCCAGCTTTGTGCAACCTAACCCCACCTCAGGCTTTGTGTATGCCTTTGGTTTGGATTTAGTGGACCTGTTCCTACCTGACCTACTCGATAGCATCCGATATCATCTTGTAAATGATAAAACAAAGACTATTTCTGGTTCATCAAACACAGACCCAATGTGCAAATATCTATTGCAGAAGCTGACAAATTCAAATTATTTTTAGGTTTTATGCTCGTTATAAAAAATCTTCCAGAATAGACATGATTTTGTACATTCAATACTGGCACCAATACTGAACACCTCTGGTATAACTGGTGCGCTGCTTTAGCCCTCCTGAGACTCTTCCTTTCCCCTTTATCTGGTTTAAGCTTAGGCATGGGGGTCTCAGTCCTACTTTAAGGTCTGTTTGAATGCCCCTGTCTCTTCTCTTTCCTGGTCTGAGTGGTCGCACTGTCCATGAGCTGTCGTACGCAGCAATGGGGCAGAAGCTGAGCAGGGTGCAGTGCTTATCTCTCTTTTTCCCTCCTCTTGGCAGAGCGCCGTGACCTACTTGTTGTGGCCAACCGAGAATGTCATTGTCTTTGGCCTTGCTGAAGGAAAGGTAGAGAAACTTGTTATTTGCCTTATTTTCTTTTCCATGCAGGGGCTGCGGGGTGGGAGCCTGTCTGGCAATGGGCACGGAATGGCATCACTGGGATCACACTACTGACTTGGACTTTCTGGTTCTAGTTCCTGGTTAGTCCTTGGAGGTTCTGCTGAACCATTTGGTCCTTGTCCCAAGCCTTTCTAGAAATGGGGAAGTGTGACTTCAACATCTCCAACCTACTGGAAAGCCATGAGCTTCCTGGTGCTGATTATGGATTGGGAAAGATCTGGGGATGTTACAAGGGGGAGTCTGTGTGATGCAGATGATGCAGCGTTGATCGGGTTCTCTTTCTCAGGTTCGTTTAGCAAATACAAAGACCAATAAGTCTTCCACCATTTATGGGACAGATTCCTACGTGGTCTCGCTGACTTCCAAGTGAGTACAGCGTTGCTTTAACCTGCGCTGCTTTGGCTCAGTCTCCTGCCTGCCATTGGCTCTGGATAACCGCTGGCAGTATGGGAGGTTGCCAGTGTCTTTCTGCAGTCAATTCCTTGTTGAGATAATAAATGATTTCCAGAGGAATTCCTTCCTAAAACTTGTTACCTGGCTGTGCCACACTGGCCCCTGCAGTTTGGTTGTCCCTCAGACACATTTCAGGATGCAAGTCCCCATGAGATTACTTACGTACATTGATTTATTTGAATCCATGACTTTATAAAGCTTACATATGTAGACTCAGAATGCTTTGGATTGGAAGGGAACTTCACAGGTCATCCAGTCCAACCTCCCTGCAAGAGCAGGGACATTAACCAGATCAAGTTGCTCAGAGCCCCATACATCCAGACCTTGAATGTTTCCAGGGATGGGGCCTCCACTGCCTCTCTGAGCACTTTTGTCAACTTTATCCAGCTAATTACTAACATTAGCCAAGTTTAAGGGATAAAAAAGTAAAAATATTCTACCAGATGAAACTGTGACAAGGCTATACTTAGAAAAATAACCATAAAGTGCAATTTTAAATTATTTTAATTAAGATTTCATTTTAAGTGCTTCAGTAGCCTTTACCTAAAAAATGTAAGATATGTCATGGTCCCAGCAGTGGGATTTTCATTAAATGGTGTTATTCTGGGTTTTAAGTGCTAAACAAATTTAAAACACCTGAAGCCAGTCTAGGACCCTGATTTCCTACGGCCGAGAAGCCCCCTAAAGCCTATACGCCTTTGCCTTTATTCCAGAAGGCTTTTATTTCCTCTCTTCCTTTCTTTTCACACCTGGCCTCCTTCCTCCTCTTCCCCCTTTACCTCCTCTCCCGCAGTCCTCCTCCACTGGGACTCTCTCCCCTCTTCTTTTATTTTTAAGCACAGCTCCTGCCATTACTCATAGAACCATGGAACCATGAAATGGTTTGAGTTGGAACGGACCTCAAAGCCCATCCAGTTCCAGCCCCTGCCATGGGCAGGGACGCTACCCAGTGGATCAGGGGGCTCAAAGCCTCATCCAGTGCCTCCAGGGATGGGGCAGCCACCACTTCCCTGGGCAGCCTGGGCCAGGGCCTCCTCATCCTCATCATGAAGAATTTCTTCCTAATGTCCAATCTAAATCTTCTCTCTTCTAATTCAAAGCCAGTCCCCCTCGTCCTATCTCTACAAACCCTTGTAAAACGTCCCTCCCCAGCTTTCTTGTAGGCCCCAAGTGGTGGTTTCGGAGGTAGATGTGGGATTGCAGCCTGCAGAGGCCAGATATGGGGTTCCTGGATTATCACAGCAGTCATGGAATTGGTATTCTGTGCTTGAACAATCCTTAAAAAGTGCCCATTCTGGATACTATGCATTAGGCCTGTTTCTCGTCTTTTCTCCCTGCTTGTGTCAAGGAGCACGCAAGACATTGATGGTACAGGCTTGGGCCTGGAGTGTTTGTTCAAGTGTTTTTTCTCTCAGTTGTGTGGCTTTTAGGGATTCCTGGTGCCAGGATATCTTGCCTCGCTTCTGGAGCAGTTCCAGTGCAAGGGCTATTGGATATACCTTCCTGTGAGAAGTTGTGCGTGTATTCGTTACTCCACATCACGTTACTTAGCCTCTCTCTGTTCTGGTAATACATAAAGTTAATTATTGCAATTTACATGATGAAGAAACTTAATTGGACACTCTCCTCTCTGCTCTCCGTGCTTTTGTCTGCTCTGTTTTTGCAGACACTGATACAGGTAATAAATATTCTTGTGTTCATCCCCCAGCTCGTCTTTGGTGAAGCTTCGTTCGATGAGGAGCATCAGTGATGACCCTGGGCAGGGATACAAAAATAAACAGGCAAGTCTTACTACAACATTGCATCACCCTGTCTGTGCTTCTTTACAGTGTGTCGGGGAAGGGAATCCTCTCTGGCCATGCAGATGGAACCATCATACGCTTCTTCTTCGATGACAAGGGCTCAGGTGAATCACAGGTACCAAAGATCCTTCATCAATGAGCAGAATTCCTGTATGTGCAGCCTGCTCCCCATCTTGAGAGCTCTGGAAAGGGATCAGGCCGTGGAGGGAGTGCAGGTCTGGAGAGGAGCTGCAGTATGTGCTCAGCAGCATAGGATTTATGCAGCACTGATGGAGACAGTACAGTGACCAGGTGCTTTGCTGCTTTGAGGCACACCAAGTAAGAGGGGAGGTTATGTTTTTGCGTACAAGACATCAGGCTTTTCAGGTGTCTGGAAAGATCTGGTGTTAGTGTCCAAGAGAATGACGCTTGAATGGGCAGGTTTCCAGGGAGGAGCTGTTGTCAGCTTCTCACTAAACAACATCTGATTGTCGCAGCTAACCCTGAATCCCAAGTTCATGATCTGTCTGCGGACAGAGTGCATCCAGCATTTCTCCTCTGCCTCCTCCCTGAAAGCAGCAGTCTCTGTGCTTCAGGCAGTGGTGAAGGGAATGCTGTTCTCACTCAGATCTTTTCTGCTGAAGGAGTTTGAGCGTGTCTGCTCTTTACCACGGTAGATGAAGGCTTTTTGTTTTGAGTGAGAAAGCTGCAAAGAGGCTGCTGTCTTTGTTTAGTGACATCTTGGAGTCTTGGCCTGAGCGTTGCATCACTTGAAACACTGCTGAAAAATGGGTAGAAATTTGACTGCATCTTCAGAATGCTTTGATTTTGAACATCTGCTCACTGTGGTGACCTCATCCAGTCCTTAGTTCCTGGGAACATTTAGTTTGAATATTAGGAAATATGACTTCACTGAAAGGGTTGCCAAGCACTGGAAGATGCTGCCCAGGGAAGTGGTTGAGTTGTCATCCCTGGAGGGATTTAGAAGACCTGGGTACAACACTTAGGGACTTGACTGTGTGAGTTTACGGTTGGACTCAGTGATGTTAAAGATCTTTTCCAGCCTAAATGATTCTCTGATTCTGTAGTCTGCAACGTTAAGAATGCCTCCCAGTCTAGTTAATGGCACTGGTCTTAGTGACATCAGTGATGTCACTGTTTAGTGACATCTTCTCTCCCAGTTCAATGAATGGAATGGTTGATACCTCTCTCAGTCCTGGGACACAGGCTGAGGCAGGCAGACAAAGCCCAACAAACTCGGCTGTGCAGAAGGATCTCATGCTGATCTCATTGTGATAGCTGGAGGCAGAGGGCAGTGAGGGGCTTGAGCTGTTCACATTCTCAGGGTGCTCATTCTTGTCTCTTGTAGGGTAAGTTGGTGGTGCATCCCTGTCCTCCGTATGCCCTCGCCTGGGCTTCCAATAGCATTGTGGCTGCAGGCTGCGATAAGAAGATTGTGGCTTATGGGAAGGAGGGCAATGTGATCCAAACCTTTGACTATAGCTGGGACTCGTCAGAGAAGGAATTCACCGTGGCAGCCGCCAGTCCTGGCGGCCAATCCATTGTCGTTGGCAGCTATGATAGGTGAGGTGTCTAATGGTAAGGTCTTCCCTTTACAGTGTTTTCTTTTTCAGCTACATTTAGTTCTTCATGGCTCTGCTTTCTCCTCCATTCCCACAGGTTAAGGGTTTTCAATTGGAGCCCGCGCCGTGGGGTCTGGGATGAAGGCAAAGCCAAAGAAATTGCTCACCTCTACACCATCACAGCCTTGGCATGGAAGAAGGATGGCTCACGGATCTGTGTGGTTTGTACCCTCAGTCAGCGGCCCTAAGCCTCTGGGTCGCACAGGGCAGTCAGATGTGTGATCTGCAGAACAGTGGTGTGGTGAAGGGTGAGCTCAGGAGAGTTGTCCCACCATCACTATGGGGCTGTGATCTTGCACATGGGGCACTGCTGCTGTCAGATGTGCAGAGTGAAGCTGCAGAATATCACAAGAAGTTGTGTAATGGCTCACTGGCAGCAGTTCTCCTTTCTCACACAAGCAAATGAGGTCAACGTAGCTCCTCTGGAGACATCTCATGAGCATTCTTTCCTCTGGGCACCTCTGAGAAGTAGTGTAAAACATGCTCTGTAACTCATACTCTATGTTTATGTGCTATATTTTCAGTTCAGAGTTGTCTTCTGCTTTCAGTCACTAGGCCTTGATCTGCCTTTCCCTATGAAGTTAAATGATTCTATAAAGCTCTTTACACTAATCTTTCTGTATTAAGTTGAACCTCTCTTTAAGGCACTTAAATTATTTAGGAAGGTTATTGTTTACAACTTTCCTGTAATAGTTTTTGTATATTTTTGTGTTAAACAATCAGGAATCCTTGAAATATTTTCAGGCAGAGAATTAATTGAACATGTGAACAAATACTTGCAGGAAAGGGGCTCAAGGGTAGGAGAACAATGAAAAGGACGGGAATGTTATAAATTAAGAGACAAAGGTGGAAGGACATGGATCTGTTGGAGCAGGTCCAGAGGAGGCTGTGGAGATGATCCGAGAGCTGGAGCACCTCCTGTATGAGGGACAGGCCGAGAGAGCTGGTTGTTCAGCCTGGAGAAGAGAAGCCTCCAGGGAGACCTTAGGGGCTCCAGGAAAGCTGGGGAGGGGCTCTTGATCAGGGAGTGCAGGGACAGGACAATGGGAAGGGTTTGGAGCTGCTAGAGGGGAGTTTGAGATGAGGTCTTGGGGAGAAATGTTTTGCTGTGAGGGTGGGGAGGCCCTGGCCCAGGTTGTCCAGAGAAGTGGTGGCTGCCCCGTCCCTGGGAAGTGTTGAAGGCCAGGTTGGATGGGGCTTGGAGCCCCCTGATGCAGTGGGAAGTGTCCCTGCCCATGGCAGGGGGTGGGACTGGGTGGGCTTTGAGGTCCCTTCCAATCCAAACCATTCCATGGTTCTATGATTCTGCTGGAAGGAAGGACAGATTGGGAGGCTGGGAGAGGGAGAAGTGGGAAGCTGAGAAGGATAATAGGGAAGATGAGGACAAGGGTGATTTTTAACCTCTCCTCTCCCTCTGCCGTGTACTTGCCAGAACTTGCCAAAGTTCTGTTTCTCTGAGGATTTATTGGTCTGTCTGTTCTCTCAAGAAAGGCGAGACAGGACTGGTCCTCATGGGGGCTTGAGCCTCTTTCTCCAGGACAGCAAGGACTAGGTGTCTGTCTCACCTCTGAGCCCCTTCATGTAAGTAGGGTTTGGAATATCTGTCCTAACAGAATTCCCTGACTGCATGCAATGTTCCTGTTTCCCCAGGGCACTCTGTGTGGAGGAGTTGAACAATTTGACTGCTGCCTCCGCAGAAGCGTCTACAAAAACAAGTTTGAAATGACATATGTGGGACCAAGCCAGGTGAGGGAATATCCAAGGAGGTGATAAGTCGTGGTGGAAATGGGATGCTTGATAAAAACAGAGATGTTTGGAGCTTTGCACCTACGGTTTGTTCACAGGAACTTGTCAGGAAAGGCTTGGGGGATATTCCAGAGACAGGGTCAAGGCTGGGTGGAAACTGGCCAGAAGCAGAGACTGTGGAGTTTATTTCCTACCTTGTGAATTTGTGTGGGGTATAGAATCATGGAATCACAGAATAATCAAGGTTGGAAGGGACCTCTAAACTCATCCAGTCCAACCATCAGTCCAGCCCCGCTGTGCCAAACAAATGAATGTCCACATGCCATGTCTACATGGTGTTTGAACCCCTCCAGGAATGGTGACACCACCACTGTCCTGGACAGCCTCTGCCAGGGCTTCACCACACTTTCAGTAAATAAATTTTTTCCAATATGAAATCTAAACCTCCCCTGGTGCAACTTGGGACCGTTTCATCCCATTCCTTGTTCCTTGGGAGCAGAGCCCGACTCCTGCCTGGCTCCAGCCTCCGTTCCAGGAGCTGCAGAGAGTGATGAGGTCTCCCCTTAGCCTCCTCTTCTCCAGACTAAACAGCCCCAGGGCCCTCAGCCACTCTCCATAAGACTTGCTCTCCAGCCCCTTCCCCAGCTCCGCTTCCTTCTCTGCATGCGCTCCAGCCCCTCAAGGTCTTTCTTGCAGTGAGGGTCCCAGAACTGAAGCCAGGATTTGAGGTGCGGCCTCCCTAGCGCTGAGTGCACAGGGATGGTCCCTTCCCTGCTCCTGCTGCCCCCCCATGGTTGAGCCAAGCCAGGGTGCTGGTGGCCTTCTTGGCCACCTGGGCCACTGCTGGCTCATGTTCAGCCACTGCGAAATGCAGGGTCTTTAAGGGGTTTAATTTCAGCCAACTTTACCTCGAGACTCAGGTAGCAGGGGTGAGTGAGCAGTCCAGGGACCCGTCTGCTGTCAGTGGAAAGAGCAGGGCTCTGAGAGGGTGTCTTGTCCTCCGGGGCCTGGGCAGTCCTCTGATTAGGCTAAAAACTTCTAGATGGCAGAGGTGAGAACCCCACTCTTCTACTGCATTGTCATTCCGTATAAAAGGAACAGTGAGGTTTCTGTAAAACGCAGAGTGAAGTGATGTGAGGCGACATCTGAATACCCAAGCATCTCTTGCACGGTCTTCCATAGGACAAAGAGTCTGCATTGTCCCTCTGCGCATGGCCTTAATTGCTTTTTCACTTGTCCTTTAGGTCATTGTGAAGAACCTCTCGACAGGAACTCGAGTTGTGTTGAAATCCCAGTATGGTTATGAGATTGATGAGGTGAAGATTTTGGGAAAAGACAGATATGTGGTGGCTCACACCCCCGACACACTGCTGCTGGGTGACATCAACTCCAACAGGCTCAGTGAGGTACAGGAGAATCTGTCACATTTCTTGAAGGTCAAATGCTTAACTCTGTAACTCAAAGGATCTGTTCTCTGCTTGGGAACAACACATCTGTTTTCAAAGAATTGTAGGATAATTCAGATAGGAATTGAGCGGTCTCTCATCAGACTTCCTACCCAAAGGAAGGTCAGCAGAATCATAGAATTTATGAATTATTGAGGTTTGAAAGACCTCCAAGCTCATCCAGTCCAATCGTCAGCCCAACCCCAACCGTGTCCAGCAAACCATGTCCCCAGGTGCCACGGCCACACAGTTGGTGAGCCCCTCTATGGATGGGAACTCGGCAGTCTCTGCCAGGGCTTCACCACTCTTTCCATGAAGGAATTTCTCCCAATATCCAATTTAAACTTCCCCTGCTGCAACTTAGGGCCATTTCCTCTCATGCAATCCCTTGTTCTGTGGGAGCAGAGCCGACCCCACCTGGCTCCAACTTCCTTTCTAGGAGCTGCAGTTGAAAATAAGTAATTTAAGACAGGAAAACAGGTGTTTCAAGGCAGCCAAAAAGAATCAATCAGTGTCTTACAACCACAATGTCTGCATCCTGGTCCTTATAGGAGCTGCCAGCCTGGCATTTGCTCACCCTGTGCTTTGCTTTGTAGGTCGCCTGGCAAGGATCTGGAGGGAATGAGAAGTTCTTCTTCGACAATGAGAAAGTAAGTTGGATGGGGCGGCGTTTTACTCATGAATGGTGAGAAAAGCTGTGTGTACACCGATGGAAAGGTGTCAGCTGTGCTTCTGGAAAGCCGTGTTTCTCAGCAGTTTCCTAGGCTCCCCCTTTCTGTGCAGATCTTGATCTGCCTCCTTCCCATGCTTACCTTTTCCATGCACCAGGCACAGAACAAACTCCCTGTGTGGACTGTCAAGTCATAACCCAATATGAGAGAGTGGCAATAAAAGAGCAACAGCCAGAGAGGGTATTGGGGGTTGAGAATGCAGCTGGCAGGGTGACAGGCTGGATTCTGCAGGGCTGATGGGCCCAGCACCTCCATCCCCAGCCCTGAGGAAAAGCTGGCAGTCACAACAGGAAGCCAAAGACAATTCCTTACTCATCCTAGCGGGTTTGAATTTAGACTTGTGTGCAGTCTGGTTCTTTTCTGCACACCTCACTGCTAGGTCTGTGTGCTTACCTGGCTTTTCCATAAGTGTATTCTTCTCTCTTCTTCAGGTCTGCATGATCTTTAACGCCGGAGAGCTGACGCTGGTGGAATATGGAAGCAATGACTTTCTGGGCTCTGTCCGCACAGAGTTCATGAACCCTCACCTTGTCAGGTAGGCATTACACCTGCCCCTGTGGCCAGTGCAGCATTTTGTGGGAGTGACCTCAGATATGCACGCGTGGAAGCATCCCCTCTGTAGAATGTAGCCCTGACACTGGGACCTGAGTAATCTGCCTCTGACAGGGGCCACTGGTGGGATTTAATTGCTCAGTGACCCAAAGCCCATCCAGTCCCACGCCCTGCCACGAGCAGGGACACCTCCCACTGCATCAGGGGGCTCCAAGCCCCATCCAACCTGGCCTTCAACACCTCCAGGGATGGGGCAGCCACCACTGCTCTGGGCACCCTTGGGCCAGGGCCTCCCCACTCTCACAGCAAAACACTTCTCCCTAAGATCTCATCTCAATCTCCCCTCTTTCAGCTTCAAACCCTTCCCCTCATCCTGTCCCTGCACTCCCTGATCCAGAGCCCCTCCCCAGCTTTCCTGGAGACCCTTTCCTTACTGGGAGGCTGCTCTAAGGTCTCCCTGCAGCTCTTCTCCACACTGAACGACCCCAGCTCTCTCAGCCGGTCCTCTTATGGGAGGTGCTCCAGAAGGAGGAGGCTTATTGAAGCCTGGCTTGGCTATTGCCAAAGAGGGAGCTTCTGTGCATGTAGTCCAACCTCTCTGCATCCCACTGGTTCTTGTACAGTGTTGTCAGAGACCCTGGATGCCTGCAGGACCCTCTCTGTCTCTCTGGAATACCACACTCCATTTCTGATCCTATAGAAGGGGAGATCATAGGCTGCTCAGTTTTCCACTGGGGACCTGGACTCCAGAGGGGCAGCTTCTGGAGTGAAGCCATGAATCAGAAAGGTTTGTTCTCATTTGAGGCAGCTGTAGGGACTCTGCAAGAGTCAGAGAACTGCGAGAGGCTCCATGTGCTTGGGGAAACTGCAGAGAAGTCGGGGAGGGACGACATGATTGACTCATGTGAACTTATAGAGTGGTAAAAGTAACGGTCATCACTTCAAATTGTAGTGTCCGTATCAATGAGAGACGGCAGCGGGGCACGGAGGAGAGCAAGAGACTGGCTTATCTGATGGACATCAAGACTATAGCAACAGGTGAGTGTAAACCTCCCTCCCCTGTGTTTCGCCAGCTTTCCCAATTCCTTTGCCTTTTCTGTGCCAGCAGCGCATCTCAGAAGGCCCTCTGCATCCCTTCTGCTGGGCAGCGTATTCCTGATGGCCCTTTTGTGTTCTCCCTGCCTGGCAGCAGATTCCAAAGGCCCCTTCACATTCTCCCTGCCTGGCAGCAGATTCCAAAGGCTCCCTTTGCCTTCTCCCTGCCCGGCACCACTGGAACCCAGGCTGTCCTGCTTGTGGCTGGTTGCTACCTGGTGTGGGCTAAGCCATGAGGTGGCTGTCACCGTGTCCTGATTCTGAGGTTCTCCGCGAATCATCACAGCGGTATCGCTGCCGACGCTGCCTATGATCAGTGCATGCTCACAGAAGCAAGAATGAATTACTGCTGTCAATAAGGCATGGAGATAAAATGTCACTGCACTCTGCTTTTCATCTTGCTATGTTTGCCAGGGGATCCTGTCCTAATGAGATCCCAGGCACCTGATCCTGTGGGACAGCTTTGAATGTTCAGCACTTTGGGGCACATTGGGTACTTACGGTGTTTCCCTCCTTTCCTTCCCAAGTGGACCTTGTTGGTGGCTACAATACTGGCACCATCAGCCATGACAGCAAGATTGACTGGCTGGAGCTGAACGAAACGGGCCACAAGCTGCTCTTCAGGGACAAGAAGTTGAGGGTGAGGCGGGTGCATCCAAGGGAGCGTGGTGAGGTGGCGTGGTGGGGAGAGGTAGAGACATGCCTGAACAGAGGGAGGTGAGAGACAAACATGTCTGAAGTGCTCATGATTTTTTGAACACTACTTTGAGAAAGACAGACACCTCCCATCCCTAGAGGTGTCCAAGGCCAGGTTGGATGGGGCTTTGAGCAACCTGGTCCAGCAGGAGGTATCCCTGCCCATGGCAAGGGTTTGGAACTGGATGGACTTTGAGGTCCCTTCCAACCCGAACCATTCTGTGATTCTCTTCTGTGCGTGCTGGCAGCGTTCCATGGTTGGCCTTGAGTGTTAGCTAATTCTGAATTTCATCACTGGACACCTTGCTCCATCTCATCACTCCTGAAAATGAAAATCATTAGCTGTTCTGCTGTGAGATGGAGGCACAGGGGTTCATCTCAGGATGAGGACCCTGATGTTGCACTTAAACGTGTAAATTAGAAAAAGGTGTTCTCTTCAACAGTTTGGCTTATGTCATAGAATCATGGAATCACTGAGGTTGGAAAAGACCTCTAAGCTCATCCAGTCCAACCATCAGCCCAACACCACCGTGCCAACTAAACCATATCCTAAAGTGCCACAGTCACGTGTGCTGGGAGGCTGCTCTAAGGTCTCCCCAGAGCCTTCTCTTCTCCAGGCTGAACAACCTCAACTCTCTTAGCCGGTCCTCATACAGGAGGTGCTCCAGCCCATGGATCATCTCCATGGCCTCCTCTGGACTCGCTCCAACAGATCCATGTCCTTCCTGTGCTGAGGACTTCAGAGCTGGATGTTTTTTCCTCTTCCCCTTTAGCTGCAGCTCTACGACGTGGAAAGCGGCACCAAGATGACCATTCTGAATTATTGCACCTATGTACAATGGGTTCCTGGCAGTGACGTGGTGGTGGCTCAGAACAGAAACAACCTTTGCGTTTGGTACAACATCGATGCTCCAGAGAGAGTCACCATGTTTCCTCTGAAGGTAAAACCGGAGACTTTGATTGTGTGCAGTGGTTTCTGCTGCTTGCTTCACGTGTGTGGGCATAGTCAGGGTGGTAGTGTGGAAGGGAGATGAAAGAGAAATGCTTGTTTCTTCTGAACAGAAGATGAGCTCGTCTGTCAACTCAGGGCGCCATGTTAGGGCCAGTTCTGTTTAATATCTCTATCAGTGATCTGGACAAGGGGATCAAGTGCACCCTCAGTCAGTCTGCAGATGACACCAGATTGGTTGGGAGTGTTGATCTGCTGGAGGACGGGAAGGATCTACAGAGGGACCTGGGCATGATTCCGTGGGCTGGAGGGCAGAAAGGCTCTGCAGAGGGACCTGGGCATGGATCCATGGGCTGGAGGGCAGGAAGGCTCTGCAGAGGGCTCAGGACAGGCCACCCCTCAAATCCTGGGTTCAGTTTTGGACCCCTCACTCCAAGAAAGACCTTGAGGGGCTGGAGCGCATCTGGAGAAGAGAATGGAGCTGGGGAAGGGTCTGGAGCCCAGGGATTCTGGGATCGGCTGAGGGGAGACCTCATCGCTCTCTGCAACTGCCAGAAAGGAGGTTGGAGCTAGGCAGGGGTCAGGCTCTGCTCCCAGGGGACAAGGGATGAGATGAAGTGGCCTCAAGTTGTGCCACGGGGGGTTTAGATTGGATATTGGGAACAATTCCTCCATGGAAAGGGTTGTCCAGCCCTGGCAGAGGCTCCTCAGGGCTGTGGTGGAGTCCCCATCCCTGGAGGAGTTCAAAACCCATGTGGCTATGGCACTTGGGGACAGGATTTGGTCAGCACGATGGGGTTGGGCTGGCGGTTGGACTGGATTATCTTAGAGATCTTTTCCAACCTTAATGATCCCATAGTTCTAACTTTGTGGCGGGCATTTCTGGCAGAACATGGACATATCTGGTAGAAGCTGCTCCCTGGATTTTTCCTTCCCTCTGGTGAGATAAGGACCAGAGGTGTCTCAGCAGAGCTGTCACAGTGCTGTACTCCCATTCCTGCTATCCCGCATGCTTTAGAAGATGGGAGTGTTGACAGCTGGTTCTCTTTCCAGGGGGATATTGTAGACTTGGAACGGAGTGATGGGAAGACAGAAGTGATCGTATCCGAAGGGGTGAACACTGTGTCCTACACGCTTGACGAAGGCCTCATAGAGTTTGGAACTGCCATTGATGATGGGGATTATCACAGGTAGGTACCAGATGCACCAGGTGGTGACGGCAGGTTGCCCACTTCACATAACAGATGTCTGAGAGCCAGCAGAAAGTTTTCCATACAGGATTGAATATCAGGCTCTGGGTGTGATGTTGGTGCCAGGTCTGGCTCTAATGCGCAGCAGAGTCCTTCAGGAGGGAGGGGAAGTTGAGATTAGATATCAGGAAAAATTCCTTCACCAAGAGGGTTATCAAGCACTAGCAGAGGCTGCCCAGGCAGTGGTGGAGTCTCCATCCCTGAAGGGGTTCAAAAGATGGGTAGATGAGGTGCTCGGGGATCTGGTTTATTAGTGGACAGGTACGGTTGGACTTGATCATCTCAAAGGCCTTTTCCAACCAAACAATTCTATGATTCTATGATTCTGTGAATGTTCAGCTTTTTCATCCTCACAGCTCTGTGTTTTCAGACTTGGGGACACAGGAGAAAGCCCAGTCTGGTCCCATTGACACTGACAAGAAGGCAGCTTTCACTTGACTGTAGTCACCAAGCGTGTCTTCAGTAGCTGCTGGGTGTGAAATGGTGCTTGGCTGCTTCACTGCTGCCCCTCGAGGGATGGTGACCATGGAGGAAAATCTCATACATTTGTAGCACTGTTACCACTCGAGAGACTTCTTTGCACCAGGGTCTTGCTTCAGACACAACGTTTTGGACTTGCCCCATGCTGCTACACCCTTCTGTTGATGAATTGCCCAGCCAGGGATCTCCTAAATCTCCTCATCCCTGGAAACATTCAAGGACAGGTTGGTTGGGGTTCTGAGCAACCTGACCTGTTTGAAGATGTCCCTGGTCACTTCAGGGGGTTAGACTGAACGACCTTCATGGTCGCTTCCAATCCAAACCATTCTATGATTCTAGATCCCTGGTTTTTTCCCTCACATGCCAGGCCCTGTGTTAGACACAGACATCGTCTTCAGAACTGGTCACACACAGCTTGCTCTGTTTTCCATGCGACTCTCATTGGGAGCTCCTGCCTCAGCCTGGGATTTTCCTCATCAAGCTCTTCTGTTCTGTGACTGGAAGTCTTCCAACCTCTCTGCCTCCAGGGCGGCTGCATTTCTGGAGACGCTGGAAATGTCTGCAGAGACTGAAGCCATGTGGAAGACTCTAAGCAGACTGGCGTTGGAAGCCAGGCAGGTGCACATCGCAGAGAGGTAGGGGAAAGTGCTGTCACATCTTTCTGATTTGAACACTTGCTTTGTTCTCTTCTCCCTGGTAAGCAGTGACAGGACAAGGGGAAACAGCCTCAAGATGTGCCAGGGGAGATTTAGGTTGGGTATTAAGAGGAATTTCTTTACTGAAAGGATTGTCAGGCACTGGCAGAGGCTGCCCAGGGAGGTGGTCAAGTCACCATCGCTGGAGTTGTTTAAAAGACAGGTAGATGTCACACTTAGGGACAGGATGTGGTGGCAGACTTAGCAGGGCTGGATCGATGGTTGGACTCAATGTTCTTAAATGTGTTTTACAACCAAAACCATTCTGTGATTCTAAAGATGTAACTTTGTGTGGCCTGGAAGATTCACTGCACAGAGAATGAGTGTTCTGTGTTCCAGGCAGTGAATTTGCCCTTCCATTCCTGACAGTAACGCTAGAATGGAGGCCAGGAAGGCATCACTCTAGCATACATTTTTACTGATGGCAGCTGGGAGCAGTGTGCAGCAAGGCTTTGGGGAGCTGGCAGATGTGGACAAGCCCAGCACGTCCAGTGAAGCACAAGCACTGGTCCTGTCCTTGATTTCTTCCACAGAGCAGAGTAGAGGACAGTTCTGAACATGGGTCTTGACAAAATCCTTTTCTGGAAGCAGGGCTGCCCCACCTCTCAAGCCTGCAGAGCTGGGTCTGCTGCCCAGGTTCTGATTTTCGTTTCTTGGACCAAAAATGGGCAACATAACCCAGTTATTGAATGGTTTGCTCTTTCCAGATGCTTTGCAGCACTGGGCAACATGGCAAAGGCTCAATTTCTGCATGAAACAAATGCCATTGCTCACCAAGTGGCTCAAGAGCAGGTAAGTCAAACCTTTCTGCTGTGCAGTGCAGCTGCTTTCCTCCAAACACTTGGATACACATTATCTTCTGTGTCCATGCTCACTAGTGTCCTGATACAGATGAGTACCTGGCTGTGTAGGAACTGCTGACATAGTTCTCCTGCCAGGTCCCTCTTCTGGCTAGCCATGTCCTATTGCTCCTGTCTTGTCACTCCTTTGGTTCCTATCAGTTGTCTTTAGTTTCCACAATGACACAGACCCCATTCATTCCACTCCCTTGTATCACTCCAGTCCTTTCACTCAGCAAGCTGACTGAGCTAATCGATGGTGTCTGCAGGGTGGGGATGGCACAGACCATTATCTGGTGAGAGCCCGCTTGGCCATGCTGGACAAGAACTACAAGTTGGCAGAGATGATCTTCCTGGAGCAAGTGAGTAAAGGAACAAGGAGCAGAAAAGGGCTCATTTGGTTCTGAGCAGGGAGGTTTGTGCGCCAGTGTGAAAAAGGAAGCGGTTGATTATTCCCCTGCCCAGGGCAGTGATGGAGTCTCCATCCCTGGAGGTATTCAAAAACTGTGTAGATGTGGCACTTCAGGACATGGTTTGGTTGGCATGGTGGTGTTGGCCTGACGGTTGAACTGGATGATCTTAAAGGTATTTTCCAACCTTAATGATTCCATGATTCCTGGGAGAAGAGTTTTTGCCCTGAAATAGAAGGAGATACTTCTTGTCCCAAGGTACAGGGTTGCCCTGAGGTGCCTGAAGAGGGTGGGGGGGATGTTTGTCCATGTAAAGGGGACAGTGCACTTTGTCAAGTGTTTTTTGCACACCTAACCCTGCCCACTACGAGAGCTCAATGGCAACGTGTCTGCTAAATGGGGCCTTTGGGTTGATGCTCTGCTCTCTGACACAGAACGCCACAGAGGAGGCCATGGACATGTACCAGGAGCTGCACATGTGGGATGAATGCATTGTGGTTGCCGAAGCCAAGGTAGGGAAAGTAACTGCACTGGACGCTGGGCAGGCCTTGCTCGATAAGCCTTCTGGTTGGGAGTCCATTCATGGTCTGGGTTCTCTTCCCTTGCCCTATCCCTCTTGGAGGGGCTGCAGGCAGGAGGATTGGCTGCACTGGTGTAAGTATGGACCTGGGTGAACAGTGAGGGAGAAAATCTGAAATTGGGTTGGGAGCATCTTTGAAAAAGAATGGATGAAGCAGTGGTACACGAGGCTGACATTGTGGTTTCAGCTAACTGGACAGCAGGAGGTCTGGTGCTGTGAACTAGGTCCAGGGCCTGCAGGGTGAGCAAGACAATGTCTTGCCTTGCCCAGGCCAACCAATGCTGCATCTCTTAACAGGGACATCCTATGCTGGATAAGTTACGACGGGGTTACTACCAGTGGCTGCTGGACACCCAGCAGGAGGAGAAGGCTGGGGAGGTGCAAGAGGGACAGGGCAACTACCTGGCAGCCATCGGCTTGTACCTGCGGGCAGGGCTGCCAGCCAAAGCTGCACAGCTGGCCATGAGCAGGGACGAGCTTCTGACTGATGGAGATGTCATCAACAGGGTCTCCACAGCACTGATCCAAGGGGAACTGTATGAGCAGGTGAGTGGCTCATCCCGGTGGGCTTTCTTCTTAGTGACATCAAAGCTCTTACCCTGCCCTCTGTGTCTGTGAGATGCAGGGGCTGAGCTGTGTTTCTGTGTGATAAATTCACAGTTAATGTTTGGGAGGAAATCCTGACTGTGTCCGTTACACATGGGTGAGGTCTGGAATACATGGTGTTAGTCAGGAGAAAGGTTGCAACTCACTGACGTCTTTGAAACAACAGCTGAGTGCTCACTGCTGGTCAAGGAGGCCCTTGGGAAGATAGGAACCAACAGGAAAGGAGCTGTGAATCAGACAGAAAACTTGATATCACTGTGAAAATTCACAGTGTGTCCTCATAGGAGAATAAAAAATGATGGTGCAGATTTGTATAAGGATATTCTTAATGGAAAAGCAAGGAACGAAAGCAAAAGAGGTCATGAAGACAATCTGCAGAACCATGAATGTCATGGAGAAGGAAAGTGATTTTTCTCTGTGTCTCATAACACAAAAAATCTGTAACTACTTAATATTATGTGTCAGTGTGAAAACAAAAGGGTGGGTTTCACAGTGCACAGAGTGGTGTTCGTGTGAGAAAGCAGTGCTAAGCTGCCCAGCACAAAGCTTGGTGTCCCGGCCATGGGTGACCTGTTGCAGGTGTTTGAGGGAGGATATAAAGAACAGGGCAGGGGTAGATTTTACTTCTATGACTTGTCAGGTTGTTCAAAGCACGTGTACTTTCTGTGCTGGGAGGCTGCTCTAAGGTCTCCCTGGAGCCTTCTCGTCTCAAGGCTGGACAATCTCAATTCTCTCAGCCTATTATTTCTCCAGTCTCATTTTACATTTGGCATTTTCTGACCATTTCATTTTGACCCAAGAGAGCTTTGTGCTTTCCCAAGCCTGTCATCTTCTCTTAAACCTTCAATTGGAAAAAGGCTCATGGCTGCCAGATGTTTTGTTACCAGAAGTGTAAACAGTCCCAAAGCGCTTAGACGAATCCTGGAGGACAAGTCTGTCAAAAGCCATTAAATATGATGTTGTGAGAGCATCATGACACAGACTCGGGAAGCTTCTAAGGTACCAGTGGTCAGAGACAGTAGATACAGTGGAGGGAAAGCTGCTTGCTCTGTTCTTACAGTCCTTCTCTAGACTTGTGCTTTCACCATTATGACACTGAAAGGACTAAGTCGTTGTCTGCCAGGATGGCCTTTCTTGTATAGCAGCCTTCGAGTCCAGATTTAGAATAGCCTTGCAGTACTGAAAGGGGCTCCAGGAAAGCTGGAGAGGGGCTTTAGATCAGGGAGCGCAACGAGAGGATGAGGTGGAACGGTTTGAAGCTGCAAGAGGGGCGATTGAGATGAGATCTTGGATAGAAATGTTTTGCTATGAGGGTGGGGAGGCCCTGGCCCAGCCTGCCCAGAGAAGTGGTGACTGCCCCATCCCTGGAGATGTTGGAAGGCCAGGTGGGATGGTGCTTGGAGCCCCCTGATGCAGTGGGAGGTGTCCCTGTCCATGGCAGGGGATGGGACTGGATGGGCTTTGAGGTCCCTTCTCCCCCAAGCCATTCTGTGATTCCATGATCCCTGCATTCTTGGTTAGTGGGAAGGCATAGCTAATGAGATGTCAGTGTGGCAGGACTGACAAGCTCTGTACTCGGGACTGGTGCAGTTTGTGATGGTGTGAGGAGACAGTGGCTCTGGAAACTGGCAGCTTGTGTTTGTCATTAGGCTGGAGACCTGTTTGAGAAGATCAGGAACTCGCGGAAGGCTCTGGAGTGCTACTGCAAGGGCAGTGCCTTCCTGAAAGGTACGGTGCTAAAGATCTTCCTCCCCTGTCCATCCCCAGCAGTAGCCTGGTGGCAACATGAGCCATTGCACTGGAGCACAGAGGTGCCTGGATGCTCTGAAGCTTCCAGTTATCATCTCATTCAGTGTCTCACAAAGCTATACCTGCACACATGGTTCCAGACCAGCATCCTGTTCCCAAGGCCTTAATCATGCTGATTGCACCAGTGTGGCTTTGGTCCAGCTCTCCACAGGGTCCACATCACTGGGCCACCCATTGGAGCTGGAGTGGCTTGGACAGCTACCGTTCCCCTCCCTCTGCGCCCCATCCACGGCCCACGTTCACCTCACAGTTCTGTTCCCTGCTGGATTTAGCATGAAAGCTATGGTGTCCCCTTACAGCGGTGGAGCTGGCTCGCCTGGCGTTTCCTGCAGAGGTTATGGTGCTGGAGGAGGCCTGGGGAGATCACCTGGTGCAGCAGAAACAGCTGGATGCGGCCATCAACCACTATATCGAAGCCAGGTAGGGGCAGGTGAGAGCTGTATCACTTGGCCAGCTGTAAAATTGGTGTGGTTTGCCTAAGTCAGCAGGGGGTTTGCCTGAGTTAAACCCCCTCAAACGCACCTTGCCAGTGCCCCTACCACGTGCCATCTCTGCCAGCCCTAACTGTGGCTGCCTTCCCTCATCTCTCCAAGGTGTTTCATCCCCAATTACTCTTCCCTGCTGTCGCCGTCCTTCATTCTTTCCCCTTAGCTTTGCTGGCTACTCAGATCCTTTTTGCTGCTCTAAGCCAGGCCAGGTATCAAGCAGCTGACCACATTGGTTTCCCTGGCTTAACTCGGCTGGAGGAGGTGCTGCTGGCTGTACAGGGTAGTGGTTTTGGTGCTAGGTGCTCAGTTAAGGCCATCGAGGCAGCCCTGGGAGCACAGCAGTGGAAGAAGGCCATCTACATTTTGGACCTGCAGGACAAACAGATGGCAGCCAAGTATTACCTCAAGATTGCCCAGCACTATGCATCATTGCAGGAGTATCAGGTGAGGCCACAGACCACAATCCTTGCTGCTCCGTGTGACCCTTGGGACTGCTGAGTGTGGTCATTTCCCTGCAGGTTGCAGAGGAGCTGTACATCAAAGGAGACCAGACCAAGGATGCCGTAGACATGTACACGCAGGCTGGGCTCTGGGAGCAGGCTCACAAGGTAGAGTTGAAAGCTAGAGCTTCTGGGGACTCACCCTGCTTGGTGAAATGTCCTTTGTCAAGAGGTGTTGGAGCTTTGTGCACCAGCACCTGATCAACAAGTGCTCTTCCCAGAGGATGCACATAGGGACATCCAGTATCTGGCAAGAACTCAATCCCTGGTGGTCACATCCTGCCCGTGTCCTTCTTTACCTTAGCAGCCCCGTGCGGATACCCCTGTGACACAAATAGCACTTTCCCAGGGGTCTGGTCATAAAATCATGGAATGTTTTGGGTGGGAAGGGACCTCAAAGCCCATCCAGTTCCACCCCCTGCCACGGGCAGGGACACCTCCCACTGGATCAGGGGGCTCCAAGCCCCATCCAACCTGGCCTTCAAGACCTCCAGGGATGGGGCAGCCACCACTGCTCTGGGCACCCTGGGCCAGGGCCTCCCCACCCTCACAGCAAAGCATTTCTCCCCAAGAGCTCATCTCAGTCTCCCCTCCTGCAGCTTAAAACCCTTCCCCTCATCCTATCCCTGCACTCCCTGATAAAAAGCCCCTCCCCAGCTTTCCTGTAGCAAAGTGGTCCTATGTGCTTCGATCACAGTGAGAAGTGACTGCCCGTTCTCTGCAGGACGTATAGCATATACATCTGTTTGTGATGGGAAGGAGATTGTTCTTCCCTTCTCCTCCACGACCGTGTATCAAGAAGCCACTGTGCAGTGAGCTGTGATTACTCCATGTGTTTTCCTTTTGGCAGCTGGCAGTCAAGTGCATGAGTCAGGAAGACGTGTCTGTGCTCTATATAACCCAGGCCCAAGAGATGGAGAAGCAGGGCAAGTACAAAGAAGCAGAAAGGTGAGCATCTTCCTTGGTGTCAGTCCGAGACTGAGCCCTGGCAATGTGTTTGTGATGAGGAGGAGCCTTTCCCTGGGATGGGACAGAGTTTGGGACTCAGATTTGGGAAATTCAGAGTTGCTCTCTGCACACATAAAGACCTGGAGCTGATAATTCAGGGTTCGTAGGAAGAGACATCACTGATGGTTGAGGTGTCTGTCCACCAGGACAAAAGAGGTCCAGGTGGGAAATACAGGAAATATGGCAAGTCTTTTCTCCTCTGCAAAGTGCTGCCTCCAGTCTGTCATGGTCAGCTGAGGATCAGGAATGCAAGGTGGAGTGTTTTCCACCCAGATTACTGATGTCAGTGCTAGGTTAATTACACCGCAATGCGGTAAATAGGTCAGGGACACCCAGAGCTGTATTTGATGCCTGGTACCTGATCTCAAGGATGCCCAGTACATAAAAGGGGGCGTTACAGCTGCTGAGGTCATGTTGGGTTTAATCTTTCTGCTGACCTCTACAACTGAGGAGGTGACGTCATTTTCCATCCTATGGGATCGATGGCCAGGATGAGAGTAGAAGCCCAGATGATCCCTCCAAGTCACAATTATCAGTCATGGAATGATTTGTGTTGAAAGGGACCTCAAAGCCCATCCAGTGCCACCCCCTGCCATGGACAGGGACACTTCCCACTGGATCAGGGGGCTCCAAGCACCATCCCACCTGGCCTTGAGCACATCCAGTGATGGAGCAGCCACCACTTCTCTGGACAACCTGGGCCAGGGCCTCCCCACCCTCACAGCAAAACATCTCAGTCTCTCCTCTTCCCCCTCATCCTGTCCCTGCACTCCCTGATCAAGAGCCTCTCCCCAGCTTTCCTATTGACAAGCAAAGATGGAGGGAATGACTTTCCCCTTCTGCAGCTGGTGGGGGCATAACAGAAGGATTATCTCTGAGCAGCGTTCAGCCTTACAGCCCACACCAGTCCTGTCGTTTGGCAGCATGGCTGGAACCTGACTCCAGCTGGATGGGATGTAGAGAGGCTGCCAAAACTGGTTGTGTCCTCGGCTGAGCCATCTGAATGTGCTTGTGTTTCCAGGCTGTACATCACCGTGAATGAACCTGATTTGGCCATCACCATGTACAAGAAGTGCAAGATGTACGATGAGATGGTTTCCCTGGTTGCCAAGTACCACAAGGACTTGCTCAGCGACACCCATGTGCACCTGGGCAAGGTGAGGGCATATCACAGCAGCAGATGAACTTGACCAAGTGAGGACAAAAGTGTCACTGACTCATTGCCTCTGATTGCAGGAGCTGGAGGCAGAGGGACGCTTGCAGGAGGCCAGGTACCACTACCTAGAAGCAAAGGACTGGAAGGCCACAGTAAACATGTACAGAGTGAAGGACATGTGGGAGGAAGCTTACAGGGTAATTATCGCTTCACAGATATCCCAGGTGTGCAGGATCAGGCTCTGCCTGCAGGATCCTGGTGGGAACTGCACTGTCTCTGTTCACTGCACCCCTCCAGGCTCTTCTCTGCTCCAGACACCATGTTGTGCCGCAGAGGTTTGACTCTGCCCGTAGCTGCTCCATAGCAGTCCCACCGCAGCGCTGTTTGCCTCCAGTTCAACCACAGATTGTGGGCAGGTCACTTCTGCTGGCCTGGCAACAGCATGGGTTCCACTGTGGAGGCAACAGCCCCTTTTCTACTCTGCCATATAAGCCTTGGTCTCAAGGACCTGGGGGTGTTGGCTGACAGCAGCTGTACATGAGCCAGCAGTGGCCCAGGTGGCCAAGAGGGCCAATGGCATCTTGGCCTGTATCCGTAACAGCGTGGCCAGCAGGAGTAGAGAGGTGATTGTGCCCCTGTGCTCGGCACTGGTGAGACCGCACCTCGAGTACTGTGTTCAGTTTTGGGCCCCTCACTACAGGAAGGACATTGAGTTGCTGGAGTGCGTGCAGAGAAGGCAACGAGGCTGGTGAAGGGGGCTGGAGAATGAGCCCTGTGAGGAGAGGCTGAGGGAGTTGTTTAGCTTAGAGAAGAGGAGGCTGAGAGGAGACCTCATCACTGTCTACAACTGCCTGAAAGGAGGTTGTGACGGGGTGGGTGCGGGTCTCTTCTCACAAGTGACAAGCAATAGGACAAGAGGAAATGGCCACAAGTTGCACCAGGGGAGGTTTAGACTGGACATCAGGAAGAATTTCTTTACTGAAAGAGTGGTCAAGGATTGGCACAGCTGCCCAGGGAGGTGGTGGAGTCACCATCTCTGGAGGTGTTTAAATAAAGGGTAGATGAGTTCTTTAGGGACATGGTTTAGTAGGGAGACAGGCACGGTTGGACTCGGTGATCTCAGAGGTCTCTTCCAACCTTATGATTCTATGATTCTATCTTTCTCCCAGTCCAGTGGTGGCTACAGAAGGGTTCCGCAGGAGACAACAGTTTTTGATGCTCCCTTATGACAACAAAATGGATTCATTGGGCTTTTCCCCTTCCTTTGCTTTGGATAGGTGGCCAAGACACACGGGGGAACAAACTCCCATAAGCACGTGGCCTACATGTGGGCAAAGAGCCTGGGAGGAGAGGCAGCTGTGAGGCTCCTCAGTAAACTGGGGCTTCTGGAGATGGCCATTGACCACGCAGCAGACAGCAGGTAAGCAGGGCCATCAGCTTCTATCTGCCTTAGCTGAGGAAAAAGGGATGCCCCAAGATAACTGTATGCACACGATAGCTGCAGGTCTGGGATATTGAGTGAGCAATGTGTGCTCACAGCCCAGAAGGCCAACAGTGTACTGGGTTGCATCAGAAGAAGCGCAATCAGCAGCGTAAGGGAGGGGATTCTCTCTCTCTCTGCTCTGCTCTGATAATCCTTAAAATAAGAAGAATATGGGACTGTTGGAGCAGGTCCAGAGGAGAACATGGAGATGATCAAAGGGCTGGAGCACCTCCTGTACAAGGACAGGCTGAGAGAGTTGGGGTTGTTCAGCCTGGAGAAGAGAAGGCTGAGGGGGGGACCTCGTAGTGGCCTTCCAGTTCAGAAAGGGAGCCTACAGAAAAGCTGGGGAGGGACTTTTTACAAGGGCCTGGAGTGATAGGACGATGGGGGAATGGCTTTAAATTGGAAGAGGGGAGGTTAACATTTGACATTGGGAAGAAATTCTTCACAATGAGGGTGGGGAGGCCCTGGCCCAGGTTGCCCAGGGAGGCTGTGGCTGCCCCATCCCTGGAGGTGTTGAAGGCCAGGTTGGATGGGGCTTGGAGCCCCCCGATCCAGTGGGAGGTGTCCCTGTCCATGGCAGGGGGTGGAACTGGATGGGCTTTGAGGTCCCTTCTGACCCAAACCATTCTATGATTCTATGACTCTGTGATGTCCTGCCACCCCACCTGTGCATTTTCACACAAGCATTCTGCTTCCCTGTCACGTTCTGCTTCCTATGGACCTGTTACTCTGTCAAATTCCTGAGCTGGGTGGGCAGAAGCGGTTTGTCCTGTAGCCTCAGCAGGGAGACCTTGCGAGAGCCTCCAGCCACCGGAGAAGGAATTCTTCTGTAACCCTAAATAACTGCTGGCCAGAAGAGTTTTGGCCCCCTGTCATCTGACCGCGCTGCTGTTCCCTGCTGCTCTCCCCAGCTGTCCCACATCACTGGGTTCAGGGTAGTCTTGTGATCTCCCCTTTGTGTTGAACCAAGGGCCCCTGGCACTGACAGCAAGTAGGAAAGAGTTGAATTACCATAATGGGGGCTCTAAAGCTCCTGTCCCTGGTCAGGAACAGGAGTATCCATTCACTTGAGATCTTCTGTATTCCCCCCTCTCCTCTCCCAGCATCCTGTGCTCTCCGTGATGTCCTGCTCTTGATGAAGGCACACTCTCACAGCATATAGTCCTGCTCTTACCCCATTTTCTCTGTCATTGCAGGGCCTTTGAGTTTGCTTTTGAGCTGGCCCGGCTCTCCATGAAGCAGAAAATGCCAGAGATACACTTAAAATATGCCATGTACCTAGAAGATGAGGTAATGTTCCCCCCCTGGGACAGGTGTGGGTTCTCTGGTCACTCAGGCAATCGAGCAGTTGCCCTTGAGCACTGCAGGACGTGCTGTTATGGATGCAGTCACTGCTCACCCAAAGGGCTCCACAATTACAGCCCAAGCTTCTGTACATCTGTGTGTCATAAAACCCTCTCTGCCTCACAGTAACAGGAGGTCGTGTGATGGTATCTGGGCAGGAAGGCAAACAGATTCCTTCTTCTCTCCTAGGGCAAATTTGAAGAGGCTGAAGCAGAATTCATTAAAGCTGGGAAGCCCAAGGAGGCAGTGCTGATGTACGCATCCTTCCTCCTCCTGGCCTGCTGCGTCTCCTCTCCCCCTGCCAGCCTGGTTGTGTCTCCAGTACTGGGCTGCTCTGTGCCCTCCTTGTTACATCTCCTGTTTGCTCCTCTAGGTTTGTGCAAAACCAGAACTGGGATGCTGCACAGCGCGTGGCTGAGGCTCATGACCCGGGCAGCGTGGCTGATGTGCTGGTGAGACAGGCACACTTTGCCTTTGAGCAGAGAGACTTCCAGAAAGCAGAGGCCTTCCTCCTGCGAGCACAGAGACCTGAGCTGGCAATAAAATACTACAGGGTGAGCACAGTCTGTGGCAACATCGCTGCCTTCCTCACTGGACAAGAACCCAGCTTGGATGGAGGCGTGAAATCCATCTCCCATCTGTCCCTGCCAGCTTAGTAGCTCAAGAGAAACCATTTACTCAGGCAGTTCCTACTAGAACCTGGCCTCATCATAAAAGACTGAACCGGTAGAGATCTAACAGTGCAGTGTGGCTCTCGTGCAGCTCTGGGAGGAAGCATCCCGCCTGGATACGGGTGGTCCTCAGGGCAGCACGAATGGGTGCAGTTGGAGACTGCAAGTGCTCATTCCACAGAGGTGGCTGGGATGGACGAACACTTTCCCCTGAGGCAGCTTGGGTCAGCAGGGCAAGGAAGGGGATTCTGCCCCTCTGCTCCACTCTGGGGAGATCCCCTGTGGAGCCTTGTGTCCAGTTTTAGAGTCCTCAGCACAGGAAGGACATGGAGCTTTTGGACCCAGTCCAGAGGAGGCCATGGACATGATCCCAGGTTTGGAACAACTCCTGTATGAGGACAGGCTGAGAGAGTTCAGGTTGTCCAGCCTGGAGGAGAGAAAGCTCTAGGGAGACCTTAGGGCAGCTCCCAGTACAGAAAGGGGCTCCAGGAAAGCGGGGGAGGGGCTCTTGATCAGGAAGTGCAGGGACAGGACGAGGGGAAGGGTTTGAACCTGCAAGAGGGGAGATTGAGATGAGATGTCAGGGAGAAATGTTTTGCTGTGAGGGTGGGGAAGCCCTGGCCCAGGCTGCCCCAAGAAGTGGTGGCTGCCCCATCCCTGGAGGTGTTGAAGGCCAGGTTGGATGGGGCTTGGAGCCCCCTGATGCAGTGGGAGGTGTCCCTGCCCATGGCAGGGTGTGGCACTGGGTGGCTTTGAGGTCACTTCCAACCCAAATCATTCTCTAATTTGGTGAGTGGATAGACTTCAGTGCCATTTTGGGGCAGGAATGAATCGGATGGTGCTGCTACAGTGGTTCCTTCCAGTGGGTCCTCTAGGAAGATGGCATGAGAGTACGGATGTTATGGATTGCCAGAGCGTGACAAACATGGCAATGTTTCCTCCTCGTTGTGCTTGTGCAGGAGTCTGGCATGTGGAGCGAGGCGCTGCGGATCTGCAAGGAATACGTGCCCAGTCGGCTGGAAGAGTTACAGGAGGAGTGTGGCAGGGAGGCTGCCAAGAAGGGCTCCAGGTGAGGAATGCTATGGTCAGGCTGCTGGGAGCTGACAGGTAGCTCTTCCCCAGGCAGTTGTGCTGGTGCCTTGCAGAGAGAGCCTGATGGGATCCGTCACATCCAGTTGTTTCCTTCTTGAGGACCTCGAACTTCTTACAGTATAGGTTTCCTAACATCTTTCCTCCCTGCTCTGAGAGACATCAAGGCTTATTCTTGCCATCCAAGGTCTCCCAGATGTCTTCTTGCCACTTACAGATTTCTGAGGTCTCCTGTACCTCCGGCACATCTCCCCAGGATCCTTAATCCATTCTTTCCTCAGGGCTGGCTGTGGGCACTGCTCAGTCCCCCTCGAGGTCCCTGGCTCCCCCCTTCCTGTGCCCTGCGCGCTGTCTGCAGCATCTCTGGCAACGTCCCTGGCAGCATCCTGGTCCTGCTCACAGCCTGCATTGCTCCCCACAGAGGAATAGAGGGACTGCTGGAGCAGGCGCGGCAGTGGGAGCAGGCTGGGGAGCACGCCAGGGCGGTGGACTGCTACCTGAAGGTGCGGGATCCCAGCAACAGTGTCCTGATGGAGAAGTGCTTGCTGAAGGTACAGTTGGGGCCGTGACCCCCTCCACCTGCTCTGCTGCCTGAGAGGTCTCTCACAGCCTGCGGTGCATCCAGAGGTGCCTCGGTCACTGCTGGGCACAGCTGTCCCTTCTTCTCCCCTTCTCCTGTAGCTCAAGCACCCCTCACTCTCACTCTCTTAGCTGGTGCTAGGATCTTCCCAGCCTTATCCCCCTCTCAGACAGTTTTTATCACTTGTGCTGTTGACAATCTTGCTTCACAGGCTGCCGAGCTGGCCATTAAATTCCTAGGTCAGTCGCAGAGTGTAGAGGTGACGCGGACTGTGGCTCCTCAGCTGGTGGCCTTGAAGAAATACAGCATGGTAAGGTTGGCTCCTGGCCTGAGGTTGCTGAAGGAGCAGAGACATGGGAAGGGAGAGCTCTGTGTAAAGGAGGGAGGCCAGGTCACATCCTGGGGCTATGGGTGGTTTGCCCAATCCAGAGTTAGGCAGCACAAAGTCTTCAGGAAGGAGGAAGGAAGATAAGGGATCAGATCCTGGGATAGTATGAGAGACCCAGGCCTTGGGGAGGAGGCAGGAAGCAAAGAAGAGAGGGTTGTCCTTTGGGAAGAGACTTTCTGTGTGCCGGTTGCTTCCAAGAGCATCGGCTCCACCCTGGGCTTCAGGGGGTTTCATCTCCCATGGGATGGTCTTTGCCCCTGCAGGCAGCTGAGCTATACCTCAACCTGGACCTTATCCAAGAAGCTATCGATGTCTTCATCGAAGGGGAGGAGTGGAGCAAAGCCAAGCACGTGGCCAAGGAGCTGGACCCCAGGCATGCCCTAAACTGCTTTAATTGTGCTCCTCCTGCTCCCTTTCCCGCCTCTAGGTGATCCCTTGTCCTGTCCTGTCCTGTCCTGTCCGACTTCCCCCAGGTTCCCTGGATTCTCCCCACAGTGGCCTCTCCATGCTTGACACGACACGTTCTCCACAGCTGCCGTTCCCAAGCTATTTACCATCCTGACCCTTTCCTGCCACACATCCCATGGAAATCGTTATTCCCTTTTTTCCCTTCTTTATCCCTATTTGCTCTTCCCTCAGCATAATCCTGTGCATGCATTTCCCTCTGCAACTCCTGTGATCCTCTCTCTCTCTCCTCACTCATGATGTTGCAAAGAGCTGCTTAGACCCTTCCTTTCCCATCCCACCTGTGCTCCCAAGCCCAGAAAGACCCAGCAGAGCCATGAGTCCTCTATTTCCCAAAGGGGACAAAGTGGAACCCTCTCTGTGCTGACGCAGGGCACTGTCAGCCTTGTTGCCTCTTAAGCTTCTTTCTACCCCATAGGTCAGAGGAGTACGTGGACCAGCGTTACAAGGAGTATTTAAAGAACCAAGGCAAAGTGGACTCGGTACATGCCTGGGATGTCTCACAGGCTGGGGAGCAATGTCAGGATCCATGCAGGTCCTTAGGGCCTTTCTCTTGGGGATTTTGCCTGAACGTGCCCACAGGCGAGGGGTCTGTGCCTCTAAGTTGTGGTTTCTACACACCAGATGGGTCACCCCGGCTCTATGCATCCAAGCCATGGAAGGAAGGGACTGCGTGCATGGGGAGGAAAGAGTGGGATGGGCTCATGCCTGCCTTGATCTCAAGCAATTGCAGCCCCAAGCACAAATCCAGACTGGACAGAGAATGGATTGGGAGCAGCCCTCCTGTATGAGGACAGGCTGGGAGAGTTGGGGTTGTTCAGCTTGGAGAGGAGAAGGCTGTGGGGAAACCTTGGAACAACCTCCCAGTATGGAAAGGGACTCTAGGAAAGCTGAGGAGGGGCTCTTGATCAGGGAGTGCAGGGATGGGACGAGGGGAAGGGTTTGAAGCTGCAAGAGAATGAGGTGAGATCTTGGGGAGAAATGTTTTGCTGTGAGGATGGGGAAGCCCTGGCCCAGGTTACCCAGAGAAGTGGTGGCTGCCCCATCCCTGGAGGTGTTGAAGGCCAGGTTGGATGGGGCTTGGAGCCCCCTGATCCAGTGGGAGGTGTCCCTTCCCATGGCAGAGGGTGGGACTGGCTGGGCTTTGAGGTCCCTTCCCACCCATAACATTCCATGATGCTGTGATTGATGCTGGCGGGAAACCTTGCCTGCACAGTGAACTTGTGGTTGTTTCCATCCCCAGCTGGTGGGAGTGGATGTCATGGCTGCATTGGATATGTATGCCGAGCAGGAGCAATGGGAGAAGTGCCTGGAGGTGGCAGCCAAGCAGGTGAGTGCCCATTCCAGCCCTTGGGATGTGGACACAGGGTCCTGACTCTGGCAGCAGGGATGAGCAGGCAGGGCAAAGCATCTGTGGAGCGTGTGGGGGCCTCTGCAGCCGCTCTGAAAACACCTCTGCTGTGTCCTAGTCCTGGCCGGTCAGGGAAGCAGGGAAGCGTTAGAAGCCAGAACAGATTGGGTTTGTGTTTTGTGATTAATGGCGTGTTAGAAAAAGCTAAATGAGTTGTTTGACCTGGAAGTAATTTGTGCCATGGAAACAGAGAGACTTGGAGAAGAAAGCCTTTTCCTACCTGTTCTTTGGAGGCTTGGTGCTCGTAGGAATGAGATTTCCTTGTTATGAAAGCAAATTTGACATTCTCTTCATTTTTACTGACCTAAAACAAACAAAATTCCTTCAGCAGTGCAATAAAATAGAGCAAAGCAAAACGAAAGTGTTTTACAGTGCAATTCCAGTGCAGTAATGGGAGAAGGAAATTCTAGATTCCCAGCATCTATTTTGAGGGTTTGTTAGTATTCAGTGGTGATTGATTTGTTATTGATTGGTCATTGATTCAATGGTTATTGATAAATGAGCTAAACTTACGGCAGGTCTTAATTCCTAGTTGTGAGGCATCACTTCAGAGTGTGCAACAGGGCAGCCCTGGCGATGGATGGTGGGACTGGATGGGCTTTGACGTTCCTTTCAACAAAAACCATTCCATGATTCTGTGATTATATTCTGCCTGCTGGGACTCAGGTGTCTGGAGGTGCACAGGGGTCTGGAACCATCCTGACCAAGTGATGAGTGTTCAGTTCATGAATCTCATGCTGCTGCTTTCTGTGTGCCTTCTCCAGAACTACAAAGTCTTGCACAAGTACATAGCTCTGTACGCGACCCACCTCATCCGGGAGGGCAGCTGGGACAAAGCCCTGAGCCTCTACGTCCACCACGGAGCGCCTGCCAACCCACAGGTAATGACATCGCGGTGGGAGCTACCAGTGTGCTGAGATGTGCTGCGTGAGTCAGGATTCCAGTCCAGGACGGGGTTTACTGGGTATCCAGTGTGTCCAAGCCACCTCAACCCTGCTGTGGATTCTTCCAGAGGCTCCTCAGCTGGAGGACTGACAGCAATCTCCCGTCGTGTTCTTCACGGGGAAGGAGCAGAGGGGAGCAGAGTATTTGTGTTTGCTTTGAACACCTTAACTACCAAGACCAGGATGAAAAGGACCATGAGGAGGGCTATGAAGATGATGCGAGGGCTGGAGCACCTCTGCTATGAGGACAAGCTGGAAGAGTTGGGGTTATTCAGCCTGGAGAAGAGAAGGCTTTGGGGAGACGTTGTAGTGGCCTTCCAGTGCCTGGAAGGGGGCTACAGGAAAACTGGGAAGGGACTTTTTGCAAGGGCTTGTAGTGACAGGACAAGGGGGAACAGCTTTAAATTGGAAGGGCGGAGATTTAGATTAGACATTAGGAAAAAATTCACAACGAGGGTGGGGAGGCCCTGGCCCAAATTGCCCCAAGAAGTGGTGGCTGCCCCATCCCTGGAGGCGTTCAAGGGCTTGGAGCACCCTGACCTGATGGGAGGTGTCACTGTCCATGACAGGGGTTGGGACTGGATGGGCTTTGAGGTCTCTTCCCACTCAAATCATTCCATGATCCTATGTTTGCCTCTCAGCAAGTGCTGGCTGCAGGAAGCATTCCTCCCCGTTCCCTGTGTTGTGCAGTAGCACCGATCAGCAGCCGTGCTGCACCAGGAACCTCACGCCCTCAGCTTGTACTTGGCACCAGTAGAGCTCCAGACTTTTCCTGAGTTCTCATCTGGCTTCCTCAAGGTTTCTCTCCGTTCTCTTGCAGAATTTCAACATTTACAAGCGTCTCTTTGTGGAGATGGTGAATGCGCCTGGCATGAACTGTGCCGAAGCTTACACCAGCTGGGCTGACCTGCGCGATGTTCTCTTCTATCTGGTGAGTGCAGTCCCTGACCACCGCTGACGGTTAAACTCCAGTGCCCTAGTGGCTCCCATCAGGGGAGGAAGAGGAACCAGACCCTGGCCAGGTGACGTGGGCAATATTTATAGAACACAAGCTGAGGGGAAATGTCCACAATGTGGAGAGCAGAACAAGATGTCATGAAGTGGATGTGGCTGGGCAAGAGACATCAAGGGAGAAGATGACCCTGTCCTAGAAGAGAGCCTGGACACTGGTGCTTGTACAGCTCACTGTGTCACTGCTACTTAGGAGCCTCTCGCAATGTTCCCACTCTTCGTCCTGCAGCAGCCTGGGTGGGGCAAGGACCTGGGAAAGCGCACAACTATGAAGCCTAGAAAACAAGGGTCCTCCCCATTTCCTCAGAGATGCTTAGATCCTTCTGCTTCTTCTTCCCTGACCCAGAACACCGCAGCCAGGCCCTGCAATTGCCTCCTCTCTGTTTCTGTCCCACAGATGGGCTTGTTTAGTCTAAAAAAGGCTCCAGGGAGACCTTAGAGGAGCCTCTCAGTACTGAAAGGAGTTCCAGGAAAGCTGGGGAAGGGCTCTGGATCAGGAATTTCAGGGACAGGATGAGGGGAAGGGTTTGGAGCTGAAAGAGGGGAGATTCAGATGAGACCTTAGGGAGAAATGTTTTGCTGTGAGGGTGGGGAAGTCCTGGCTCAGGTTGCCCCGAGAAGTGGTGGCTGCCCCATCCCTTGAGGTGCTGAAGGCCAAGTTGAATGGTGCTTGGTGCCTCCTGATGCAGTGGGAGGTGTTCCTGCCCATGGCAGAGGGTGGAACTGGATGGGCTTTGAGGTCCCTTCCCACCCAAACCATTCCATGATTCTGTGATTTGAAACACCTTAAGCACAAACGAGATCCACAAATACCCCTTTCTCCCTCCAAGCTCCCCCCCCTGCTCCCAGCACTGCTGGCTGTGGCAGTGCTGTTGGTTCTCCCCGTCTTCCACAGCCTTCTCCCTCAGCACTGTAGGACCCAGAGCACCCAAAACCCAACCTATTCCCAGTCCCCAGAGGTTTCTGGATATTTCGGATCCTCCTCTCCCAACTTTTCCCCAGACTCAGCTGAATGAAGAGCGGCCTTGTGCTCTCACATTCTCAGTTATTCTTCTTCTCTCTTCAGTGTGAGAACTTGGTGAAGTCGAGTGAGGCGAACACCCCAGCACATGAAGAGTTTGAAATTATGCTGCTCATCTCTCACTACTACGCCACCCGCGCCGCCGCTCAGGGCGTGAAGCAGCTGGTATGATTTTTGAGGTTCCTTTTCCTATCATTGCCCTGCGTGCAGAACCCCGGTGGGGACGTGCAGGTTCAGGGTGATCCATAGTTCAGTCTTCCACTTCATGGATTGCTTACACAGCATGGGTACATGGGAGTGGGACTGGAGTGATCTGGAAACACACCTAGAGAAGGTGGAGATGGTCTTGCTTCACTCCTTACAGTGGGACCTGCCTTCACCTTCTGAGGCTGAGATGTAAACCAGTGGGAAGTTGATCTGTGTCCTTGACCTGACTTGTGAGAGCAGAAGCACCGGTAGAAATTTAGGGATCATGCAAAAAATCTGATCTTCCCAGGAGAGGCTTTGCTTCCTTTACAGCTGCCCTGGGCCATTAGAGCTGCTGGACTTCACACGTGGTCCTGAGAGGAGATTAGCTTTGTGCAGGGCTTCCAGAGCTCGTGTGATCCTATGGAGTGTTGCAGATCCTGGCCCTATCTGCTGGGCTTCTGTGGATCTTTTGGAGCTCATGGGCCTGGGTACAGTCCCTCACAAGGCACTGTGAGGACTTTTGAGTCTTGTGTGCACTGGGGTTTGTTCTTGGCCACAACATATAGCAAAGTCCCTGCTGAATGCAGGGCAATGGAGCTGGGGAAGGGTCTGGAGCCCAGGGATTCTGGGAGTGGCTGAGGGCCCTGGGGCTCTTTATTCTGGAGAAGAGGAGGCTGAGGGGAGAGCTCATCACTCTCTGAAGCTCCTGGAAAGGAGGTTGGATCCAGGTGGCTGCTGGTCTTTTCTCCCAAGGAACAAGGGATGGGATGGGATGGGATGGGATGGGATGGGATGGGATGGGATGAAATGGCCTCAAGTTGCACTGGGGAGGTTTAGATTGAATATTGAGAACAATTCCTTCATGGAAAGAGTGGTGAAGCCCTGACAGAGGCTGCCCAGGGCAATGGGGGAGTCCCAATCCCTGGGACAATCCAGGTAATTACAGACCTATCAGCCTGACCTCAGTGCCAGGTAAAATTATGGAGCAGATAATCCTGGGTGTAATCATGCAGCATCTGCAGAATGAGTGAGAGATTAGACCCAGCCAGCATGGATTTAGGAGAGACAGGTCCTGCCTCACCAACCTGATCTCCTTTTACGACTGTGTGACTCACCTGGTGGTTGACAGGAAGGCTGTGGATGTTCCTGGACTTCAGCAAGGCCTTTGACACTGTCTCCCATAGGAGACTACTGGAGAATCTGGCAGCCCGTGGCTTGGACGGGAATGTTCTGGGCCGGATTAGGAACTGGTTGGATGACCGAGCCCAGAGAGTGATAGTGAACGGTGTCTCATCCAGTTGGCGGCCGGTCACTAGTGGTGTCCCCCAGGGATCGGTGTTGGGCCCAGTCCTGTTCAATATCTTTATTGATGATCTGGATGAGGAGATTGAGTGCTTCATCAGCAAGTTCGCAGATGATACCAAGCTTGGAAGAAGTGTTGATCTGCTAGAGGGTAGGAGGGCCCTTGACAGGCCGGAGAGACGGGCTGATTCCAATAGCATGAGGTTTAACAAGTCCAAATGCTGGGTTCTGCACTTTGGACACAATAACCCCATGCAGAGCTCTAGGCTGGGGACAGAGTGACTGGAGAGTGGTCAGGCGGAAAGGGACTTGGGAGTGCTGGTGGACAGGAAACTCAACATGAGCCAGCAGTGCGCTCAAGTGGCAAAGAAGGCCAATGGTATCACAGTATCACAGTATCATAAGGTTGGAAAAGACCTCTGAGATCATCGAGTCCAACCTGTGACCCAAACTACACCTACTCCTACTCGTCAACTACACCATGGCACTAAGTGCCTCATCCAGTCTTTCCTTAAACACCTCCAGGGATGGTGTCTCCACCACCTCCCTGGGCAGCGCATTCCAGTGACCAATCACCCTCTCAGTAAAGAACTTCTTCCTAATGTCAAGCCTAAACCTCCCCTGAGGTACCTTGGCTGGCATCAGGAATAGCATGGCGTGCAGAACTAGGGAAGTTATCATCCCCTTATACTCAGCACTGGTCAGGCCGCACCTTGAGTGCTGTGTCCAGTTCTGGGCCTCTCAGTTTAAGAAAGATGTTGAGGTGCTGGAGTGCGTCCAGAGGAGAGCGACGAGGATGGGGAAGGGGCTGGAGCACAAGCCCTATGAAGAGCGACTGAGGAAGCTGGGGTTGTTTAGCCTGAAGAGGAGGAGGCTCAGGGGAGACCTTATTGCTCTCTACAGCTATCTGAAAGGAGGTTGTAGTCAGGCAGGGGTTGGTCTCTTCTCTCAGGTGACCGGCGACAGAACAAGAGGACATGGTCTCAAGCTTCATCGAGGGAAGTTTAGGGTCGATATTAGGAAAAAATTCTTTACTGAAAGGGTGATTGGTCACTGGAATGCACTGCCCGGGGAGGGGGTGGAGTCACCGTCCCTGGAGGTGTTTAAAGAGAGATTGTATGAGGCACTTAGTGCCGTGGTTTAGATGATGAGTAGGTGTTGGTGTTGGGTCATAGGTTGGACTCAGTGATCTCAAAGGTCTTTTCCAGCCTTGTGATACTGTGATACTGTGAAAGAATGTGTAGATGTGGTACTTTGGGATGTGGTTCACTCAACCCAGTGGGATTGGGCTGGATGAGCTTAGAGATCTTTCCCAACCTCAATGATTCCATGACTGTATGAAGTCTTGATCCAAACGGCATTGTGTAATTATGATGGAGCTCTGTACGAGTTTGGGGCTAGAGCTGGTGGCAGAGGAGGCTGTGAAAAAGAAAGCTTGCCACCACTGGGACCCCAGCAAAAGTCACAGGGGAGAGCAGGGCTTCCCCAAGGCTGCATATGTGGATGTTGGGATCCAGAGTCATGTTGGAGAGGAAGAGCCAAGTCTGATGTCTTGGAAACCTGTACAGACCCATACCATTGTAGAAAGCGGAGGTGTGGGATGGTCTGTTTGGGACCAGGCAGGAGGGGTGATCTTTCCTGTTCTGGTGTGATGAGGACCCATTTGGCAAGCACAAAAGAGAAATCTCCCTCAGACTCCTTCTTATGTGACTGAACATGAGGAAAAAACTCACTATGAGTGTGGCTGAAAATCAGAGCAGGTTGTGTGGATAGGCTGGAGAGTCTCTGTGCTTTGAGATTCTCAGAATGTGACCGGATGCATTCCTGACCAACCTGCTGCAGTGGACTCTGCTCCGAATGGGACAGGGATGAGGAAATCACTGGACATCCCTTCCTGCTGCAGCTATCGTGTGACTCGTGGTGGGAGTCTGGGTGTGGTGTGCAGGAAAAACAGTGAGGTTTATAAAGCAGAAGAGTGTCATCATCTTCAGCTCACAGTCACTGCTTACACAGAGAGGGCACTTACGGTCAAATCTGCAGTGTTGAACCTTTGTTACGTGTCGGAACATGTGGGTGTAGAGCCCCTGCCGTGAGTTGGGGTGGTATGATCTTCTGAGTTTGTAGAAACATGGGATCATAGAAAGAATTGGGTGGGAAGGAACCTCAAAGCCCATCCAGTGCCACCCCCTGCCATGAGCCGGGACAACTCCCAATGGATGAGGGGACTCCAAGCACCATCCAGCCTGGCCTTGAGCATCTCCAGGGATGGGCAGCCACCACTGCCCTGGGCAGCCTAGGCCAGGGCCTCCCCAGCCTCACCGTTAAACATTTCTCCCCAAGATCTCATCTCAATCTTCCTTCTTTCAGATTCAAACTGTTCCACTCATCCTTTCCCATCTGTTTTGTCTGTGCTGACTCTTGTGGCTTTCCTGTCCCTGCCTGCAGGACACCATGGCTGCCCAGCTTTCCATTTCGTTGCTGCGCCACACCGAGCTCCTCCCCGCAGACAAGGCTTTCTACGAAGCCGGGATGGCAGCCAAGGTAAGGGCTCGCTGCCACTGGAGCAGCTAAGGCAGAGGACCTCAGGGATTCTCCACTTTATCTTCCCCAGAGCACTGGTGCACGGGCGTGGGGAGCTTTTCCTCAAGCAGCCTCCACGTTTTTGTCATGGAATGGCAGTAGGGAGCTATCAAGGGGATGTGAAGTGCAGAGCCAAGGCCATGTTGCATTAGGTGGCTCTGTTAGCACAGCTACAAGGCTCCAAACTGCTCTGCTTTGCTCTGGGTCACCAGAGCGTCACTTCTCTCCCAAGGCCACAGGCTGTGACATGCAGTGAGCGCAGCAGCATGTTCCCACTGTCCAATGCCGCTGCACAGTAATGGCCAACTGCATCTTATGGGGCAGCCTATGGCTCCTGGGCTGGATGTCTGAGTGGTTATCGGCGGCGTGCTCATCAGGGATGGTTGCACCAGGCAAGGTTTAAATTGGATATTGGGAAAAATTTCTTTACAGAAAGAGTGGTGAAGCCCAGGCAGAGGCTGCCCAGGGCAGTGGGGGAGTCCCCATCCTTGGATGGATTCAAGAAGCGTGTAGATGTGGTGATTCAGGATAGAGCTTGGTCAGCATGGTGGGGTCGGGCTGATGGTTGGACTGGATGAGATTGGAGGTCTTTTCCAACCACAATGATTCCATGGTGAGCCGGGATGTGCCCTGTCCTGCTCCATTACCTGTGCTGCGAGCAGGACATTTTGGCACAAACAGAACTGCATGCTTTCCAGCTGTCACTTGGGGAGGAGGGTTGTGTGAAGATGAGCTGTCTGGTCTCTGTTCCTCTCTATTCCAGGCAGTCAGCTGGGAGAACATGGCATTCATTTTCCTGAACCGCTTCCTGGACCTCTCAGATGTGCGTACGCTCTGCTGGAGGGAGGGAAATGATGGGGGATTTGCAGGGCCAGGGCACACCCTCGGCCTGGCCATGGCACTCCTGAGGCTCAGATATGTAGGACTTTGCTGCCCCATGCATGCTTGCCACAGCAAAGAGCAAGCTGGCCCAGCAGCACGCCTGTAGTCTCTGTGGCCGCAAGCATCGTTGGAGCCCTCAGGGTGTTCTCGCCTGAGTTGTTCCAAGGGAAGAAAAATGACCCAAGGGGCAGAGGGTATGGACCAACACTTTGGCCACTGTGAGACAGAGGTCAGGACCTCCCTGTTCCAGTCAGCGCCTTCCTTGACTGTGGGTTGTTCACCAGGGAACACTGGACCCTGGGAAGCTGACAGACCTTATGGTACCAGTCCTCCATGTGCTGTCAGCAGCCACTAGGGAAAAAAAGCTCCTCTTTTCATCGTTCCCTTTGAGACCACCTGACAAGTTTTGAGTAGTACAGGGTTTCTGGTATGTTCTGTCCTCTGATGCTGCAGAGGATGCTGTAAACCCCAACTCCCATGAGGGCCCAGTCACCACAGCACAGGTAAAGAGGGGCTTTGGAATGTGGATGGTGCTGTCACCTCCGAGGATGGAATTGCCTACAGCTCTACCACTTCTCTTTTCTCAGGCCATTGAAGAAGGGAACCTGGATTCCCTGGACCACTCAGATTTCCAGGGCACGGACATTCCCTTTGAAGTGCCGCTGCCAGCCCAGCAGCATGTGCCCGTGAGTGCCACCTGTTTCCCTTGGCTTCCGTGGGCAGTGATGCTGCAGGGCGCTTCCCGAACGGGGACTGGGGTGAGGGTGTGATAGCAGGCGCTGTGGGAGGTGGGAGCGTACCCAGTGCTGACCCCTGCCCCATGTCCTCTCCCTACTGTAAATGCACAGGCGGCCCCAGGACACACACACACACACACACACACACACACACCTCTCCCAATACACATGTGCTTGTGCACACAGTCACATTCACACACATCCCCCGGGTTGTTGGGGTTGTTCAGCCTGGAGAAGAGAAGGCTGAGGGGAGACCTTAGAGCAGCCTCCCAGTACTGAAAGGGGCTCCAGGAAAGCTGGGGAGGGACTCTGGATCAAGGAGTGCAGGGACAGGACAAGGGGAAGGGTTTGGAGCTGCAGGAGGGGAGATGGAGATGAGATCTTGGGGAGAAATGTTTTGCTGTGAGGGTGGGGAGGCCCTGGCCCAGGCTGCCCCAAGAAGTGGTGGCTGCCCCATCCCTGGAGATGTCGAAGGCCAGGTTGGATGGGGCTTGGAGCCCCCTGACCCAGTGGGAAGTGTCCCTGCCCATGGCAGGGAGTGGCACTGGATAGGCTTTGAGGTCCCTTCCCACCCAACCCATTCCATGATTCCATGTTAATATGCATGTGTGTGTGTGCACACCTGTGTCCTGCTCTCCCCATGGCGCTCCTGAGTGCTGTGGAGTGGCACCTGGGCAGCACGAGGGAGCTGGAACACCAGGAGGTGCCCTGGCCTCTGCCCCACAGGAGGAGAAGCGGGAGGAGGTCCGGGACTGGGTGCTCACCATGTCCATGGACCAGCAGCTGGAGCTGGTGCTGCCGCGGGATGAGCGTGACACGTACGAAGCCTCCCTAGTGGCAGCAGGCACAGGTGTGCACTCCCTGCCCTGTGTGCTCACAGGTAAGCACTGGTCGGGAGCACATGGTGCCAGGCAGGGACAGGGAACATGTAATGGGAGGCTGGGAAGGAGCTCAGGCTGGAGGAGCAGGAAGACTGGTGGCTGTGGGACCAGGTCTGGAGGAAATGGAAGGACCCATTTTGTACTATGAGGGTAACAGTCCTGGGACAGTGGCACAGAAGCTGTGGCATCTCCCTACTTGGAGACGTTGGAAGCCATCTGGACGTGGTCCGGGACAACCAGCTTGAGCAGAGGGAGGTTGGACCAGCGACCTCAGAGGTCCCATCCAACCTCCACCATTCCATGTTCCTGATTCCGTACCTGCTCAGTCTCACACAGTGCTGCCTGGGAGACTGCCCAGCCTGGCTGGTACTGACACACAGGTGCCTGTCCTTGCTTTGTCACCCAGACTGTCTGGTCTGGCAGGTGCTGTCCCTCCACGTGTGCTTCCAACAGCGGCGATTGCACTGCAGGAGAAAGGGGCAGCAGAGGTGGACAATGGGACAGGCTGTGAGCAGAGTGGCCTTGGACATCCTTGGGTGTCCTTGCCAGAGGGACAGGCCTTCATTTGCCTCCAGTCCTACCACCGTGGGCAGCCCCTTCCTCACTCTGGTCATCCGAGGTGGCACTGGTCAGGTGTTTGTCCCTGCTCTGCCTGCGGGAGCAGCCCCAGCCCCAGCAGAGGGAAGGGGGCACAGGGCAGGGGTCTGCCAGAGGGCTCAGCTCGGTTCTGAGGCTCTCGCTGTATGCCCAGGGTACCCTGTGCTACGGAACAAGATTGAGTTCAAGCGGCCAGGCCGAGAAGTCAACAAGGACACGTGGAACAAGTTCCTGATGGCTGTCAAGGTGAGCCAAGCACCCCATGGGACAGGGTGTGGGGAGATGGGCTCTTTGGCCCCTCGAGCTGCAACAACACTTCGTCCTGGTGGGAGGAAGCTGAACCAGGGTGCTTTGGGACACCCTTGCTATGTGCTGCTGGGCAGGGATGATCCTCCTTGCGTGCTGCTGGGGGCAACCCAGCTCTGCCAGCATGGCTCTGCCAGCCCCAGGGTGCCCCTAGTCACTGCCATGGGCTCTCTCATTCCGCAGACATCCCACAGCCCTGCCTGCCAAGATGTGCTCAAGTTCCTCAGCCAGTGGTGTGGGGGCCTCCCAAGCACCAGCTTCTCCTTCCAGTGAGCAGGACCTTGGCAGCTTCCAGTCCAGTTCATAAGCACTCTCAACTTCCACCCCTAATAAATGTCTCTCAGCCCCGCTGTGCTCCCGTTCATCAAGGGATGCTGAGTCCTGGAGTACGAAACACGGGACCTCATCTATCCTCGTCTCTCAGCCTCAACCCAGTGATGCTGAAGATGTGGCTTCCGCTGTGCTGGGTGACGATCACACTGGCTGCTGGGGCCAAGAATGGAATCACAGAATGGTTTGGGTGGAAAGGGACCTCAAAGCCCATCCAGTTCCAGCCTCTCCCCACCATGGGCAGGGACACCTCCTAGAGATGGTGGAGATGGAAACACCACCACCTGCACTGTCCTTCTGTCCCTGGGCCCAGCTCCCAGCAGGGATCCCCTGGGGAGCCGCTTGGAGTAGCCAGTGTGCAAATGAAAAATTTATTTACTCAGGGAAACCACAGGTTCACAACCCAGGGATTCTGCCCCGTCCTCTCCCTGCCCTGCCTGAGCACAGGCACAGCGAGTTCACCCTGCTGGCTCCGCGGCTAGGCACCAGGTGCCAGGCCAGCCCTGGCACTTCTGCCTGCCCCACTGCTGCAGTGAAAGCCGATGGAGCTGTCACTGCGCCAGCTGGGGCCTCGCAGCCTGGGCAGCATTGGGAGCGTGGCTGCAGCCTGTGGCACCTGCAATGCTGGGGCTGCCTGGTGCCCCTGGGCAGCGCCAGAGCCTGCAGGGATTGTCCCAGGTGGGGTGGTGGGGCTGGGGAGAAGGCACAGCCCTCCCCAGCGCAGCCCACCCTGCCTTCACCCACAGCCGGAGCCGGAGCGCAGCACAGGGGCAGCGTCACCTTGCCGGATCACAGCACTCCTGCTACACACCTAGAGGGAGAGAGCGTGTGGGTGCAGCACTGGGTATGCACTGGCACCTATGGCCGCAGTGTGGGCTTGGAAAGAGATGTTTCAGGGGGCTGGTGTGGGAGTCTGCGCCTTCCCAACGTCCACATGCTGTGCTCACCTCTCCTGCTAAGCACAGGGCTCGGCCAGCCCTGCCAGGAGCTGCTGCTCCATCTCTCCAGATTCTCCCTCCTTCACTGCACTCGGCCCAGCCAGCTGGAAAGGGAAAACCAGAGGTGGAGGTCACAGCGATGTGTGAAGGGCAGGGAGGCAGGGACAGCGCTCACAGGACAGCACAGGGTTGGCTCTCAGGGGGTACGAGGAAGGGTCCCTCTGCAGCCATAGAGCGTGAGGGTGTCAGCCCGGCACCAAGACTGCCTACGGGAGGTTCAAACCCGACATTCCCCGCTCCCTCCACATCCTCTGCCATCGCCACACAGCCCAGCTGTGTGGGAACCAGCACCCGGCAGAACCCAGCACTCCTGCAATGCGGCACGAAGGCAGTGATGCAGCAGAACCAGGGAGGCCTGGCCAGATCAAGGGGACGCACCTGCTCTGGGTCATAGCCACGCGCGCAGGGCCCAATGCCCCGGTAGATCAGGGCCACCAGAAAGCACCTCCCGGACAGCACTGCTTCAGCGGCCGCCAGCACCATCGAGGGGAACCAGAGCGCCAGCGCTGTGTCCTGTGGAGCAGAGCGACAGTGACACCTCAGGGAGCAACATCCCTGCACCCAGCAGGGGAGAGGGAACCGAAGTGGGAGGATGAGAGGATGGGCAGAGAGAGTTGAGAAAGAAGGAAAAGAAGCAGAGAGAAAAAGAGGAAGAACGAGGGGGCCTGCAGCCTCACGTAGATGCGCGTGGTGTTGAAGGGGCAGTCGTTGGTGGCGATGGCGGTGCGGGCATCTGTGGGCAATGCAGAGCTGTTGCAGCCCACGACGAGGTGCAGGCCCCGGCTGTGAATGGTGATGGCAATGGCCAGCGCCAGCCCCACACTGCAGGCCGAGCACAGGAGGCTGTTCAGCAGGGACATGCTCAGCAGGGCCCAGTGCTGCAGGTGGCAAGGGGAGCACATGAGAGCTGGGCCAGCATTGGATGCTGCAGGGGCGAGGAACCCGCAGATGTTTGCCCCACGCCAGCACGTGCAACCTCCTGCCCCTTCGTTTGTAGCCCAGCCCTGTGCTCAGATGGGGCTTTTGCACTTCTCGCATCCTCCCACCCTCCATGAGCCCAGAGCCATAGGATGCCCCTTCCCACAGACCCCACATGCAACGAGTTGCAGCACAGGCCCAGCTCCACCAGGAAGCAGGACACCATCTGCAGCCTCACCTCATACAGGGCCACCTGTACCCCAACCCAGCTGCAACTGCATCCACTAGGGATGTGTTCCTGCCCCTGGATGCTGCCTGGTGCCCACTGCTCACCCACACGCCCAGTGCTGTCCTTGCCCACCTGGTGTCCTGTGCCTTGCCCACACGGTTCCTAGTGTTCTCCCACGCCATGCCCCCTGCTCGACCGCCCACCCAGTGCCCTGTTCCTCACCCACCCACTCGGTGCTGCCCTCACCTGCCCAGTGCCCCTGCTCACCCGCTTGCCTCGTGCCCCCTGTTCACCTGCCTGGTGCCTCATTACTCACCCACTCACTGCTGCCCTCACCCACCCACCTGCCCAGGGCCCCTTGCTCGCCCACTCACCTGGTACCCCTGTTCTCCCGACCAGTGTCCCTGTTTGTTGCCCACTCATCCAGTGCTCAGTTCCTCGCCTGCCCGGTGCTGCCCTCGCCTACCTGCTCACCTCGCCTGCCTGGTGCCCCATTCCTTGCTCACCTAGTGCCCCCTGCTCAGCCACCCACCTGGTGCCCCGTTCCTCGCCTACCTGGTGCCCCCTGTTCATCTTCCTGGTGCCACTCTCACCTGCCCAATGCCCCATTCCTTGCCTACCCAGTGCTGCCCTCGCTCACCCGTCTGGTGCCCTTTTCCCTCCCACCTGGTGTCCCTTGTTTACCCACCCAGTGCTCCGTTCCTCACCCACCCGGTACTGCCCTCATCCACCCGTGTGATGGCCCCTGCTCACCAACAGGCCTGGTGCTGCCCTTGCCCACCTGGTGCCTGGTTCCCTTCTGGTACTGCCCTCACCTGCCTGCCCAGTGCCCTCTGCTTGCCCAACCACCCAGTGCCCTGTTCCTTGCCCAGCTGGTGCCCCATTTCTCACCTGCCCAGCATTGTCCTCATCCATGCAGTGCCCCGTTCTTTGCCCATCCAGTACCGCTCCTGCCCAGTCGGTGCCCTGTTTCTCACCCACCTGCCCCATGATCTGTTTCCTTGCCCACCTGCCCATTGCTCCCTGCCCACCCACCCGGTGCTGCCCTCACCCACCTGCCCACCAGGTACCCCGTTCCTTACCCACCCGGTGCCCCCCGCTCGCCCGCCCGTTCCCCACCCGGTGCCCTGTTTCCCACTCCCTGTTCCCCACGCGGAGGCGGAAGGAGGTGGCGGGGACAAAGGTCCCGGGAGCGGCAGCGGGGGGGGGGGGGGGGGTTGGTGGGGTTGGGCTGCCCCGGGATCCCCTCACTCACCAGGGCCACCCGTGACCGGTTGTGCGACACGAGGATGGACACGATGCCCACGGCGATGCTCTGGGGGAGCACGGGTCCCCCTCAGACCGCGCCACGGGGCGCTGGGGCTCCCGCTCCCGGGGCGCCGCCACCGGCCCCGATATCGGTACCGACTCCAGTCCCAGCCCTGGTACCGGCACCGGTACGGGCTCCCAGCCCCCGGTCCCCAACCCCCAGCTTCCAGCCCTGGTATCGACTCCGCCCTTGAGCCTAGACCCAGTACCGGCCCAGCCCCAGCTCCCAGCCCCAGTCCGGTCCCGGTCCCCAGCACCAGGTCCCAGTCCCTGGCTCCAGCTCCCAGCCCCCGATACTGGTACTGGTTCCCAGCCCAAGCCTCGACCCCAGTCCCGGTACCGACTCCTAGTCCCCGGCCCGACCTCAATCCTGACCCCAGTCCCCAGTCGGACCCCACCCCTAGGTCCCGGCATCGGCTCCAAACCCCCGGTCCCGGTACGGGCTTCGAACCCCTACCCCAGCCAGAGTTCCCAGTCCCGGCACTGGTCCCGGTCCCAGCCCCCGGGCCCGGTATCCTGTTCCCATGCCCGTTCTCACCAGCAGCCCCGCGCCCACGGACACGACGTTGGCGGCCGCGTACTCGGGGGTCCCGGCCCGGCGCGCCCCCGCTACGTGCCGCAGCACCGATCCATGCACGATGGCCCCGAGCACGAGGCTCCCGTGCCCGAGCACGAGCAGTGCCAGCCCCGCGCGCATCACCCGCCGCGGATCCGCCAACCGACACGGCGGCCGCCGCCCCCTGCCCCCCGCCATGGCAGCACCGGCACCGCCAGGAGCACCGGGAAGCACCGGGCACGGCAGCTCCGCCCCGGACCGGACAGGGAGGGCAGCACCGGCTCCGCCCCGGGATCACCGTGCAGGTCAAGGCAGCTCCGCCCCAGGAAAGGCAGCTCCGCCCCGGGAGCACCGGCAGGGAGGGCAGCTCCAGCATCAATGGACAGGGACGGGAGCACCGGCTCCGCCATGGCACCAGGCAGAGAAGCACGGGCTCCGCCCCGGGAGCACCGGACAGAGCAGCATAGGGAGCATGGGGGAGGGAGGGCAGCAGCGGGAACGTGGGGCAGAGCAGGAGTACTGAGAAGGACAGCTCTGCCTGGGCACCACCGGGCAGGCCAGCACCGGAAAGCATCGGGTAGGGCAGCTCCGCCCCGAGAGCACCGCACAGGGCAGCAGCGAGCAGGGCAGGGCGTCCCGGGCCCCAAAGAGGCGGCACAAGCTTGTGTACAAAACCGTTTATTAAAAATAGGAACCGATAGAAACCAGACGCGGGCTCGGAGCTGCCGCGCACCCGGGCAGGACGGGGGTCCCGGGGGCTGCAGGAGCCACGGCCCCGCATCGGCAGCGCCTGCCCCAAAGCGGGACGGGATGGGGTGGGACCAGTGACCCCGGGAGCCGCAGCCCCACACCGGCCCCACCACAAGCCCGGTAAACAAAGTGCAGGGAGCGAAGCGGTGGGGGCTGCAGGACCCCCACTCCCACCCCGGGCAGCGTGCAGGGAGCGGGCACAGGGGCTCCATCCCGCCTTTAAATTACAGCAAAACCCAGAAAATAAAGACAAATAAGAAAGAAAAAAACCCATTTCTGTGCTGTGCAAAAGACACTTTGTACAATTCCAACAGAACAAACTCCATGCACATGAACGGGGGCGAGAGAATTCCCCACGCCAGGACCCGGTTCCCCCGGCACTGCCTGGCAGAAACCCAACACAACCAGGGCTGGAAATAATACTGATGCGCGTTTTCCCCCGGCGCAGGCAGGGTTGGCGCTGAGCCCGGCCACGGCACATGCAGGGGGGGCTTCCAAGCACTGCAGCTGGGGTCTTGCGGATGCCCGACAGTGGTGGACAGAGACGAAGGGATCACAGGCAGCAAAGCCGCACTGGGAGCCGCTATGATGACACAGTGACGGCCGTCAGGGCCCCGTTGCGGGTGTAGTAGAACTTGCTGAACGCCTCTTCAAGTAAACAGGTCAGGCGGCTCTGGTCAGCCTGCAGGGAACGAGATGCAGTGAGGGCAGGCCCAGCCCAATCAGGCACGCAGACAGGGACACAGATTATTTCATAGAACGGTTTGGGTGGGGACCTCAAAGCCCATCCAGTGCCACCCCCTGCCATGGGTAGGGACACCTCCCACTGGATCCGGGGCTCCAAGCCCCATCCAACCTGGCCTGGAACACCTCCAGGGATGGGGCAGCCACCGCTGCTCTGGGCAAGTTGGGACAGGGCCTCCCAACCTTACAGGAAATCACTTCTTCCTCATGTCTCATCTAAAAATCTCTCCTCTTCCAGTTTAGAGCCGTTCCCCCTCATCCTATCTCTCCAGGCCCTTCTTAGAAGTCCTGCCCCAGCTTTCCTGGAGCCCCTTTCAGTACTGGGAGGCTGCTCTAAGGTCTCTTCGCAGCCTTCTCTTCTCCAGGCTGAACAACCCCAACTCTCCCAGCCTGTCCTCATAGCTGAGGGGCTCCAGCCCTCAGATCATCTCCATGGCCTCCTCTGGACCCGCTCCAACAGTTCCAACTCCTTATGCTGGGGATTCCAGAACTGAACACAGGACTCCAGGTGGGGTCTCATGAGAGCAGAGAGGGACAATCCTCTCCCTCCCCTGCTGGTCTCACTGCTTTGGATGCAGCCCAGGACATGGTTTCTGGGCTGCGAGTGCATGTTGCCGGCTCATGTGGAGCTCCTCCTCAATCAGCAGTTTTCCCTCTCCCCGGCCTGGAAAGCAGCAATCTGGCATAAGCAGAATGAAACACAGACCTGTCTGCACCCGAGTCCCAGGCTGCTCACCTCACTGATGAATCCGAGCTGGACCAGTTCAGCTGCCAGCTCCTGGATGTTGTCATCTGCAACACAGAAAGGATGGGCTAAATCCCAGCTCCAAGCGCAGTGCTGGCCCTGCACAGTAGAGCTCAGAGGAGGGGTACTTACTGGGCTGCAGGTCACAGCTCAAGTGTCGATTCAACTTGTCTTCCAGTTTCAGCAGCAGCGTCAACTGGGGGGCAGAGAAGTTCTCGTGAGGGACAGAGAGCCAGGAGCATTCCCAGAGATCCCACAGGATAGGAAGCCCCCTCCTCCAGAGCCCCACGGGAGCCCAACAGAGTCACCATATCCAGCTCCATTCCAAACCACCACCAGCAGCACCATCCTGTGGAGGAAGTGGAACCTAGCATGGTTGCTGCATGCCGAATCAGCCAGGATCATCGAGTCATGGAATGGTTTGCGTGGGAAGTGACCTCAAAGCCCATCCAGTCCCACTCCCTGCCATGGGCAGAGACACCTCCCACTGGATCAGGGGGCTCCAAGCCCCATCCAACCTGGCCTTCAACACCTCCAGGGATGGGGCACCCTGACAGTAAAACATTTCTCCCTAAGATCTCATCTCAATCTCCCCTCTTTCAGCTCCAAACCCTTCCCCTCATTTCATCCCTGCACTCCCTGATCAAGAATCCCTCCACAACTTTCCTGTAGTGCCTTTCCATAATGGAAGGCTGCTCTAAGGTCTCCCTGGAGCCTTCTCCATGCTGGACAACCCAGAGGCTGGGGGGTGGCCCAGAGGCTTTGGGCCCTGGGATGGCAGCCAAGGGTCCCAGCAGGCACCGGCAGCATATCCCACCCCAGCAGCAGATGGGAACGTACGTGGTGCTTCACACCCTCCTCCACAGACTCAATGTTGCACTGCATCAGCACTACCTGCAAGGCAAGCAGAGACATCCATCACCGGCTGCTGCTCTCCAGCACAGCGCCCAGCGGGGCAGCAACGGAGCGCCCATCCCTCACCTTCCGTGTCTCCACCTCAGCAGGCTCCGGGGTTGGGGTTTTCACTGACGGTGGAGCAATGGGAGATTTCACCACCACCTGCTGGGGTTGCTGGGGCCGTGGCATCCCAAAGGCTGTGAGCGGGTAGATGCCGTTCCTACAAGGAAGGAGTAAAGTTGTGCATCTGCAGAAGTTTTCCGGCCTCACACAGGGCTAAAGTTGCCCTTTGAACCCTCCCCCCCTTACCTAACATCCTCCAGGAACTTGTCCAACTCCAGCGCTGGAGACTGAGAGAAGCTGCAGGAAAAAGAAAAACCACAGGTAGGTGAGCAGTGATTCAAATGGAATCGTCTGCCCATGTCTCTTTGGATGCAGTTTCAAATATCCATATGCTAGATCTTGGCTCTGTCCCAAGCAGGATGGTACGGACAGAAGCAGCCAGCCAGCAGCCAGCTTCTGATCCTCCTACTCAGGAAGCAGCCACACACAGAAGGTGAGGATTAAGGATGTTAAAGCACTTTAACAACAGCAGGACAGGTATTACCTCCCTGCAGTGCCCAGTGCACCACGTTCCCAGTTTGGTTTTCCCAAGCCATCCGTTACAGCAGAGCTAGGAAGCCTCTGTCCCCTCTCCAGAAGAACAAGGGCACTCCACGCCACAACAGCAAGATCCCAGGCAGCGGCTGATGGCACTGTGTGCCAGACCACATCACTCCCCAGACCAGGACTTGGAAACTACACCTCAAGATTTAACACACTGCCCAGACACCACAGCATCATGGAATGGGTTGGGTTGGAAGGGACCTCAAAGCCCATCCAGTTCCACCCCTGCCATGGGCAGGGACACCTCCCACTGGGGTCAGGGTGCTCAAAGCCCCATCCTATCTGGCCTTGAACACCTCCAGGGATGGGGCATGATTTCCCCACTGGATGATTGTGTTCTCTCTGCAATGTCTTTCTCATATTCCTCCTTTATCTGGGTGCCTTTGGAATGCAGGGTCACAGAGGAATTCCTCCCATCGATCCACTTTTAATTCACTTGTCTCCAGTTCCACAGGGCATTGTCCTTGCCAGCGGCCAAGGGAGGACAACAAGCATTGACAACCCTTCCCTTTGTGCTGTCACTTGTACGCTGGCTCCTCTTCTCACCCTCAGGAACACACAGTTCCTCCAGGTGCTGACAGATTCCCAGCTTCTCAGTGATGGCCATGGTCCAATCGACTCCAGGGCTGCCCAGAGATGCCACCACATTGTGTGTGCGCTGTGCCAGTAATGCTGCTGGACACTCCACTGCCGCATCCATTTCTCCTGTGATTTGGCTCCCTGGTACCGGACTCTCTCCTGCCTATCGCTGCCCAGCCATGCATCTACAGGAGCTGCAAATGGTCATTCCTGGTGCCTGTTCCTTCCCAGCCCACCCACACGGAGCAGCAGGGCTTCTTCTGCTGAAGCAAGCTGTCGTTGACCTTTGCAGCGAGCAACACCAGAACAGCTCACAGTCAGCAGCTTCTTTCCTTCTGGTTCTCACCAACAGGGACTCCTGTGTTACTCATTTCCCGGGAAAACACGTTCCTCATCACAGAACCACGGAATCATTAAGACTGGAAAAGTCCTCCAAAGCTCATCCAGTCCAACCATCAACCCAACGCCACCATGCTGACCAAACCCTGTCCCCAAGTGCCATGGCCACATGGTTTGAATCTCTCCAGGGATGGGGACTCCACCACTGCCCTGAGGAGCCTCTGCCAGGGCTCCACCACTCTTCTTCTTTTAGGCTGGACATTAGGAAGAATTTCTTCACTGAAAGAGTGGTCAGTGACTGGAACAGGCTGCCCAGGGAGGCGGCAGAGTCGCCATGCCTGGAGGTGTTTAGAAGACAGGTAGATGAGTTTCTTAGGGATATGGTTTAGTGGGGAGACAGGTATTATGGTTCAACTCAATCTCAGACGTCTCTTCCAACCTTATTATTCTATGATTCTATGATTCCCATGAAGCAATTGTTCCCAATATTCAATCTAAACTTCCCCTGATGCAACTTGAGGCCATTTCATCCCATCCCTTGTTCCTTGGGAGCAGAGTCTGACCCCCACCTGGCTCTAACCTCCTTTCCAGGAGCTGCAGACAGTGGTCTCCCCTCAGCCTCCTCTTCTCCAGAGTAAACAGCCCCAGGGCCCTCAGCTGCTCCCACAACCCCTGTTCTCCAGCCCCTTCCTCAGCTACATTTCTTCCAGACATGCTCCAGCCCCTCAAGGTCTTTCTTGGAGTGAGGGGCCCAAAACCGAAGCCAGGATCTGAGGTGCAGCCTCACTAGTGCCGGGTGCAGGGAGACGATCCCATTCCTACTCATCCTCTTGGACAGCTCAGCATTTCAGTACCCCCTCGACCATGACTCCTTCTGGATCGGCTGCCACAGAACCTCCCGGCATCGCTTCTTCTGCATACACTGCTGGGAAGAATTCTGGAGACTAAGAAGAGCCTGCACGCTGCTCCCATCCCTCCACGCTCCCATCGAGTGCTCTACAGCTCCATCGGACCTGGTGGTGACTAGGTCTGAGGCCCCGCTCACACATTGGTCTCTCTCTGTTACGATTCCTTCTGCCAGCTCCCTTAGCCTGGCACAGATGAATCCTCACAAAACAGTGAACGCTGACGTTTCCAGCCATTCTGTGCTTTCTCTTCCCATTCCCAGCACCCCCGAGATGCTGTGCTGCTCCCAGGCAGCCACACGGTGCACAGCCAGTCCTGGGAGCCTGACACATGGGAAGGATCCCTCTCACACAGCCTTACCCCATATCAAACTTTTAACTACACCCAGGGTATCCGGTCCAGTTATTCCCCAGCGCCGTGAAGACCGGAATGTCAGTGCTCAGATGACTCCAAGAGCTGCTCAGATGAACAGAGCTTTTCTCCTTGTCATCATTGAATCATTGAGGCTGGAAAAGCCCTCTCAAGCTCATCTAGTCCAACAGCTAGACCAACCCCAGGCTGCCAGCCAAAACATGACACAAAGTGTCACATTTCCATGCTTTCTTAACCCCTCCAGGGATGGGAAGTCCCCCACTGCCCTGTGCACCACTCTTTCCATGAAGGAATACTTCCTAATAACCAAACATGCCCTGGCACAACCTGAGGCTGTTTCCTCTAGTCCTAATCTCAATTACCCTTGTTCAGTTGCCTGAGCATCCCAGAATGCTAGGGACCCTGCAAATGCCCTGGCCTTCTCTGGAAGCACGGTATCCACTCTCAATCTTTCCTGCCAACCCCTCAGTCAGCCAAGGTCTCATTTTCCACAGTTTAGCACCACTTCCTGGCACTCTGCTTGCTCCACACATATTATGGAGCCACCGCTCCATCTGAAGTTAACAAGAGCTGTCCCAACACCCCTTCCCTTTCCATATTATGACATAAGCCACTCTGTTAAGGAAACACCAAGGAATCATCTCCCCAACATGCTATGTCCCTCTGACAAGGCTGCAATTCATCTGAGCTGCTTCCCCAAAACATTCAGCCTGGTTTTGTTCCCACTACAGCACGTTCCTCTCCTACCCCTCCACCCGGGAATAATCCACACCTCAGCTGTATAGCATCCATTGACAGAACACAGCTGCAAGGTCTCCTCCCACCCAGAAGTCAACCTCCATGGAATGTTTTGTGCCCAGAGAGTGGCTGGTCCTTCACCACCAGCACCATCCGCTCCTCCTGCTCCCCAGTTCATAGCAGAACCCCAGCACTAACGGGAAGAGAGAAGCCCCAGGCCCAGGCAGTGGCTCCACATGCGCTGGTGCAGCCCTCCCAGCAAACTCTGGGTACTCACATCATCTTGACTCCTTCCCTGTCCACGTGGTTAATCTCTGCCAACACCGCACTCATGTCAAGGTTTTTGGTCATTTCTTCTAAAGCATTTTCCGGAATCATATCTAAAAACCAAGAATGTTACACCTGATCAAACACAACCCCTTCCAAAGCCAAGAGCAGCACAAAACCCTGGAGGCTTTAGGTTGTCAAGCTCCCTTTGCAGCTCTGAGCTAGCAGAGCACCATGGTCCAGCATGAAGGTCCTGGTTTCATAGAATCATGGAATGGTTTGGGTGTGAAGGGACCTCAAAGCCCATCCAGTCCCACTCCCTGCCATGGGCAGGGACACCTCCCGCTGGATCAGGGGGCTCCAAGCCCCATCCAACCTGGCCTTCAACACCTCCACGGACTGGGTAGTCACCACTGCTCTGAGCAACCTGGGCCAGGGCCTCCCCACCCTCACAGCAAAACATTTCTCCCTAAGATCTCATCTCAATCTCCCCTCTTGCAGCTTCAAACCTTTCCCTCTTATCCTATCCCTGTGCTCCCTGATCAAGAGTCCCTCCTCAGCTTTCCTGGAGCCCCTTTCCCTACTGGGAGGCTGCTCTAAAATCTTCCTGGAGGCTTCTCTTCTCCAGCTGGACAACCCCAACTCTCCCAGCCTGCCCTCACATGGAAGATGCTCCAGCCCTCGGATCATCTTCGTGGCCTCCTCTGGAGCTGCTCTAATGGATCTATTTCCAGGGTGCAGCTGTACCACCAGCTCAGGGAAGCTTTGTGGAACGCAACATGGCATCCTGGACCCCATACTCACGCTGATGTCCAACGATGCAGTGAGCAGCCAGCAGCTTTAGTGAGGGCACCTCGAACAATGCTTGGTGAAAAAGGAGCTCCCGTGCAGTGGGACGCTTGCTGGGGTCCTGCTCCAGACACTTCTGGATGAACTCCTGGGAGACAAAACCCCCGTGAGAACCCATTTGATGCCTGCACACACGCAGGCATGCATCGCTCCATGCTCACCCTCTGCAGCGGGTCCTCCAGCAGCTGGATGGCACTGTTGATGGCCTCCTGCGGCACGTAGGATGACTCCCCATTACCCTGGATCTCCAGCACCGCCATCTGCCAACACAAAGCAGCGCATCAAGTTTGGAATCACAGAATCATAGTGTCCTGAGTTGGAAGGGACCCACGGGGATCACCGAGTCCAACTCCTGTCCCGTAGTACAACCCTACAGTTCACACCATGAGTCTGAGGGTGTTGGCCAGACACTTCTGGAATACTGTCAGGCTGTGACTGCTCCCCTGAGGAGCTGTTCCAGTGTACCACCCTCTGGGTGAAGAATATTTTCCTAAGGTCCAACCTAACCCTCCCCAGGCACATCCCCCTGCCATTCCCTTGGGAGAGAAGAGCTCAGCGCCTGCTCCTCATCCTCCCTGTGTGAGGAAGCTGCAGCCCTCACTGAGGTCTCCCCTCTCTCCTCCACCCAAACAAACCCAGTGACTTCAGTCACTCCTTACAGGCTTCCCCCTCTAAGTCCTTCCCCAGCTCTGTGCCCTCCTCTGGATGCTCTGCAGCAGCTTTAGATACTCTTACCCTGCAGCTCCCAAACTGCCTCTGGTGCTCAAGGTGGGGCTGCTTCAGTGCAGAGGAGGACAATCCCTTCCCTTGCCTCACTGGGAATACCAAGGACACGGTTGCCCTCTTGGCTACCACACCACTGGCTCATGGTCACCTTGCTGTCAACTTCACCAAGAGCGACCGACCACACGGAAAAAAGCCCACAGAGACAACTGCAAGGCATGAGGTCACCACAATGGAGTCGTCTGGGGCTGTGTGAGGTCGCAGTCAGTCTCTCTCTCTGCTTCCACAAAACACCAGGGAGACCTGAAACCATGCCAGCATCGCCTCAGGCAGTGAGGATCTCCACTGGGAATCTCATGATCCATTGGCCGTGTTTCTGTTCTAACAAAGCAGCATTGATGACTGCCAGAACCTGACCGCATCCCTCCCAACTGCAAGAACAGCTCTGTATTACGGGCAGAAAAGCATGCACAAACACCATCCAATCTGCTCCAGCCAACACAAATACCCAGCTGGGGAAGGCTGGCAAAAGATCATGGAATCATGGAATGGTTTGGGCTGAAAGAGACCTCAAAGCCCATCCAGTCCCGCTCCCTGCCATGGGCAGGGACACCTCCCACTGGGTCAGGGGGCTCCAAACCCCATCCAACCTGGCCTTCAACACCTCCAGGGATGGAGCAGCCACCACTTCTCTGGGCAACCTGGGCCAGGGCACCCCCACTCTCACAGCAAAACATTTCTCCCCAAAAGCTCATCTCAAACTCGCCTCTTGCAGCTCCAAACCTTTCCCCTCGTCCTGTCCCTGCACTCCCTGATCAAGAGCCCTCCCCAGCTTTCCTGGAATCCCTTTCCGTACTGGAAGGCTGCTCTAAGGTCTCCCTGGAGGCTTCTCTTCTCCAGGCTGAACAACCCCAACTCTCTCAGACTTAAGATTCAAGCCTAGTTTCACTTCCCGTAAGTCATGCATTTCCACAGTTCTCCTCCTGCCTCACCCATGCCATGTAAAGCACAGGTTCGGAATTCTTTGCATTGGATCTTTCTGACAACTCTTCCCAGAATACGCTTCCATCAACAAATTCCATTTTCTAGACTGACTGCAAGGACAGAGGAAGCACAAAAAAGCTGCTCAGACGAGGTATGTCAGACTCACACCTGACTGAAGGCAGCACCAGTGTCGTGTGGGGATGAGGTGGCCCAGAGAGGCTCTGGACCATGTTTGTCCACACTTCTGGACACTGCAGGAAGAACAGGCACTGCCTGGAACAGAGTTGTGTTCTCCAGGCACGTTAAGGACAGTCTGAGCACTGACTGCTCCCACCAAACCGCAGCCAAACCCCAGAACTGGCAAAGACTCGCTGAGTAATCAATTATCCATTGGGAGTTTCCAAAGGAACTATCCATTATGGAGCCATTTCCCTCATGGCTCAGCCTCTGGGGAGCCTCAACAGGAACCCATCCCAGGCAAAGCATGTCTGGCTTGGAACAAAACGCACTCAGTACGGAGCCGACCAACCCATAACCACAGCATCTCCAGAGCCTCCCTGTCCCTCAAATCCCTTCTCTTGCTTGCTTGCTCTCCCACCGCCAGTGTTCCACACTCACTTCCAGCGCACACATCCCGAAGGAGTAGATGTCCACTGCGGTGGTGACGTTGGCCACTTCTGTAACAGAGAAATGATGCCCTGTTACCAGTCCATCCCCACGATCACAGTCCCAGCAAGATTGCCCTGGAACATGCTATGGTGATCCCTCAGCCTCCTCTCCACGACACAAGAGGAGTCAGCACATTTAAGCAGACAAATAACACTGTTAATGTGGAATCTCATGAGCCCATGACCGCAAACAATGCAGAACAGCCTGGACTGATTCCCAAGGCCAGCAAACCCAAGCTTGCCGCTGCAGCCGTGTCGTACCTCCATATTCTGGGGCAAAGAAGTGCAGGTTCTTCTGCTCCTCACGACAGGTCTTCACATGATTGTTAATCGTGTCCGGTGCCACTGGAAGAAAGTCAGGAATGGTCAGGATTACAGAAAACCGCAGCCCATTCCAAGGAGGCTCTAGGGAAGCCAGACAGTTCTAGGGCCTCCAGTGCCTAACTGGAGGTTAGGCACTGGAGGTGCCCCTCATCCCTCCCTCATCCCACGTCTCCCAACCCAATTGATTCCTCCACGGTCTCAATGCTGCAGCTCAGCACTGATCTCCAAGAGCAAACTCGGAGACCACGGTTCCCATTGGATGGGGAGACACATTGCAAAGAGTTTCCAGCTGATGCATAAGTCCTGAGAGCACCTGATGTAAACCAGATCTACAGTGTCCGCCACACACAGCTCAGAGGTAACAGAAGGCCCAGGAACAGCCAGCGATGCCAAAATTTCCACAATCCGTCACCCCGTTCAGGGCTGGAGGAGAGGGACAGACCCCCAGGGAATCTCTTCCACAAACAAGTAGGGCACTGGTGCCAATGTGCCTCAAGGTGAATGCAGAGTGAAAGTGCCCCCAGGGCCTTTTCTGCCAAGCAGCTTTCCAGCCACTCTTCCCAAGCTCTTGTAACAGTCCTTATCTCGGAAATCCCATGGGATCACTCCATTCCTAGTGCTGACCTAGCTGCAGGTACCACCAGGCCCTTCCAGATTCTCGCCACCAAGCAAATCCAGCCAAACTCTTTGTCCTCTTCTTCTGACATGCTCTGCACTTTCCCAGAGGAACCAACGCCTCAGAGGAGCTTCGGCCATGCCCAGTCATCAGTTCTCTCTGCTCCAGTGGAACTAGGCTGGTGGGTCAAACTCCTCCCTTGGGCAGCCAGTAGCTGCCAGATCCTCAGTTCCTGAACAATGAGCTCTGGCCTCCTGTGCCACTTTGTATTTCACTCTGAGTTACAGCTGGAATTCGCCCATTCCCCTCAATCTCCCTGAAATTCTCCCTCCCTCACATTTGACATCTCCACTGGCAGCCTCAGCCTCACTGGGATCAGGGTCTCTGTGGGGGTCCAAAAGCCTCCAGCCGGCAGCCCTTCTGCCCTGCTACCACACCTCCGGACTCCACATCACCCACAGCATGTCTGGCACAGCAAGTACTCCTATGGGGCCTTCTGGAGACATTTCCAGTCATCCCCATGGAGAATTCCCGTTAGCCTGCTTGCCTGGATGCCCTTTTCTGTGCGAGCAGCTGTCCCACAGGTGAGAGGTCCAAGTCTCACCTGAGCCAATCTTAATGAGCCCGTTGTGCTGAATGAAGATGGTGTCGCAGGTCAGGTTTCCGTGGATGATGGGGGGATCACAGGAGTGGAGGTAGCTGGGGATTGAGGAGAGAGCACCAATCAGGAGGCTGTGCAGCCAGGAATACCCCCTCCACCCCTTCCCTGTCTTGAGTTAACCAGCAGGGAATAAGCGGGTGAAGGGGTTTACAAGAGCAGGGAGGTGCAATTCTGCGGCAGTGCCTCAGCCCCCAGGCTAAGAGTATCATTTAATTAAGAAATTGTCTCTAATGACCTCCAGAACACAGGACGGAAAGCGTTCGCTGGTCGGTTGCCAAGAAACACAGAGGAAAAGCAACAATTTCCCCCATCCCAGCACTGCTGGGGGTGCTAAAAGGGTTCCAATTTCATACCAATACCAGGACCTTATTCTAGCCTGGCTCACAGGGCATCAAAAAGCACCTGGCACCCTACAAACATGGCCAGTCGTGCTTCCCAGAAGGCATAAACACTTCAGAGAGCCTCAGTCCTTCCCAATGGCTGCATTCAGCCAAACGGCAGTGGAATTTTCTCTATGGAACAGGAATCTGGTTCTGACACTTGGGTTATTGTTGGTCCAAGGCTGCTGTCAGCGACATTCCAGCTCTGGCTCAGGGAGAGAAGAGTTAAAACCAAACCCAAGCCCCTTGTTTCTGGTCACAGGGTGGCACCTAGAGGGCTGCAGATCTGCAACATCTTTGTTCAGGAACAAAGCAGGTGGGGTGAGTTGAGGCTTCATGTTGGTTGGCTGGGGATGGAGCTTTAAGAGTGTTGGAATTAAAGAACCATGGAATGGCTTGGGTGAGAAGGTATAGTGCCACCCCCTGCCATGGGCAGGGACACGTCCCACTGGATCAGGGGGCTCTAAGCTCCATCCAACCTGGCCTTCAACACCTCCAGGGATGGGGCAGCCACCACTGCTCTGGGCAACCTGGGCCAGGGCCTCCCCACCCTCACAGCAAAACATTTCTCCCCAAGATCTCACCACAATCTCTTGCAGCTTCAAACCCTTCCCCTCATCCTATCCCTGCACTCCCTGATCAAGAGCTCCTCCCCAGCTTTCCTGGGTCCCACTGCTTTGGATGCAGCCCAGGACACTGTCAGTTTCTGGGCTGGGAGCGCACGTTGCTGGCTCATGTTGAGCTTCTCATCCCCCAGCACCCCAAATCCTTCTCCTCAGGGCAGCTCCCAATCCATTCTCTGCCAGTCTGGATCCATGCTTGGGATTGCCCTGACCCTACTGTAGGACCTTGCGCTATGATCATTATGAACTCACTGCAGGGCTGCAGCCTGTCAGGACTAAGGACATTTTCCTCACACCTGTTATGGGAAACCTCATTTATCAGAAGCTTCCTTGGAACATCCTCCTAGCCATGGCTGGATCCAGGTTATAACACTGGACACTCTGCAAAGCTCCCTGGTGCTCAACTCCAACAGCCACGATCACATCAGTCACAGCTGCTGGGATCTAAATTGGACCATGCACCGGTCTCTGTTGCAGAGGCTTTGACAGCCTCGCTGAATGCTCTGGGACAGCTGCGCAGAGCGTAGCCCATGCTCTGCAGGCCAGGACTGGGATAAGAATCAGGCTGGGTAGCTGGAAGTGGTCTCTGGGATCCATCTTGTAAAGCCTGAGCCTGCATTTTTCTTTATGGCTTTGAACATCTCAGCACGAGAGAGGCTGCACTGAAACCAACGGCTCAACGCAAGACATACCTGAGAGCAGAGAGGATCTGGGTGCACCATCGCTTCCAGGCCTACAGACAGGGACAAAAAGGGTAACAGTCATCCAAGGAAGGTGATCTTTAACGTCTCTTGCAACACAATCTATTCTATGGTTCTATGAAGAGGGACTCATTCATAGTTCCATAATTCACAGCCCATTTATGTGACAGAATATACGCTCCATTCCATGGCTTTCACCCCATACAGGAACTTAGGGGATCAGCACTATTGCACTTTGTTTACTTCCCATGTATCCATATGGATCAGGAAACTCCCCTCCTAACTTCCATCACGTAGATGCCTCCCCTCCTTCCAGTATGGAAAGGGATGGGGCTGCAGAACTGCTGAGAACAAAGCAAATGGAACGGCTCTCCAAGAGAACCTGACAGCAACAAAAGGGAACAGCAGCCACACGTTATCTCCAGCTGGCCTCCCTGTCCAGATTCTCTGCGGAAGGAGCCTTGCGGAGGCTGGTGGCACTGAGTGCAAACAGGCACACAAGGAAAAGAGTTACCTTTTCGTTCATAGTTTTGTGGTTCTTCTTTGTCTTCTTGAGGAACTGCTTCAGGCTCCCCGACGACATGTACTCTGTGATGAAGATCACCTGCGGGCAGCATGAACGTTACCCTCGGCATCGCTCACTGCCTATGGACAAAGCGGGAACGCCAGGCAGCTGCTCGCTGTGCTTACCCTGGCCTTGTTCTCCTTCACATCGGCCCAGTACTTGTGAAACTTCACGATGTTCAGGTGTTCCAGCTGAATTAAGTTGTCGAACACAGCTTTAACCTTTTCCTTCAGATCAGAAGACAAGGACAGGTTACACCAGTGACCACATCAGCCCATGTCTCACCTTCTTCTTGGGTCTGGGTCCCCTTAAATAACAGTGCATCCCTCAAGCTCCTACACTAAGGTCAAGCAGTGCTCGGATTCATCCCGTGTGGCACCTCAGCTGAGCATGGTTTGATCACCAGGATCAAATCAATACAAGAACCCATGGAAACAGACACCTCTCTGTCAAATTCTCTACACAGGCTAAGCCTGATCTGAACTTGCAACACTTGAGCAGCCAATAATCCATGCAAGTTCCCTAATCCCTACAATCCCACCTCGGTGCGAGGTTGTGCTTCCTACATCTCATTGGGAAACAAGTCAACTTACTTCCTGAAGCTTAAAGTTCTTCCGCTCAGAAAACTGAACCTCATTCCAGACAACTTCCACACCCTCCTCCGTATCCATGGCCAGGTAGGCACTGTCAATCCCTGGAACGTTGCGCTGGTTCACCTGTACAGGAGGGATGGAGACAGAGGTGAGTTCTAAGCCAGCAAGACCAGACCGTTACCACATATCCTTCATTGAATAACGTTGCTCAGTAACTGTTCATTAAATGAGCATTCCAGAACCAGATTGCACAGGTATACTCCAGGAATAGGACATCCCCAGACACAAGTACGAGGAAGGCTGTGTAAGTAGCCAGCCCGGTGCGCATCTGAGGGAAAACTCCTCTGGCAGGAGGGCTAGACTGCAGGAAAACTCAATTTTTGGCAATACCACACTCGATCTGTGATTTGTGTTCTTTTCACCTCAAAAATCCCTCCTATCATGCAAAGGGGCCAGAAAAAAGCCTCAAGAGCTCAGGGCACAACTCTCTGGAGGAGGTTTGTGAAAGGTGATGAGACATGGAACTCGAGAGGAGGAATGACTGAGCAGAGAGAAATGAAGGGAAACCTGCAGGCTGGGAACAGCCCTGGGAAGCGATCACACAACTGAAACCACTGCCACAACTTCTGTAGTTATAGAATCATGGAATGGTTTGGATTGGACTGCCCCTCACAGTCCACAAGCAGGAACATCCTAGGTCTGCAGGAAATGGGCTGGGACAAAGGCTTAATTCCCTCTACATCCCACAACACCACTCCACTCATCTCAAAGTTCGCTCCTCCCAGAAGCCCCCATGAGCCAAAACTGATGTCAAATTTCTGCACGCGCTCCTTCTGTTGAGAATCTTCCCTACAACCAAGTAAAACCACAAGAACTAAAGCAAGGAATTGCTTTTCCCACCAGCTGGAAAAAAAGCACAGGTCCAAACTGTCAAAAAGCCGACAAGAATCCCAAGTTCTGAGGACCTCCAAGGCCACCTTCCCAAGGAAGCACACCTCGCTTCCCCCCCCTGCAGCAACTCAGAAGGTGTTTATCTCCCACTGTGTCCTCACATTCCCTCCCCAGCACAGCAGCAGCCGAGGAATTGGAGCTGGGCATTGGAATCCTAACATCCTGTACATCAATACCTGCTCCCCAACAATCCTGCATTGTCTCCTTGAGGGAATGCAAAGCCAGAGGTGCAAAAGTCAACTGGTTCCAGGTGAAAAGTGACTGGAGGAACAGAGACTCCCACTAAGAGATAAATGACAGCAGAGAGTGAAATAACGATGTGGTGGGCATCAGCATTTCACTTCTCGACTTCTGGAGTTCATGGAATGGTTTGGCGTGGAAAAGCTCATCCAGTGCCACTCCCTGCCATGGGCAGGGACACCTCCCACTGCATCAGGGGACTCCAAGCCCCATCCAACCTGGCCTTCAACACCTCCAGGGATAGGGTAGCCACCACTTCTCTGGGCAACCTGGGACAGGGCCTCTCCACCCTCACAGCAAAATATCGCTCCCCAAAAGCTCATCTCAATCTCCCCTCTTGCAGCTTCAAACTCTTCCCCTCATCCTGTCCCTGCACTCCCTGATCCAGAGCCCCTCCCCAGCTTTCCTGGAGCCCTTTCAGTACTGGGAGGCTGCTCTGAGGTCTCCCCAGAGCCTTCCCTTCTCCAGGCTGAACAACCCCAACTTCCTCAGCCTGTCCTTGTACAACTTGTGGATGTTTTCTCTCATCCCACCCCTTGTGGGAGCAGAGCCCAACCCCGGCCTGGCTCCAGCCTCCTTTCCAGGAGCTGCAGAGAGTGATGAGGTCTCCCCTCATCCTCCTCCAGACTAAACCCCTCCCCCGCGGGCCCTCAGCTGCTCCCACAACCCCTGTTCTCCAGACCCTTCCCCAGCTCCGTTCCCTTCTCCAGACACTCTCCAGCTGCTCAAGGTCTTTCTTGGAGTGAGGGGCCCAAAACTGAACTTAGGATCTGAGGTGCGTCCAGGGTGAGGCCACCCTGGCACTGGATCCTTTGGGACAACCTCTGCCGGTGTCCTGTCCAGTTTCTTCCCTTGCTGCGGGGACCCTGAGCGGTGGCAGCCAATGGCAGCGGGTGCCGGTGATGTAACGTCCCCGCCCTCCGCTGCCGTTGGCTGGAGCCGCCGTCACTCAGGAGCCGCCGGGCCTCGAGCCCCGGTGCAGCCGGTACCGGGAACGCATTGGGCATACCGGCCAGCACGCAGTCAAACGAATAAGCACACCGGCTGGCACACAGCCGGGCACCAGGAATGCAATGGGAATACTGGCCTGCACACAGCCTGGCACCGGGAATACTGGCCAGCATGTAGTTAAACCATTGGGAATGCTGGCTGGCACGCAGCCTGGCACGGGGAATGCACCGGGAACGCACCGGGAACGCCGGGTGGCACACAGCCTGGCATCAGGAACGCACTGGGAATGCTGTCCAGCACTGGGAATGCACTGGGAACGTGGGCTGGCACACAGCCTGGCACTGGGAATGCACCAGAAACACGGGCTGGCACTGGGAATACCAGCTGGCACGCAGCCGTGCCACCGAGTTCCGTGTGCCACACACTGCTGTATCCCCAGGTTATCCCATCAGGTTATTCCCAAGGTGGCTGCTTCAGTCATTATCCAGAGGAGACACTGCTGACATAAAGGAATCAACTGGGCCAGCAAGAGAAGGAATTGATTGATTAGGATGAGTCAGCAAGAGGATCAATCAATCAGGATCGGCCACAGAGAGAATCAATTGGGATTCATAAAGAACTGAGATCGCATCCCTGGAGAGGGGGGCGACAACTCCCTTTTCCAGGAGCATGACATCATTCCACACACACTGGCACTGAATGAGCAGTGCCAGCCAAGCCATTGGGCTAACGGCCCTCACAGAGACATGTGCCAGCATCCCAGGATCCTCGGAAAGCAAAGCTGCTATTCCTAAACAAATGTCATTCTGGAACACTGGCAGTGGGAGAGCTTCGTCCCGGCAACAGAGCAGTCCAAAAGCAGGACAGCCAGTAGGCCAAGATGCCACCAGGCAGAACCGGGATACGGAGCAGAGCCCCACCACATGGTCCCCAGCTCCCGTGCTTCCCACTCCCACAGGCAGGAGCTGCAGTGGGATCTGTCAGACAACTCATCGATGCTTCCCATGGAAGGTGGTGCAGATAGCAGATGGAGGTTGGAAAATTGGAGGCCCCCACATTCTCCTTAGGCCAGTGATCCCTTCAGCAGCCTCTGACAGCCATTCCTCCAACCACAGAGCGGAATGCCACTTCCACAACTAACATGGCTCAACATCAGATCAACAGCCCTGCTCGCTCCAGAGCCACGGGACGGGAACACAGCTGTGTCAGGATGTTAGGGAACATCTTTAGTTTGTCTGCAGATGAGGAAAGGGGAATCCAAAGAGAATCCAGAGCCCACAAACCCCAAGTTTCTGCCAGAGAGAATCGAGAAGCCTGGAAGGGAATCCACCCATCTGTGTCAAAATGATCCGTATCAAATAAACCACACCAAAATCACAACACAAAGTTATGCCAGCTTCATTCCCGACATGTGCCAGGTCAGCACAGCTCACAGGGAAAGCGCTCTGGGCTTCCGTACAGAATACGCTGTGGAGAGCAGGATTAGGGCTGCATGCGGATCCCCCCTCATTGCAGCCCACACCCTGTGGCTCCACCAGGAAGACATTCCCACTGTGCTGGATTCTGCTCGACTCCACACAACCAAGACAGCCTTTGAGCAAGCAAAGGTCAGGAACTGCCACAATCCCTGCCCTTACTCTGATATCCACATTTCCATCAGAATAAATGGCTCCCTCACCGCTATCCCATGCGGACAGAGCCCCCTACGCTGCCCTGGCACGCTGGGAATGGCCACGTATGCATTCATGCTGCCACATTCGAGGAAGCTGGTCCCACCTTGCAGACACGGAACGGGAACCAGTCCGCAGAGATGGCAAAGCACAGGAAGAGTGAGAAAAGGGAGAGCCCTGAAGCTGCAGGATCCAATCTGCCTGTGCCTTCACACAGGAGAATCCTGACCAACGCAGTAAGCGGATGCTAATCAGAGCAGCCAAGGAACAACTCCACACAGACACACTCCACATTATCCGAGTTGGAGATTTCAGAGCAGAGGGGAATGGGTGTCCAGTAGCCATGCACGGATCACCCCGTGCTCCCCGAGGGCAATCGCTGCTCAACAGGTATTCCTGGAGTGGAAAACCCAGGACATGAAGTGCACGGAGGAGCACGGGGGATGCTCAACACAGCCCAGCCCAGACGTATCCATATGGATGAACCGCAGCATGGGGACAAAATGTCCAGTCCTCAGTCTCACCCAGTATCCTGGCCCTCCCTCCCCGACCAATGTCCCTCACTGCTCCGCATCTGGCATCCCCATCAGCCTCCTCCTCTCCTGGTCTGGTCCCCCTCCTCTGTCCCCTGTCCCTCCCTACTTGGTCTTCATCTCCCTCCTCTACTGGTGTCCCTGTACCGCCCCCTCCCCAGTGTCCTCTATCCACCCCACTGATCCCCTACCCTCTTCAGCCTGGTCTCATTCCCCTTCTCCACCTGGTCTCCCCATTTTCCCTCTCCCTGTCCAGTCCTGTCCCATATCCTCCCTCCCTGGAGTTCTGTCACCCTTACTGAGTGTCCCCATCCCCCTCCCTGGTCCCCTACCCCCTGCTTGACAGCCTTACTCCCTGCACCAGTGTCTGGTGCCCCACTCCTTGATCCTAGTAACCCCTGTCTGGTATCTGCCCCTCCTCCAGTGCCCCCGTTCCCCCACTCCATGCCCACTCCCGTCCCTCTTCTCAAGGCCCCCTAACCCCCTATCTGGTCCCATCCCTTCCTGCCCAGTCCCATACCCCCCCTCCCTGTGTCTCCGTACCCCTGACCCCACCCGATGTCACTGTACCTTGCCTCCCTGTATAGTGTCCCCATAACTCCCAGGGTTCAGTGTCCCTGTGCCCCTCCCCAGTGCCTTATCCCCCGGCCCCAAATCCAGTGTCTGCCCCGACAACTCCCCACCTGGTGACCCCTTCCTCTCTGCCTAGTCCTGTTCTGCTTCTATGGGTCCTCTTACCCCCTGCCTGGTCTCACCCTGTAGCACCCGTTCCTGTACCCCCTTCCTCCCCCAACGTCACTGTTCTCCTCCCAGTCCCCTAACCCCCACCTTCCGTTCCCGTTCCCTCTCCGCGCTCAGCTCCTGGTCTTTTTCCCCTGTCAGACTCTCACCTCCCCATCCAGGTCCTGTACCTCCTCCTTCCTGCCCAGTGTCCCCATGCCCCCTTCCCTCCCAGTGTCCTGTTCATCTTCCCCTCCTGGTCTCATATCACCCCGTCCAGTGTCCCTATAACATCTGTGCCTGCTCGCTTTCCTCCCTGCCCTGTCCCGATTCTCCCTGCCCGGCGTCCGGTTCCGGACCCACCTGCCCAGTGTCCGGTGTCCGTCCCCCGCCCGATCCCCTACCCCACCGCCCTCTGTCTGGTCCCCCTTCCCCTCCAGGTATCACGTTCTTCTTCCCTGGCCGTTCCCTCCCCCCGCCCCACCCTGGCCTCGGCCCCTACCTCTTCCCTCCGCTTTTGCCAGCGACCGCACGGCGACTCCTCTAGGATCTCAGATTCATCCTCGCTCTCCTCTTCCTCCTCCTCCTCCTCCTCGGGCGGCGCCGCGGGAGCCACGGGCGCCACCGCCGCTATTCCCGGTGCGGATGAGGCGGACTCAGGCTTAGAATCGGAGCCGCCGCTCGGCACCTGCTTGGCCTCGCCGTCCGACATCGCTGCGGCCGCACAACCTGCGGGAGGCGACACCGGTCACACTGGGCCCCGCAGGCCTCAGTGGGCCACGCAGGCCGCGTCGAGCTCCGCAGGCCGCACCGGGCCGCGTCAACCAGGGCCGCGCCCCGGGCCCGCAGGCAGCACCTGCCCGCGCTCCGGTGGCTCCGGAGGAGACGTGGGGCGAGGCCGCACTCACCGGGCTCCGCCGGTGCCTCCGGTCCCCGAGGGCCGCGCCCGCCGCCGCCACCAACCGCCGCGCTGCGTCACGCGCCGGGCGGGGCTTCCGGCGCCGCGACTAATCAGCGGCGGCTGAGGGTGGAGGGGAGGGGTGCGTGGGGTGGTGACTGGCTCTGTAGGGGAAGCCTAGGCAGTGAAAGGAGGGCGGTGCTTGTCCCTGCGCCACAGCCAACGGGAGCCGAGGAAAGGGTGCGTCCGCACTGCTGATTGGTCGGTGGGCGAGCCTGCGGGTTACGCGCCTCGGGAGCCTAGGCGGTAGTGGGAGCGAGGGCGCGACTTTTCCCTGCGCCACAACCAAAGCCCGCTTTGAGCTGCGAGGGGGCGGGAGAGAGCTGCTCGGTAGGGGCGCCCGGACAGTGGAAACAGGGCGGGGCTTGTCCCTGCGCCACAGCCAATGGGAACTGGGGAGAGGGGGCGTCCACGCCGCTGATTGGCCGAAGGGCGGGGACTAAGTGGAGACTCGGTGAATGGAGTCTCTCACGTGGAGGGTGGGGTGAGCAGGTCCTGCCAGGGCATGTCGGCAGTTGTGAGGAAGGGGCATCTCTAGTACCGTCGCTCCAGAGTCCCCTCACCCGCGCACTCGAAGCGTGGCTGCTGCCTCCCCAAGAGAGAGAACTTGGCCTCCAAAGGCCACCTCCCCGGAAAAGGACGGGCCTCCCAAGGGCTACCGCAGCCCCGGGAGTGTGGCTGGGCCGGCCCGGGCGTCCTCGCAGCCCTGGACTGAAGGGGGAGAAGACGGTGGGCAATACCCCGCACCGATACTCACCCCCACCCCGCGCAGCCCCTTCCGCGCAAGTCTCTGTGATCCCCACTTCCGGCCGCTCTCTCCCGATCGCGTGGAATTGAGTGTCGTTTTCCCTCAAGGCGACTCTATGGTACTCACTTCCGGCCACTCTGGCACGGTCGCTCCGCATTGAGCACAGTTCCCACCCCGCTGCGACTCTATGGTCCACGCTTCCGGCCGCGCGACTTCCGGGTGGGTGGTTACGCCAAGCTCGCCGCCCGGTGCCGTCCGCGCCGGCCCCGCCGCCTCGCCAGCCCTGCCTCACCGGGGCACGGGCCGCCATGGGCGCCTATCTGTCCCAGCCCAACACGGTGAAGAGCTCTGGGGACGGTGCCGGGTTCGGGCCGCGCCCGTTGCACTTCGGGTTCAGCGCCATGCAGGGCTGGCGCGTGTCTATGGAGGTGAGCAAGGGCCCCGCGCCCGCCGGTACCGGTTACTGTGGCCTGGGGACGAGCAAGGCCGCCGTCACGGGGATGCTGGGCCCCGCCGGGACCGGTAACCGGGGCTGGGGGTGGACGGCGCCGTCGCCACGAGGTTACTGTTCGCACTGGGAGAGTCTGAGGCTGCTGGGACCGGTAACTGGGGCCTGGGGGCGGGCGAGACCGCCGCCATGGGGATGCTGAGCCCCGTAGGGAGAGCCCGGGGCCGCCGGTACCGGTAACTGGGGCTGGGGGGGAGCGGCGCCGCAGCCACGAGGTTGCCGGTCACCGCTGGGAGAACCCAAGGCTGCTGGGAGCAGTAAGCGGGGCTTGAGGACGAGCGGTGCTGCTGCCACGGGGATGTCGGGCCCCACCGGTACTGGTAACCGGGGCTGGAGGCGAGTGAGGCCGCTGCCACGAGGCTACCGGGCCCCACTGCAGTGACCACCGATGCCGGACTGGGTGCAGGTAGCTATCACAGGGCTGCCAATACCAGTAACTGGAGGGAAGCTGGGAGACCTCGTTCCATAGTGTTACAGCCTAGGAGAGCCCCCAGCCTGGGATTGGGGGGAGCAGGAAAGATCCCAGGATTGGGGAACAGGAGAGACCCCACCACTGGGGAGCAGAAGAGGCCAGATTAGGGAACCCAGATAAGGACAGGGCAGCACTGGGGTGAAACGCAGAGCAAAGGAAAATGGAAACACTCAGGCCCAATCCCTGCTCTTCCTTCCAGGCAGGAATGAAGCACCCATCCCTCCTTGTTCTCTTTCCCTGTTTTCACTTCTTCCTAGGCAGGTGTGCTGGATGAATTCCCATTCCTGTTCTGTCTGCTGTAGCCAGGCCTGGCTTTGCCACCCTGTCCTCATTATGGGACAAATGATTTATCCCAGGATCCACACCTGGCTGTGGGGAGCCAGGCGTTTCCTAGGGGATCTGTTGGAGCTGCTGGGGCTGCTTTGCACTCAACACCCTCTGTGCTGCATCGTTTTCCTAGCTAATGGGGTAAATTAGATGAGGATTAATCCTAACAAGTCCTTGTTCCCCTCCTAGTGCCTCTTCTATGCGTGCGGCAGAGCAGCTGCTTTGACTGTTTCAGAGAGGGTGTCCTGTTCGTACAGCGTGGGGACTGGATTTTGGCAAATATGGTTTCACGAGCCATGATATCGGATCATCATGGAACACTCCAGGCTTGGGGAAGTGGGGCTGGAAAGCTGTCCCAAGGAAAAGGCCCTGGGGGTGCTGATCAACAGTGGCTGAACAGGAGCCAACAGTGGCCAAGAAGGCCCCCAGCACCCTGGCTTGGCTCGGCCACGTGGGGGCAGCAGGAGCAGGGAAGAGATCATTCCCCTGCACTCGGCGCTGGGGAGGCCAAACCTGGAATCCTGGGCTCAGGTTTGGGCCCCTCACTGCAAGAAAGCCCTTGAGGGGCTGGAGCACATGCGGAGAAGGGAGCGGAGCTGGGGAATGATCTGGAGAACAGGGGTTGTGGAAGTGCCTGAAGGCCCGGGGGGGGGAGTGTTTAATCTGGAGAAGAGGAGGCTGAGGGGAGACCACATGGCTCTCTGCAGCTCCTGGAAAGGTGGTTGGAGCCTCGCGGGGGTCGACCTCTGCTCCCAAGGAACAAGGAGTGGGATGAGAGGAAATGGCCTCAAGTTGCCCCAGGGGAGGTTTTGTTTGGATTTTGGGAACAATTCTTTCATAGAAAGAGTGATGAAACCCTGGCAGAGGCTCCCAGGGAAGTGGGAGAGTGGAGGTAGCACCTGGGGACATGGTTCGGTCGGCACAGTGGGGCTGCGGTGACAGTTGACTGGATGAGGTTGGAGGGCTTTTTGAACATCAGTGTTTCCATCATTCTACACTCTGTATTGGAATGTTGCAGCTGTTGGACTGGTGATGAAGCAGTACCCGGGTGATTCCTTCCGCCTGCGCATCAGGGCTTAGTGGAACCCTGGGCTCCCCTTTCCAGGGAAGACAAGGCAGGAGAACTGGTGCCCTTAGGATGCACTCGGAGTATGCGTGTGCTCAGCTGCTCTGTCCTGGTTTGTTCCGGGGGAGTGAAACGCTGGCAAAGAGATGCTGCTGTAACATTGCAGCATGTCCATTGTGATCCCTGGAAAGGGATCCACCTGCCTGCAGGAGGCTGAATACAGGCAACATTCCGTGACCCTTACTGTTTGGAGGCTGGGGTTGTTTTAGGGAGACAGACTGGGATGAGAGAGAGTGGAGCTGCCCCTTTTCCTGATGCTGTGGCTTAAGCTGCCCCTAGCTTGGAATTTCACTTCCTTGGTGTCTGTCCCTGCTGCTCTTCATCCTTATGGAAGCTGGATGAGGCCTGGAGCTGGCAGCTGTGGTCAAAGTCACCGGCTCGTCTCCTGCTGGCAGGAGTGATGCCAGAACACTGGAGTAGGCACTGCTGGGCTGGATTATCCCAAGAATTGCAGGGATGGCAGAAGTGCAGTGGAACCTGCAGAACGTTGCTTCCAAACCCAGGATGTGAGGGATTGTGGGATGTTTGACCTGCAGCTCTGATTCTCCTGCATTCCTGCTGTGTCCAGGCTTGGTTTGTGTTTTCACTGTCTCATTCCGTTGTACTTCAACTCCCCAGTGAGGCTGGAGAAAGCGCTCAGCACAGGTTTACATGTGAAGCTTTGGTTAGACGTTCTGTCAGCGAAGCAGTCGGGATGTGGATGAGCAGCAGGACATGGGCATTGCCGGAATTGCGAGAAGGAATTGTCTGTTGGCTTTTGCTGGCGTTTTTGGAGCCCCTGGATGAGGCAAGTGGAGAGACCTCCAAAGAAACACTGTAATCCGGATCCGTTCTTTGTCCAGAGAGGTTGCTTTGTTTTGTCCAAACTCCAGGTCCACCAGAGTGGTGATGAGCTGTGTTTGGGGATCGGCATTGGGAACGATGTTTAAGAGACATGGAGACATGGAAAGTGGGATTGAGGGCACCCTCAGCCAGTTTGCTGATGACATCAACCTGTGTGATGCAGAAGGGATGGCATCCAGAGAGAGAAGATGGACCCAGAGGGACCTGGACAGGCTGGAGAGGCTCGTGAAGTTAAAGAAGGGCAAGGGCAAGGTCAAGGTCCTACACCGGGGTCAGGGCAATCCCAAGCACAGATCCAGGCTGAGCAGAGAATGAATTAGGAGCAGCCTTGAGGAGAAGGACTTGGGGAGCTGGGGGATGAGGAGCTCCACATGAGCCGGCAAAGTGCACTCCCAGCCTAGAAACCCATGGTGTCCTGGGCTGCACCCAAAGCAGTGGGAGCAGCAGGGGAGGGAGGGCGTTCTGCCTCTCTGCTCCGCTCTGGGGAGACCCCACCTGGACCCCTGGGTCCAGTTCTGGAATCTCCACCATAAGAAGGAGCTGGATCTGTTGGAGCGAGTCTGGAGGAGGCCACAGACATAATGTGAGGGCTGAAGCACCTCCTGTACGAGGACAGGCTGGGAGAGTTGGGGTTATTCAGCCTGGAGAAGAGAAGGCTGTGGGGAGACCTTAGACCAGCCTCCCCGTACGCAAAGGGACTCTAGGAAAGCTGGGGAGGGGCTCTTGATCAGGGAGTGCAGGGATGGGATGAGGGGAAGGGTTTGAAGCTGCACGAAATTGAGATGAGATCTTGGGGAGAAATGTTTTGCTGTGAGGGCGGGGAGGCCCTGGCCCAGGTTGCCCAGAGCAGTGGTGGCTGCCCCATCCCTGGGGGTGTTGAAGGCCAGGTTGGATTGGGGCTTGGAGCCCCCTGATGCAGTGGGAGGTGTCCCTGCCCATGGCAGGGGTTGGCACTGGATGGGCTTTGGGATTCTCTTCCCACCTATACCATTCCATGATTCTGTGGTTTTGGGCAGATGAGGGCACCAAAAAAACAGCGCTGGTGCTCAGAACAAAGAAGAAAAGAAGCTGAAGATGGTTCTGTGGTCTGGAGAGGAATGCTCTGAGGTAGTGGGAAAGGCACAGGAGCCGCTTTGGAGGTAGCGGGACGGGGCCTCTCCTTGCTGTCCTGGACGCATCTGCAGGATGAGACACGAACAGCCCTTCTGTGCAGCTTCATTCCCTTCTGACCTCTGGACACAGCCCTTGCTCCCTCAAATGCAGGAATTTGATTCAAAATAAGGACATTTGTCCAATTAACTTTCAGTTTGCTGGTTTCAGCCGAGTTTGGTGTGTGAGCTGTCAGACGTTGCTTTTGTGTTTGCTGTGGCCACCCCAGAGGAAACTGGGGAGCACTGGAGTTGTCCTGCCCAGGAGAGGAAAACTCCAGAGCAGCAGCCTTTGGGCTCCGTGAGCTCCTGCTTGGTCTGGGAACGTGAAATCAAAGTTACCTGGAGGGCCATGGCTGCCGGCAGCTTCCCCTGGAGCAGGGATGGAGCCCTGGAACCGCAGTGCGAGAGGGTTTTGGTGGTCCCTCAGGAGCTCCCTGAGCTCCTCCCAGTGCTGGAGGTGCTGAGTGCCCGCAGACAGCCTGACACATGGAGCACCGGCACTTGGAACAGAGCAAGCCCTGTGCACCATATGGGAGCTGATCCGTGCCCCGCCAACGCGAGCTGGCCGTGTTTGCCCTCCTCGGCCACAGTAACTGCTCCACCACAGAGCCCAGAGGCTGCTCCTGCTGCCCGTGCTAGGATTCCTCCCCAGCAGCATCTGCATCGCTTGCTCCAATTAAACCATCCATCAGTCACTGGGGACGTATCCCAGATCCTTTGTCAGGGATTCACTGCCTCCTGTAAATCCTCTGATGCTCTGCTTCTTCCCTTTTTCCTTAACTCCCATTTAATTTCCTGGAATGTAGCTCAAATTCCTGGTTTTCTGTTGGGACTAAGGTAGTGATTTGCCCATTCAGGCACCGTTTTCATTGCAGCATAAGGAATTCCATCACACTGAGTGCTGCATAAACCCCGAACCTCCCTTCTTCCATTTTCCTTATCTCTTGGTTCGCGTCACATTGGGGTGGTGTTCTCATGTAGGGCTCAGGAGGGTGAAGAGCGTTTATCCAGGGAGTGGAAGAGCCCAGCAGTTACTTTGCTGTGTGGATGTGGGTATTTTGCCTTACGGTTGGTAGCTTAAGCAAGACTCCGTCCATCCATCATTTCTAGGCTTTGATTGGAACAGCCAGGTCTGGTTTCCTTACCTGAGCATGGAAGAGGTTGGGCACCACACTGTTAAATCCAGGTGGTGCCTTCCCCAAAGCTCCTTTTGTGGGACCTCGTGGAGGGAGAGGTGGCTCCGTGTACAGCCTGTGTGTTGTGGATCGTTTTGGTTTGGAAGTGTGGGTGGGTATGGTGGGAGGCAGCCTGGGACACACTTCCTTTCTGGTGTTTCAAGGGTGCCAAGGAGTGGCCGGGTACTTTGCAGTGCTGTGCCTGAGGCTGTGAGCGCCTTCCCCGAGCATCCTGTGTGGCACCGGGAGTAGAACAAAGCCTCTGTCCCAAGAGGTTTTCCAGGACAGTTTGTTTGCGCTGATTATAGTGATCCCATGTCCTGCAGGGCTGTTGGGACAGGCAGTGGCTGCCATCCGTGACGGTGTTTAACAGGATGAGCGAAGGCAGAGCCGTGGGTGGTGGAAAGCAGAGGCAGGGAGGCTTCATGTTTGAACTCCTGGATTCTCAGTTTGCATGGATCTTGTCTGGCAAGAACCAAGGAAGAGAGCATCTGGAGAATAGTCCAGCTCCGTGGGTGACTCCGAGACAGCTACTGTGTCCATGTGGGAGAAGTACTCAGAGTCGTGCTGAGGTTCTGAAGGGGTTCCCAGTGCCACCACACGGTGCCAGGGCTATGTCATCGCTCCAGCACAGAGCAATCCGTATGCCAGAGCCCTGTGCTCCCTCCTTGATGATGAGCACATGCCGGGTGAGCTCAGAGGAGGCTTTCTCCCTGCCCTCACCCTCTCTCCAGGTTTGGGGATCGCTGCTCCTCTCTTGCTCCTCGGTGGGATCTGGTGCAATCCATGTCATTGCCTACTTTTCCTTTCTTCCAGGATGCCCACAACTGCATCCCCGAGCTGGACAGCGAAACAGCCATGTTCTCCGTCTACGATGGACATGGAGGTAACTGTGCCCACAGTTCTTCCAGTGTGGGTCTCAGTGGCTGCTCCAGGGCTGCCAGGGCAGTGTCTGTCTGTCAGTCATTGGGAATCATGCTTGGGAAGCATGTTCCTTGACAAATGTCGTTAACGAAGGTTCTGAACACTTCTGAGCCAGGTTGGATGGGGCTTTGAGCACCCTGATCCAGTGGGAGGTGTCCCTGCCCAAGGCAGGGGGATGAAACTGGATGGGCTTTGAGGTGCCTTCTGACCTAAACCATTCCATAATTCCTTGATATTGGGGCTGGCTTCCTGCTTCTGCAGCAATGGACCAAGTTCTTTCTCCATGACGTTGCTTTGTGCCATTGAGTCCAGCCTGTGCAAGGCACCTGCTGGCGGGCTGGGCTCCAGCCCTGTGCCCGCCACTCGGAGGACCAAGGCCACGTGGCTGCGGGTGGCTTCCTCAGGCCACACTGCTCATTGCTATGAGGAAAATCCCTTGTCCCCAGCTGTGCCAGGAGCTCTGTGACACTGGGTCATCTTGTCCTTTCAGTCGGTGATCAGGTGTCCACACTGGTATTATTAGATCCGTCCGCTGCTTCCAGTGGCACGGACTGCATGGAGCTGCTGCCTTACATGTGGATGCAGACAGGAAAGGCTGTGAGTGTTGTTTACCTGGACTTCAGTAAAGCCCATGACACCGTTGCCTACAGCGTTCTAGAGAAGCTCATGGCCCTCAGCATCCTGGCTTGGCTCAGCCATGGGAGGGCAGCAGGAGCAGGGAAGGGATCGTCCCCCTGCACTTGGTTCTGGGGAGGCCACACCTCGAATCCTGGGGTCAGGTTTGGGCCCCTCACTCCAAGAAAGGCCTTGAGGGGCTGGAGTGCGTCCGGAGAAGGGAGCAGAGCTGAGAAACGATCTGAAGCCCAGGGGTTGTGGGAGCATCTGAGGGCCCTGAGGGGGTTTAGTCTGGAGCAGAGGAGGCTGAGGCTGAGGGGAGACCTCATGGCTCTCTGCAGCTCCTGGAAAAGAGTCTGGAGCCAGGTGGGGATTGGTTTCAAGGAACAAGGGATGGGACAAGAGGAAATGGCCTTAAGTTGCACCAGGGCAGATTTAGTTTGGATTTTGGGAACAATCCCTTAATGGAAAGAGTGTTGAATCCCTGGCTGAGGCTGCCCAGGGCAGTGGGGGAGTCCCCATCCCTGGAGGGGTTTAAACTGTGTGGCCATGGCACTTCAAGACAGGTTTGGTCAGCGTGGTTGGGGTTGGGCTGATGGTTGGACTGGATGAGCTTGGAGAGCTTTTCCAACCTCAGTAATTCATGATTCTATGAGCCCGGTTCCTGTGTCTAATTGGACTTGATCTCAAAGGTCTTTTCAAACCAAGCAGTTCTATGATTCTATGATATAAAACAAGGCTCACAAGTTGCTGTTCTTCCTGGTCCCCTTGCAGAGCTGGATGCAGAAATTTGGTATCCCTCACTCTGTTTGATCGTCTTCTGCACTTACCAGCACCTTCCTGATCACAGAAATGTCCCTGTGCTCTGCTGGGTGCCCGACAGTGTTAATTACAGAGCCACCAGAGGCGTGTCTGGCTTCTAAGAACATTTTGGTAGCTCTGAGAGCGGGTGCTTGGTTTGAGCCATTGGTTGCCAGTCCAGGTTCTCCTCTGCTCGCGCAGCCAGTGTTCCAGCCACTGCATACACGTGCAGTGTCCTGCACCAGGATGACTGCTCTGCCCACAGGACCCTGAAATCTGTGTCTCGGTGCTGCAGTGTTGTGTTTTCCTTGGTCTAGAACATGCTCATGGTGCTCACCATGAGCTGGTGGTGCTTCGAGAGTAAGTGTACACTGACAACAAGCTTTCCTTCACCTCTGTTTGTTGATTATCCCCACTTTTATGTGTGAAAATAGAGCTTTCCAGGTCAGATGGGCCAGAACGAGCCAAAGCTCCCATTCAGGAAGCGTTGGCCAAACCTGATGGGTCAGAGCTTGCTTGAGGTTTGCCAGGGATCATCAGCCCGTTCAGGAGGTGTGGCGTGCTGGGAATGGGAGAGCAGGATCCCCTGGTCCCCAGCGCTGCACTGCTGCTGAGTCTTCTGCATCCGGGTTGGTTCTGGGTTGTGTCCCCAGGATTTGCCTCAGGAACTGAGTTGTTTGAGAATTGCTCTGTGAGGACCAGCCTCTCTAAACGAGTTCCGCTCTTTTCCAGGAGAAGAAGTGGCCCTGTACTGTGCCAAGTATCTTCCCGAGATCATCAAAGACCAGAAGGCCTACAAGGAAGGCAAACTGCAGAAGGTAAGGATCCAGCTTTTCCCTAAGGCACAGGGAGAGCTCTTGTTAAGTCCCCATTCTTCCTCCTCCCTGGTCTGTCTGCCTCGTCTTTCATCCTAATGTCCCTTCCTTCTAGGAGCGCACACAGGAGCTCATGGCATTTTCTGACATAACCCACCTTCTGTTTTCCAGCTTCTTTTTTGTCTCTATGAGTAGAGGTACTTGGGGGCGGGGTCTGGTGGGAGACTTAGCAGGATTGGGTCGGTGGTTCGACTTAATGATCTTAAAGGTCTTTTCCACCCAAAACCATTCTGTGATTCTGTGTTCATACACAGGCCCTGGAAGATGCGTTCTTAGCCATAGATGCCAAGCTCACCACTGAGGAGGTGATCAAGGAGCTCTCCCAGATGGCCGGGCGGCCCCAGGATGATGAGGATGAGAAGGAGAAGGTTGCTGATGAAGATGACGGTAAGTCAGATCCCATGGAACAGAACAGACCAGCTCCAGCTCAGGGACTGGGAGCCACTGAGCCTGGGCTCCTTCGGCAGAGGGGATTCTGTCTGAGTTTCCTGGTTAAATCCCAGCCACTGGGCCAAAACTTGCCTGCGGCAACAGCCTCTGGTTGAGACCACTGAGCCCAACACGTGCGGCATGGCCACTGCTGTGTGACATATCCTGCTTTCTGACCCTCTCTGTCCTCACCCCTCTTTTCTTTTTCTAGTGGATAATGAGGAAGCTGCCCTGCTGCACGAAGAAGCCACGATGACCATCGAGGAGCTTCTCACGCGCTACGGACAAAACTGCACCAAGAACCTCAAAACCAAGCCCACATCTCCATCTGAGGAGAGCGCTGTGGAGGGGACAGGCAAGCAACACGATGGGGAGTCAAACGTTAATGGAGAGGCCGACCCCACAGAGCTTTCTGACCACAAGGAGAGGAAGAACGGGAAGCCAGAGGAAGAAATCACGGGTATTTCCTCCACCTCAGACAAAGACAGCGCTGGAGGCAACAGCCCTGCTCTGCAGAAGCCTGAACTGGGCAAAGGTGACGAGGCCGTCACCTCTTCTACTGGGGAGGCCGGGCCCTCCTGCTCCTCCGCAGGAAAGCCCCAGCGCACAGCCAAATCCAAATTTTTTGAGGACAGTGAGGATGAGTCAGATGAGATTGAGGAAGAGGAGGAAGACAGTGAGGTAGGAAACAGCAGAGTGGCCGGGTAGAATGCGTTGCTTTACTGTGGTACTTGAGTGCAAGCCTCCAGCTCTTCCCAGGGGTGTCCTAGGGTAGGAATTACAGTGTGATGCCCCCAGGCCAACTTGCGGGCCAACTTGTTTAGACAACCCCGAAGGAAACGAGCATGGTTGCATCAGCCGTGGTGGATCACCCTCAGGCTGGCTGCGTGCACCATCCTTCCTATCGCTGTGCCAGATGAAACGAGCTGCTGCAATGGAGAAACCTGGAATGGGGGAATATGCCGGGCCATCCTGCTTTTCTGGAGCGAGTGAATTGTCTGTGTCCAGGGTGGATGGAGCTGCTGGGGGCAGGGGCAGGGTCCATGTCCCGTGTGACTCCCGGTGCCTTCTGTTTCTTGCAGGAATGCAGTGAAGATGAGGACGGCTACAGCAGCGAAGAGGCAGAGAATGAAGACGATGAAGACGACACAGAAGAAGCAGAGGAGGACGAGGATGAAGAGGAGGAAATGTTGTTACCAGGCATGGAGGGGAAAGAGGAGGTGCTCACCCTGTTCTTGTGTTCGGCAGCAGAGCCAAGGGTGCTGGGGGGACTCAGCAAGGAGTTGTTTCCATGCAGATGGGGATAGAACATCCCTGTTGTTTTCCTGAGGCTGAGGGACAGAGAGTGGATCTGGGCAGAAGGCTGAGATGGGAAGGGGCTGGTCCTGATGTTGGTCTACGGGGGACTGGTGTGGAAGGAGAGGGCAGGACAATAGTGGGGGTGCTCTGCCGGCATTGATCTTTGCCCCGGCTTCTCTGCCCATGGCAGTGCTGACAGACAGACCAGGATATCAGGAAAAGGGAACCACAGCTTCCAAGGTGCCACCCTGCTCTCTTTGGAGAGAGATCCTGGCTTGCAGTGAGGCTGCTGGGGATGGAATCCACACATTCAGAGCTGAGGGCACAACAGGACACATAGGACACTGGAGAATCCTGAGCTGCTGGTGCTTTGTGAGGCTGGAAAGGAGGTGTTGCTGGATCCTGCTTCTCGTTGTGTGTTCCATGCTTCCCTCAGAATTTTCTCCATTGTTCCATGTGTTCTTTTGGGAAGAAGGGATGAGATGCAGCCCCTCTAGGTTTGGGGCAGTGCTGGGTGGTGGCTGGTGCTGATCCCCTTATTGATCTGACATGGAGTGAGAGAGTCTCATTAAATCTCTTTGTTCCTCGCAGCCCGGCTCCGACAGCGGGACAACGGCCGTTGTGGCGCTGATCCGGGGCAAGCAGCTCATTGTGGCAAACGCCGGCGACTCCCGCTGCGTGGTGTCGGAGGGTGGCAAAGCGGTCGACATGTCGTACGACCACAAGCCAGAGGATGAGGTGGAGCTGGCCAGGATAAAGAACGCTGGTGGCAAGGTCACCATGGACGGGAGAGTAAACGGTGGCCTCAACCTCTCCAGGGCAATTGGTGAGTGAGGTGGGGGCGGGCACTGGCGTGTGTAGCCTCAGAGTGCTGCGCTCGGGCCGTCCGGGCTTCCAGCAGCTGTGACATTTAGGGAATAGTTTTTAACTGGGTGAGTAGAACCTGCTCAGTGTTTGGTGTGATGAGATTTCAGTCTAATTAGAGAGTGGCCTGGAACTGGCAGATGCCATGGAAAAGAACTCCTGGCACTGTCCAGGCTCCCAGCACTGGGCAGAGCGTGCAAAGCCTCTGAGGCTGCTGTGCCAACAACTGGATTGTCAGAAACCACCCCAATAAATGGTCTCAAAACCAGGCTGGTGGCTTTTGTATGGGGCTTTTCCTGTTGAGAGGCTGTTGCAGGACCTTGATAACGTTGCTTCTGTAACTCTGTGCCAGCTGGAGCTCACTTGTTCCTGAGCCAGCCTTGCCTTTGAACCACACAAATGCCATCCCCATGGCACTTCAGGCACCGCCTGCTGCTCTTTGTCTGTTGGTCTCTGGCGTAATTAATGGCTCTGCAGACTAGGAATGCCCATTAGCAGCCAAACAAGGGCTGGGCTCAGGCCATGGCTCCAGTCGGAGCAGAAGAGATGCTGGGAGGGGTTAAGGAAAAGATGGTGAATACACTGGGAAATACTCCGAGAACTGGAAAGAGAAACACATCTCCCGTACAAGGACAGGCTGGGAAAGTTGGGGTTGTTCAGCCTGGAGAAGAGAAGACCTTAGAGCAGCCTCCCAGGACTGAAAGGGGCTCCAGGAAAGCTGGGGAAGGGCTCTTGTTCACGAGTGCAGGGACAGGACAAGGGGAACGGTTTTGAGCTGCAAGAGGGGAGATTGAGATGAGATCTTAGGGAGAAATGTTTTGCTGTGAGAGTGGGGAGGCCCTGTCCCAGGTTGCCCAGAGAAGTGGTGACTGCCCCATCCCTGAGGGTGTTCAAGGCCAGGTTGGATGGGGCTTGGACCCCCCTGATGCATTGGGAGGTGCCCCTGCTCATGGCAGGGGGTGGCATTGGATGGGCTTTGAGGTTTCTTCCCACCCAAACCATTCCATGATTCCATGAAGGGAAAGAGACGTCGGTAGCTAAAGGTGTGGGTGGAGAATGCTTGTGCAGAAAGACCAGAACCATTGAAATGGTTATCCTGGGGCACAGAAACACAAACTCATTTAGGATGGAAACTGGGAGTCATTTCTCTAGGGAGACACTGGTGTTTCCACCTATTGGTTTGCGGTGCCCTAGACATCCCTTCCCAGGGTGTAATTCCAAATAAGCCTGCTGGTCAGAGCCGATTATCAGTTTTCTAGTGAACTCTGGCTGCTGAGGAACCAGTGTGAACCCTCACAGTGTGACATGCGCACGGTGCCAAAATACCTAGTTCTGGGCAGCCAGAGCTGCTGGAAAACAAGCATCCAGCAAATCGTGCTGCAGGATGGGATCCCCCATCCCATGAGCTCAGGATCTCTGCTGGTGGTGTCAGACGCCACATGCTATTGGCCTGGCATTGTCCCAAGGGAAGCAGCACTGGGTTGGGGATGAAGAGACACAGAACTGGAAATGACCCATCACTGTTTGCTGACAGCATGGGCTTGTGGAAGCTGATGCCTTGGGCATTTCCATCGTGCTCTGGCTGTGGGAGAGATGGCTCCGATTCCACAGGGTTGCCCCTTGGCAGGGCCATGTTTCTCCCTGTCCAGGGGCGGCAGAATTGCCAGGGCCCAGCCTGAGCCAAACCTGATCCCATTTTATCATTGCAGGCGATCACTTCTACAAGAGGAACAAGAACCTTCCTCCTGAGGAGCAGATGATCTCCGCCCTACCCGACATCAAGGTGCTGACGATAAACGATGACCACGACTTCATGGTCATCGCCTGTGATGGGATCTGGTGAGCAGTGCAGGAACAGCCACACTTCGGCATCACTGTGCCGGCCTTTCCCCGGCGCTGGCCTCTCCTTTCCTTCCCCTTGGAGCCATTCTTTTCCCCTTGGACCTTGTCTTTCCCTGGACGCGGTCTTTTCCTGGAGCCAGGCTTCAGGAAGACGCTCATCAGCCCTTTCTTCCCTGCAAGCCGTTGGCAGCTGGAGGGACATCACAGCATGCAAAGCTCTGAACCCTCCCGTTCCTTGCTGCCCGCAGCCTCATTCCCGTCAGCTCGCTGCTGCAGTGCAGCTCTTGGGACATGGCTCCCTTTCCTTGCCCCTCTGACTTCTCCTCTCCCTGCAGGAATGTGATGAGTAGCCAGGAAGTGGTGGACTTCATCCAGTCCAAGATCACCCAGAAGGACGAGAACGGAGTCCTGAGGCCACTCTCCTCCATCGTGGAAGAGGTGAGGTCTGGAGCTCCACCATCCCTGCAGCACGGTGTTCCCACCTCCCGGCTGGGTGTCCAACTGCCCACCCTCTCTGTAGGAATGATTTGTTTGATGCTTGAGGTATCTGGTAGCTCAGGGGTGTGGTGCTGATGGAAAACCGGAGCGGAGACGCCTCTGAACAGGGACCTGGTCCCATTGGCATCATCACCAGTGCTGCTGAGCTCCTGGCTGTCATTGAGCTGAAAGGAGTTTGTGTTTGCTTCCAGTAAACCGGGGCAGCTGAGGCTGTTCCTGTCCCTTGTCATGGAATCACAGAATGGTTTGGGTTGGAAGAAACCTCAAAGCCCACTCAGTGGCACCCCCTGCCATGGGCAGGGACACCTCCCACTGCATCAGGGGGCTCCAAGCCCCATCCAACCTGGCCTTCAGCACCTCCAGGGATGGAGCAGCCACCACTGCTCTGGGCAACCTGGGCCAGCGCCTCCCCACCCTCACAGCAAAACATTTCTCCCTAAGATCTCATCTCAGTCTCCCCTCTTGCAGCTCCAAACCCTTCCCCTCGTCCTGTCCCTGCACTCCCTGATCCAGAGCCTCTCCCCAGCTTTCCTGGAGCCCCTTTCAGAGCTGCTCCAAGGTCTCCCCGCAGCCTTCTCTTCTCCAGGCTGGACAACCCCAACTCTCCTAGCCTGGCCTTGTACAGGAGGTGCTGCAGCCCTTGGATCATCTCCATGGCTTCCTGCTTGTCTGGCTGTGACAGCCTTTGAGCCCAGGATGTCCCATTGTGGCCTGAATGGGCCGGAATGGGCCCAAGTGTCTCCTGTTATTCCCTCTCTGCTGACCCATCCTGTACCTCTCCTCTCCCTCCTCAGCTGCTGGATCAGTGCTTGGCTCCAGACACCTCAGGGGACGGCACGGGCTGTGACAACATGACCTGCATCATCATCAGCTTCAAACCCCGTAATACACACCCACCTCCCGAGAGCGGGAAGCGGAAACTGGAGGACACGGCTGCGCCGCCAGCAGCACCAGCAGAAGAGAACGGCAGCGGCAACAAGAAGGCCAGGCGGGAATAGCAGGCGCAGCACAGGGACTTGGCTGTGCGCTCACCAGACTCTCGTTTCTTAAACCGTGGAACTCAAGACTCCCAAGTCTTGTCCCTTTTTTTAGCCTTAGCAGAGGCCTTGTTTGTCCGTGTCTGGGGAGGGGGGTGGGAGCGGGTCTGGATAGCAAGGGAATGTCACACTCTTCATCTGTAACCATTCCAAAGCGGGAGCCGAGGGCAGCACTGCCTGTGGGAGCAGCTGTGGCGCACAGCCCTCTGCAGCGGCGAGCGCAGGAGGAGAAGGTCTGCCGTTGTCTCCATGTGGTTGTTGCCATTTCCGTGCCTGTGAATTTCTGTTCAGAGGGGAAGAACTTTTTCACTGTGGAAGTTTTTTTAATCTGCACCTGGTTATTTAAGGCCCTTTTCTGTTTTGATTTGTGAAGCAATCGGCTGTGGCGCTGCCGCGCCTCGTGCTGTCGTGCACTTCCAATCAATACTTTTTTCAAACTAAAAGCCCAGAAAACAAAGCTCTGCTCCTGGCCCTCGGTTCTTTCCTGGGAGTGGGGGGTGAGGAAGGTGGGGTGGGAGGGGAGCGTCCGTCCCTGGTGTCTCAGGGCGCTGAGGAGATGCATGCACAGCTCCCAAGAAGCTTGGCAGGGACCCCCAGTGCCACCTGCAGACCCCAATCCCAGCAGTGACCCCTGATCCCTGTAGTGACCCCTCGTGTTGCCCATGACCCCGGTTGTGGCAGGGACCCCTAGTGCTGCCTGTGGACCCCAATCCCTATAGGGAGCCCCAGTGCTGCCACTTGTGGACCCCAATCTCGGCAAGGATGCCCAGTGTCACCCATGGACCCTGATCCTGGCAAGGCCCCCCCAGTGCTGCCAGCAGACTCTGATCCCGGCAGGGCCCCCTGGTGCCACAGGTGGACCCCAATGCCGGCAGGGACCCCCAGTGCTGCCTGCAGACCCCGATCCTGGCAGGGAGCCTCGATGCTGCCCAGGCCCCTCCCGGTGCACCCCCTTGCGCCCCCGACCCCGTCCCCTCCCAGAGACCCCCTTTCCCGGTGCCCCCTGCCCCTCCCAGATCCCCTCCCCTCCCTGGATCCCTGGACCCCTCCTCCCCCTAGACCACTCCCCCTCCCGGTGCTCCCTTCCTTCCATGAAAACACCTCCCCCCCCCGATGCCGTCCCGTTCCGGTTCCCCCCTGCTCCCCGGCACCACCCCTCCCTCCCCCCTCCTGGTGACCTCGTCCGTGGCCCCCGCCGCACCCTGGAACCCCTGGATCTCGGAACCCCCGGGACCTGGAACCCTTGGAGCCCGGAACCTCGGGTTCCCGGAACTCCCGGTGCCGTTGCCGCGGTTCCGGGAGGGGGCGCTGGAGGCGGTGACCCCGCGCGCGCACTTCCGGCGCTGCCCTGCAGAGCCGGAAGCGGAAGCGCGGGCGGGGCCCGGCCCCGGTGGCGGCGCTCGGGGCGGCGGGGCCGGGCCGGGCCGGCCAGGATGCCCCGGCGGAAGCAGCGCCACCCGCAGCCGGTGAAGGGTGAGTGCGGAGCGAGGGGGGATCGGGGGGCAGCGAGGGGGGGGGGTGGGGGTGACGCGCGGCGATCGCTCTGTTGCAGCGGACACCGGGGACGGCGCCGAGGAGGCGGCGGGGGCGGCGCTGCTGCTGCCCGGGGACCGGCGGCTGGGCCGCGGCCTCGACAAGGGACCGGAAGGTGCGTGCGTGACCGGCTGCACCGGTACTGGGCACACGACCCTCCCGGTACCGGACACTGCGCTCAGAGCCCCAGTACCGGACCCCGCCCCCCCGGTACCGGACCCCACTTCTCCAGTACCGGACTCAGTGTCTTTCTTCCCCAGTGCCGGTACCGGACCCTATGACCTCCTCCGTCGGTACCGGACACGTAATCCTCGGTACTGGTGGACACCAGACCCTGTACCCGCCCACCAGTACCGGATCCCTACGCCCACACACCCCCAGTATCGGACCCTTTGACCCCCACAGCCCCCGTGCCCCCTGGTACTGGCTCTGTGTGCCCCCTGGTTCTGGAGGCTGTGCCCTCTCCACTGGTACCTGATCCCCCGCACCCACAGGTACTGGACAACACGCTGTCCCTGGCTGGTACCAGACCCCTCTGACCCCACCGATACCGGACACAAGATGCCCGGTATCAGACCCCATGCCCTCCTCTTCCTGGAACCAGACACCATGCCCCCCGGTACCGGTCACTGGATGCTCAGTCAGGTCCTGCCCTATCCCAGCGGTCGTGGGGAGCTGGGGCCTGGTCCTGGTGGGATTCTGTCCTGTTCCGGTGGGATCCTGCGCCATCCTGGGTGTCTCGGGGAGTGGGAACGCTGTCCCAGTGGGATAGTGCCCCATCCCGGGGTTTCAGGGACTCAAGGCCCCATCCTGGGGGTCCCGGGGAGTGGCGCTGGGGCTCCTCATCCCTCTCCAGGCTCCGGGTCAGCCGCTGGAGCAGCCGTTGCTCTGGTTCCATTCGGTGCCGCACCAGGAGTGCTGGGAGCATCGCCCACTGCCCATGGCGCCAAGTGGGAGCACTGTGGGGATGCGATGGCCGGAGGCTCGTGACCCCGCGGCTCTGCCCATCCCGAGGCCCGCGCTCCAGTCCCGGGCCCCACAGGCAGCTCCTGTTCTCCTGTCGCGATCCCCGGGTTTGGCTGCGAGGGCTGTGCTTCCCACTGCACTGGACACTGCAAGGGCCCGGGAGGGTGGCTCCTTGGGCCACTCGGGATATCGGGAGAGCTGACACCAGCTGCGTCCGAGCCCTCATCCCTGGGCTGCACTGTGCCAGTGCTCTGGCACTGCGCTCCAGGGGTGCCCTGGCCCTGGAGCCCCTTGGTGTGAGGTCTTCTGGGAATAGCCCAGAAATGAGAGCGGAGGCTGGAGAGGTCTCCCTATCCTGTGGCATCGGAGCAGCCTCCCCTGGGCTCTGGGCTCTGGACATAGCAAAAGAAGCATCTGAATCTACTTCCTGGGGTGCCACAGGCTCCGGGGCTGGCACCGGGGAGGCTCCAGCTCGAGGTTGCTGCTACTTTGGTTCCAGCTTCAGCGCCAGTGCGGGACACGTGGAGCTGTGGAGCGCTGGGCTCCGCTCCTGTCACCCCTTCCCAGGCACGGGGTGATGTCCGGGGCTGCTGGATGAGCCTGTGTCCGTTGGGAAGCAGGGATGCCCTCGGGAGCCTGGCACGGTCTCATCCCATCACCGTGGGGCCGAGAATGTCTATTTTCCTGGGGAATGGAGCAGTGCTGGGGCTGGAGCCACTTCCCACCCCATCCCCACCTCCCTCCTGTGTCAGTGGCTGCCGGTGCCATCCCCACTTTCCTCCAGTGCAGGTGCCTATCCCTGCTTCCCTCTGGTGCCAGTGGGTGCCAGCTTCCACGCCAGTGCCCCTCACTACCAACCTTGCTAGTGCCAGGCTCTCCCTGCAAGTAGATGCCCAGCTCAGCTGGCCGCGGGGCAGAGGTGTCGGTGTTCTGGAGGTGCCCAGGCAGCCCTGGAGCGGGATGTCAGAGCCATGCGGCCCCTGACCACACGATGCAGGGGCTCCTGCCCGGGTGGGCAGCGGGTGATGCTCCCACCAGCACAGAGCTGGAGCAGCAATGGCTCCGCCTGCTGACCCGGAGCCTGGCAAGTGGCTGAGCATCCTAGTCCTGCTCCCCACGGCCCTGGGATGGGGCAGCGGAACATTCAGAGAGCCTTGGGGCTCCTGGTGAGGTCTGGATGCGGGGGTTTGGGAAGCAGAGAGGGACTGGGGGTCCCACCGGTGGCATGGCCGGGCTGACACCGTCCCATTGCCGCGGTCTCCGCAGCAGAGGCACTGGTGGGGAAGGTCACGATCCCGGCATACGCGCTGAGCAACAACGACTGCTCCTCTGGCTTCCGACCCCTGAGTGTGAAGAGCGACCCTGAGGAGGGCGGTGATCCCGGCCCCGCGGCACTGCCGTGTCGGCAGTGCGGGCTGCAGCTGGCCACCAGCCTGGGCCAGAGCTGTCTGCGCTGCGCTGGCGCAGAGGGCGGCCGTGGCCAGCGTGTCGTCTACACCTGCCAGCTCTGCCCCTTCGCCTCGCACTACTCGAGCCACCTCAAGCGCCACATGAAGACGCACAACGGGGAGAAGCCGTTCGCCTGCCCGCAGTGTGCCTATGCCTCGGCCCAGCTGGTCAACCTGACGCGGCACCTGAGGAAGCACACGGGTGAGAAGCCGTACCGCTGCGCTTGCTGCAGCTTCGCCTGCAGCAGCCTCGGCAACCTCAAGCGCCACGAGCGTGTCCACAGCCAGGACAAGCTCTTCCAGTGCGGCGCCTGCGACTACCGCTGCACCCAGAGCCACCACCTGAAGCAGCACATGCTCAGCCACCGCCTGCCCAAGGCCGAGCCACACTGGCCCGACAAGGACCCGGGTATGGAGCAGAGGGGGTGACCAGACCCCCTGGCACAGCCCCGGGGCTGGGGGAGGGGCCACGGGCACCCCCGGGGCTGGGGAGGGGGCAAGGAGGGGGCAAGGGGATGGGCACCTCTGGAATTTGGGTAGGGGCAAGGCTATGGGGATCCCTGGAGCTGGGGAGGGGGTGAGGACATGGCGACCGTTGGGTTGGGGAGGGGGCAAGGCAACAGGGACCCCCGGAGTCAGGGAAGGGATGAGGGCACAGACACCCTTAGAATTTGGGAAACTGGGGACCTGCGGAGCTGGGGAGGGGGTGATCCCAAGAGCTGGGGAAGGGGGTGAGGATGAGGACAGGGGGACCCTTGGGGCTGAGACAGGGACCAGGCCTCGAAGACCCCTGGAGCTGGAGAAGGGGGTGAGGGTGCAGAGACCCCCAAAGCCAGGGAAGAGGTGAGGCTACAGGGGCCTTTGGGGCTGGGGAAAGGACAAGGCCTCGAGGACCCCTGGAGCTGGGGAAGAGGCGAAGGGACCCTCAGGGCTGGGGAAGGGGCCAAGGGCACAGGGACCCCTGGAGCTGGAGAGAAGTGAGGCTGGGACACCTTGGAACTGAGGAAGGGGCAAGGACGTGGGACCCTCCCCAGCACAGCCCCGGGGCTTGGGAAGGGATGAGGCCAGGGACTCTTGGGGCTGTGGAAGGGGTGAGGCCACAGGGACCCCTGGAGCCAGGCAAGGGGTGAGGAGACCCTTGGGGCTGGGGAAGGGGCGAGGCCATCATCCCCAACCCTGTGGCTTTTGTGGCGCTCAGCTTTGCCGTCGCTGCATGGCTCTACTCACTGCTGTTTCTGTTCCGCAGATCCACTGCTGCCAGAACTGGGCCTGCACGTGGGCAGCGGCAGTGGCCCCTTCCTGCCCAGCTGCGCGCGGCTGCGCAGTGAGGAGGCATCAGCGCTGCCCGAGCTGCTTTTCCCCTTCACGTGCCGCATGTGCGGGCTAGTGCTGGATGACGGCTTTGCGCAGGACGAGGGCCTGGCCGAACAGGTGTGTGGGCGCTGCAGCCTGGCGGCGCTGGGTGCTGAGCCGGGTGCCGGCCCCCGCAAGGGCGGCGGGGACAAGGGCTTTGCCTGCAGACTCTGCCCCTTCGTCACCCACTACCCCAACCACCTGGCACGGCACATGAAGACGCACAGCGGCGAGAAGCCGTTTGTCTGCCCGCTCTGCCCCTACGCGTCTGCGCACCTTGACAACCTGAAGCGGCACCAGCGTGTGCACACGGGTGAAAAGCCCTACAAGTGCCAGCTCTGCGACTATGCCTGCGGCAACCTGGCCAACCTCAAGCGCCACGGGCGCATCCACTCGGGCGATAAGCCCTTCCAGTGCAGCCTCTGCAGCTACAGCTGCAACCAGAGCATGAACCTGAAGCGGCACATGCTGCGGCACACAGGCGAGAAGCCCTTCCGCTGCCAGGACTGCACCTACACCACCGGGCACTGGGACAACTACAAGCGCCACCAGAAAATCCACGGCCATGCGGCCGACAGCTGGGTGAACCCACGCAACGCCAAAGCACTCCTGGCCCCGCCGGCCATGGGCACGGCCCTGCCCTGAGACAGCACTTAGCCCGGCTGCGGCGCTCAGCCGTGGGGCACTCTGGCCATGGCCCCAGCGCTCTGGTTGCAGCCCCTGCCCTCCCTGGGGGAGGGATGGGCACTGGACTTTGCAGGGATGTGGAGCTGCCTTACGCAGGGCGCACCGGGATCTCCGTCAGACCTATCCTGCCCAGGCAGGGCAAAGCCATGAGAAGTGCTGAGCCTCCCTAGGGCCATGCCTGCCCGTTCCTGCATGTTGGAGCCTTCCTCTGCCGGACAAAGGGGAATCGGGACTGGCACCATGGCTGTGGCCATGCTGGTCAATGTAATTTATATTGTGTATAAAAGCATTAAACGGTCGGTTTTGGTACCCACTATTCCCCCAGGGGCCTTGTTCCATGTTGGGAGGGAGTGGCGTATGGGGACAGAGGGACAGTGGCCACCCCGGTACCAATCAGGATCCGTTTAATCATCGTTGCAGTGTAAACATCGTTCCTGTCCATGAGCCCCGGGGGGGGTTCGAGCAGCAGGAGGTGGTTACAAGCCTGGATTACGCTGAGTCTATGAGCGGGTTAGAGGGGGGCTCGGTGCGGAGCCCCTAGGAGATGCCAGCTGTCTCCGAGCAGAAACCTAAGCACTAATTTGGCATTAACGGAGCCTGGACACTTGGTGCCACCGGGGAAGGGGCAGCTGTGCCCCCCGTGCTGGCCTGGGCGCCTGGCGCGCTGCCCAGGCAAGGATCTCCCTCCCAACCGGAGCCAGCAGCAGGAGGAGCTCGGCTGCCCCCCGGTGTCAGGAGGCTGCAGGCGAGACCCCCAGCCCGAGCAGCAGGAGAGGTGGATGGAGCAGGTGAGAGGCACGTTGATTGCAACCTGGCTGCAGGTCGTACATTCCTCGGCGAGGGCCAGTGCTGCCCCAGGACAGGGGCGCTACAGATCCTCATCGCCGATGCCCTCAAAGGCGTAGTTGCCATGAAAGTCATTGGCGCCCACATCATTGGCCGAGCTGGAGTGGCTGATCCCGCGCAGGCTGACGGAGCTGAGCTTGCTCTGTGGAGAGGGCCATGTCAGAAAGGCCCCTGGCACCCCCTGTACCCCCCTGGGCAAATGCACCTGTGCGCCACTCACCGAGAGCTTGGCCATCGGCTCCCGGGATGCGTCCGGTGAGTCCTGTGGGGACGGCATGCTCAGACAGGACACGCTGCCCGCCCCCACCACCCATGGCCACAACTGGCCTTCCCAGCTTGAGACCAGGCCCCCCCCCCAGCCCTTCCCTCCCCCAAGATTCTGGCTCCCAGGGTGGATCATGAACTCATGGAATGTTCTGAACCCACAGGGATCACTGAATCGCGGCATGGTTTGGGTTGGAAGGAGGGGTGGTGATGGTAACAATAATGGTGATCCCAGATTCATGGGATGGTTTGGGTGGGAAGGGAACCCCAAAACCCATCCAGTCCCACCCCGTGCCATTGGCAGGGACACCTCCCACCAAGTCTGGGGGCTCCAAGCCCCATCCAACCTGGCCTTCAACACTTCCAGGGGATGGGGCAGCCACCACTGCTCTGGGGCAACCAGGGCCTTCCCGTGACCACACCCCCACACACACACACACACACACACACCCCCCCCAAAATATTTCTCCCTAAGATCTCCCACCTTTCAGTTTAAAACTGTTCCCCCCACCCCATTCTATCGCTCCAGGCCCTTGTAGAAAGCCCCTCCCCAGCTTTCTTGTAGCCCCTTTCAGTACTGGAAGGCCACTACGAAGTCACCAAGTCCAACTCCTGTCCCACAGGACAACCCCAACATTCACACCATGGGGCTGAGGACATTGGCCCCAATATTCTGGAATACTGTCAGGCTGTGACTATTTCCCCAGGGAGCTGTTCCAGGGCTCCACCACCCTCTGGGTGAAAAACCTTTTCCTAATGTCCAACCTAACTCTCCCCAAGTACATTCCCCTGGGACAGAAGAGCTCAGTGCCTGCTCCTCCTCCTCCCCGTGTGAGGAAGCTGCAGCCCCCAATGAGGTCTCCCCTCTCTCCTCCAGCTGAACAGACCCAGTGAATTCAGCCGCTCCTCACACGCCTCCCCTCTACACCCTTCCCCAGCTCTGTGCCTTCTCTGCATGCTCTGCAGTAACTTTAGATCCTTTTTATCCTGCGACACCAGAGCTGCCCCCAGTGCTCAAGGTGGGACGTCTCCAGTGCAGAGCAGAGCAGGACAGTCCCCTTCCTTGGGCAGCTGGCGATGCCATGCTGGATGCACCCCAGGACATGGTTGCCTTCTTGGCTACCACACTGCTGGCTTGTGGTCAACTTGTCTGCCGGGCTGCTTTACAGCCTCTTGCTCCCTAGTCTGTCTCTCTGTCCATCCATCCAGAGCTCTGGGAGGGGAACACGGCCACCCTCGGGGCTTCTCCCGCTGCCAAGGGGATGGTGAACCCTTGAGGGTGGTAGGCTCAGCTCCCATCCAAGCCCTCCGTCCCTCGGTCCCACTCACCAGCAGCGGGGGTGACTTCACGGCCTGCTGGCTGTCCGAGCGCCGCAGCGCCCCATTCGCACGCCGCCGGAACATCTGCAGGGGGGGCTCAGCACCAGGGTCCCCAGGGCCACTCCAGGGGTGCAGAGGGGGCCCAGGGCGTCCTTCAGCTGTGCCCAGCACGAGGGGACTGGTATGTCCACACAGAGAGCCCAGGGGACACAGGGGCAGGGTGGGACCCCCCACCCCAGGAGGGCAGGATGAGACCCCACCCCAGGGGGGACAGGATGAGATCCCAGCATAGCAGCAGGATGGGACTCCAGCCCCACGGATGGAGGGGGGCAGGAGGGGACCTCACTCCAATCCAGAGAGGGCAGGATGCGATCTAACCACAGGGATAGGATGAGACCCTCAGCCCAGGGGGACAGGACAGGATCACACACTGCTGGGAACAGGATGGGACCCCTGCACAGGAGTGGAATGAGACCCCACAACCCAAGGGGGCAGGGGCAGGAGGGGATCCCCACCCTGGGGGGGAAAGGACAGGACCCCCAGCTCCAGGGACAGGATGGGATCCAGGCACAGGTGCAGGACGAGACCTCACCCCACCCCAGCATCACAGGACAAAACTCCAGCCCCAGGGACCAGACAGGATCCCACCCCATCCCTTACCTTGCGGATGCTGCCTCCGGATTTCTTCACCATCAGCTCGTCCACCATGGACTGGAGGCAGATACTCAGCATGATGGCCTGCGAGGGAGCTGCGTCAGAGGCTCCACATGCCCCATGGCATTCCCGACACTGTGCCAAGCCCCACTCTGTCTGGTGCCCGCTGGCCACGCGCAGCCCTACCTGCGGACTAGTGATGGTGACCCACTGCAGCCGATCCTTGCTCATGAGATACTCAAACGCCAACTCCAGCTTCACCTCCGACTTCCCAGGGCTGCTCCCAGCCGGGCCATTGCTCATCGGCACCTGCAAGGGACCAAGGTGGGACCAGGAGCCTTGGGAGGGCACGCAGCCAGGGTTCCAGGCCCCTTGTCTGATGGAGAGCAGCCTTCCCATTGTACCAGTGTACTCCCCCAGCGATGACCCGCCCCACAGCAGACTGGGGACCCTCCTCAGTCAGCCCGGACCCCACCAACCCCAGGCACTCACCGAGGATGTCACCCGCCAGCACCGCATGCGCGTGACCTTGAAGCTGCCTTCCTTGATCTGCTCATTCGGCAGCCGCACCTGGAAGTTGAGCTCGTTGTTGCCGGCACTGACAACGACATGACAACCCTTCTCCGGGAAGTCAGTGATGCAGGGGTCGAACTTGAGATAACCGTAGTACTTGAGGGTCTGCGCCAGGCGGATGAACTGCGAGCAGAGCCGGGAGTCAGCACGGGCTCTCCCAGGGCAGGAGGAGGGAATCATGGAACCAAGGAATGGTTTGGGCTGGAGAGGACCTTAAAACCCATCCAGTTCCACCCCCTGCCATGGGCAGGGACACCCCCCACTGGATCAGGGGGCTCAAAGCCCCATGGCCTTGGATGCTTAACAGGGCAGCAGTACTGGGAATGCTCCCATCCCAGCATCACACCCTCCCCTACCTCCTTCTTGGAGACTTTTTCCTGCAGGGACTTGAGCTGCCGGTGCTGTTCCTTGTTGACGACAATCCATCCATGCTCAATGTCCGACACCGTCTGCCAAGAAGCAGACCGTCTGTGCCCGGCGCCATCCAAGAGCCCGCAGGGCTGAGACAGAGGGTGTGGGACCCCTCCTGACCAAGCTGGGCTGCACCAACCCTCACCTGTGCGTACAGCAAGTTCAGCCCCACGCGATGCTCCATCACGTCATCATCATAGGAGGAGTCCCAGTAGCTTGAAAGGAACCACATGAAATTTGGGTGGGAAGGAAACCCCAAAGCCCATCCAGTGCCACCCCCTGCTGTGGGCAGGGACACCTCCCACTGCATCAGGGGGCTCCAAACCCCATCCAACCTGGCCTTCAACAGCTCCAGGGATGGGGCAGCCATCACTGCTCTGGGCAACCTGGGCCAGGGCCTCCCAACCCTCACAGCAAAACATTTCTCCCCAAGATCTCATCTCAGTCTCCCCTCTTGCAGCTCAAAACCCTTCCCCTCATCCCGTCCCTGCACTCCCTGACCCAGAGCCCCTTCCCAGCTTTCCTGGAGACCCTTTCAGTACTGGGAGGCTGCTCTGAGGGCTCCTCACAGCCTTCTCCTCTCCAGGCTGAAACCCGCCAGCTCTCCCAGTCTAAAAGCACATCCATCAACCGATTCCCTGGCTGCCAACAGCGATGAGGAGAAAATACCCCCTCCAGGGTGGGGACAAGGTGCTGGGCTGGCTCCCTGGCCAGTTGCCTCAGTAGCCACCTTTCCCTATGCTCCATTCCCTCCCAGGCAGCTCCCAGAAGTGGGAAGAGCCAGGTCTGGGAAAGCAGAGAGGGGCCAAGCCCCGTAGGGCACCGCAGCGCCCAGTGTCCCATTCTTGGGGTCCCAAAGCCCTGGTGGACAGCAATGGTGGGCAGGGAGGGGTTTCCGTGCAGAGCAGGGACCCTCAGGCACAATCCCACGGCTCCCACAGCCACTGCAGCCTCACCTCTTGCGCAGGATGATCCTGAACTCGGGGCTGTGCAGGCTGGTAACGGACACGTACGGCAGCTCGAACTCCTGCAGCTTCCGCACAACTGTGGGGGGAGGGCAGGGGCTTAGGGGGAGGCTCAGAGTGGGGAGGGCCCTCAGAACCCCCAGCCAGCACCCAGGATCCCACCAGCACCTGGGGGAGCCTTTGGGACCTCCACCAGCACCCAGGGAAGCCCTCTGGACCCCCACCAGCACCATGAGGAGGCATCTGGAGGAGCTTGCCATACCCCTCACTAGCACGTGGGGAAGTCCTCGGGACCCCTATCAGCACCCAGGACCCCCGCCAGCACCCAGGGGAGACCATCAGACCCCCAGCAGCACCTGAAGGAGGCCTCAGGACCCCCACCGGCACCTGGGGAACCCTGCCAGACCCCGACTGGAACCCAGAAACCAGCACCTGGGGAGCCAAATGGATCCCCACTAGCACCCAGGGGAGCCCCCTGGAGCCACCCCCCCAGGACAGGGCCCGGCGCCCCAGCTCCACTCACAGGAGAAGGCGCCTTCCGCGCTCTCCCTCACGAGGAAGAGGCTGAAGTAGCCAACCAGGTCATCGGGCAGGTCCAGCTTGGAGGCCACAGCCTGGGAGCGAGAGCAGGGGGTCAGGGGAAGAAGCGCTCACATGACCTCAGTCCCACAGCAAATCTGGCTTGGTTGCATCCCAGGGCTTCACAAAAGCTGGGAGTGAGGAAGGCAGCATCTCTGCCGCGATGGGGACCAGGAGAGGGGAGAAGCTGACCACGAGCCAACAGTGAGCTCTGGTAGCCAAGAGGGCAACCTGGGGCATCCAGCACAGGATCCAGCTGGGCGAGAGAGGTGATTGTCCTGCTCTGCTTCGTACTGGAGCAGTCCCACCTTGAGCACTGGGGGCAGCTCTGGTATCACAGGATAAAAAGGATCTAAAGCTGCTGCAGAGCATGCAGAGAAGGCACAGAGCTGGGGAAGGGTTTAGAGGGGAAGCGTGTGAGGAGCAGCTGAAGTCACTGGGTCTGTTCAGCTGGAGGAGAGAGGGGAGACCTCATTGGGGGCTGCAGCTTCCTCACACGGGGAGGAGGAGGAGCAGGCACTGAGCTCTTCTCTCCCAAGGGAATGGCAGGGGGATGTGTTTGGGGACGGTTAGGTTGGACATTAGGAAAAGGTTCTTCACCCAGAGGGTGGTGGAGCACTGCAACAGCTCCTCAGGGAAGTAGTCACAGCCAGAAGAGTTTGGCCAACACCCTCAGCCTCACAGTGTGAATGCTGGGGTTGTCCTATGGGACAGGAGTTGGACTCAGTAATCTCTGTGGGTCCCTTCCAACTCACAATACTGTGATTCTGTGAAGTGGCGACTGGGGCATCACTGCCACCATGAAACAGCTCGGAGCCCCCCAACATCACCCTGGGCCCAGAGATGGGCATGAGCACATCGGCACAGCCCTCCCAGCTCTGTGGCGCTCCACCCTGGGATAACCCTGCACCAGGGTGGGGATGGGGTAGGGGCTGCCAGGCTGAGGGAACACAATGCAGGGAAGAGCTGGAGCTGTTGGAGAGGGTCCAGAGGAGCTCACGGAGATGATCCGAGGGCTGGAGCACCTCCCATACAAGAACAGGCTGGGAGAGGTAGGGTTGTTCAGCCTGGAGAAGAAAAGGCTGTGGGGAGACCTTAGAGCAGCCTCCCAGTACGGAAAGGGGCTCCAAAAAGCTGAGGAAGGGCTCTGGATCAGGGAGTGCAAGGACAGGACAAGGGAAGGATTTGAAGCTGCAAGAGGGGAGATTGAGATGAGATCTTGGGGAGAAATGTTTTGCTGTGAGGGTGGGGAGGCCCTGGCCCAGGTTGCCCAGAGAAGTGGTGGCTGCCCCATCCCTGGAGGTGTTGAAGGCCAGGTTGGATGGGGCTTGGAACCCCCTGATGCAGTGGGAGATGTCCCTGCTCGTGGCAGGGAGTGGGACTGCATGGGCTTTGAGGTCCCTTCCCATGCAAACCATTCCGTGATCTTTGAGATCCCTTCCCACCCAAACCACCCCCAGGCCCCAATGAATGGGTGAGGAACCCCAAAACACGGCAGGCGGGGCTGGTCCCGCCTGGCACGAGCACTTTGGCACCTCGAGGACATCCTCAGTCTGGTCTGAGGTCAGGATGGTGACCCTGACCCTCTGCCCATTGGAGAGCAGCACTTCCAGCACCACCTCCTCCGTTGGGATCTGCTGTGTCTCCTGGAAAGAGAAATGGGATTTGGAGCCTGGCCCCTCCACCGCCAACCACCCTGGCACCGCGCAAACTTCCTGGTGATCCAAGGATCCTGGAGGCTGGTGCTGATGCCCAGCACCCACCACTCCTGCCCCTCACCTGCTGGGCTTTGCGCAGGAAACTGTTGAAGGTCTCGCTGCCTCCCAGCGTTGGATCCTGCCGCACTGATGGAAAAGTGAGTAGAGAGTCAGGAATGGTGCTGGGAAGAGGCTGGGATGAAGGATATGGCATCCTAGCTGTGACCAGAGCCACACTGGGAGTGCTGGTATAAGCTTACCAGCCTGCATGTACTTCTCCAGCTGCTCCCGGCGCTGCTCTACCTCTGCTGGCGTAAGCGTGAAGATCTTCTTGGGTGGGAAGGCTGGGACCACGTTGGCTCCATACTCCTTCCGCAACTGGGGTGAAAGGGGGGAACTGGAAGAGGTGCTCGAACCCCACCCCAGGTGGTTCCCAGCACCCCGGCAAGGACGCTGAGAGCTCATCCGCGTCCCTCATCCACATGGGATGCTGGTGGTTCAGAAAAACCCATTGGGTGGTCACACACCAGGAGAGGACACACTGTCCGGCCCCGTGGGCAGCACTGGTGCAAGCACCCTGCAACCACTGCGCGATCCCATGGGATGGGGGTCATCAGCACCACCCACACTGCCAGGAACAGCTCCGTACCTGCTCGTGCAGCCCCAGGAGCTGGCTGTAGCGCACACGGCAGTGCAGGACCCCATTCACATGGATGTTGTAGGCCTGGAAGAGAGACACTGGTCAGACCCAGCTCCCCATGGGTGGAGGAAGCCCTGGGCCACCCCAAGGAGAAGCCACAGCCCGAGAAGAGAAAACACAACATAAGAAGGATAAGAAGGACGTGGAGCTGTTGGAGTGAGGCCACAGAGATGATACAAGGGCTGGAGCACCTCCTGTACGAGGAGGGCTGGGAGACTTGGAGTTGGGGTTGTCCAGCCTGGAGAAGAGAAGGCTGCGAGGAGACCTCAGAGCAGCCTCCCAGTAAGGAAAGGGGCTCCAGGAAAGCTGGGGAGGGGCTTTTTCCAAGGTCATGGAGTTACAGGATGAGGGGGAATGGCTTTGAGTTGGAAGGGGTATTTAGGTTAGGTTAGACATTCATACTGAGGGTGGGGAGGCCCTGGCCCAGGCTGCCCAGAGCCGTGGTGGCTGCCCCATGCCTGGAGGTGCTCAAGGCCAGGTTGGATGGGGCTTGGAGCCCCCTGATCCAGTGGGAGGTGTCCCTGCCCATGACAGGGGGTGGCACTGGGTGGGCTTTGAGGTCCCTTATAACCCAAACCATTCCATGATGCTGATGAGCACTGGGGCACCTCCAGCCCTGCTCCTGCCAGCAGAGCTCAGCCCCTGCCCCACGAAGCCCCAGCACCCTCGCCTGACCCACGCTAGGCTGGGCACCGCTGCAGGACCTGGTGGCACTGATCCGGGCAGCATTGTACCCACTGCCCAGGCCTGCTCTGGGACCAGGAGGGGCTGCTGTTGGCTTCCAATGGCCATGCATCGTGAGGAGAGGATGGACCACAGAATCATTTGGTTGGACTGGATGATCACAAAGTGCTAGAGCTCCAAAGGGCATCACAGAACCACGGGATGGTTTGGGTTGGAAGGGACCTCAAAGCCCATCCAGTGCCACCCCCTGTCATGGGCAGGGACACCTCCCACTGCATCAGGGGGCTCCAAGCCCCATCCAACCTGGCCTTCAACACCTCCAGGGATGGGGCAGCCACCACTGCTCTGGGCAACCTGGGCCAGGGCCTCCCAACCCTCACAGCAAAACATTTCTCCCTAAGATCTCATCTCAGTCTCCCCTCTTGCAGCTCCAAACCCTTCCCCTCGTCCTGTCCCTGCACTCCCTGATCCAGAGCCCCTCCCCAGTTTTCCTGGAGCCCCTTTCAGTACTGGGAGGCTGCTCTAAGGTCTCCCCACAGCCTCTTCTCCAGGCTGAACAATCCCAGCTCTCCCAGGGTGTGCTCATACAGGAGGTGCTCCAGCCCTCAGATCATCTCCATGGCCTCCTCTGGACCTGTTCCAACTGTTCCATGTCCTTCTCATGTTGGGGATTCCCCACCACCAACAGCCTCAGCCCACTCCACAACCTCCTTTGGTGAGCCTGGAACCCAGGATGTCCTTCTTATATTTGGGATCCCATGTGTCCTCCTGATCCCGAAAGCTGGGACTGCCCGGGATGTGCCCCATGCTGGCATCCCATTCTGTTTCCAACCCCAAAGAAACAATCCTGGCACTCAGGGTCCCTGCAGATGCCAGGGGTCCCTGTGTGCCACCCAGACCCATGGCCACACACTGCCCCCCAGCACCGGGACCGGGTCATCCCCCACACAAGGAGACATCACGGATCCTGAGGGCAAAGTCCAGGGACACACAGGGACGCACGTGTCAGGGAGGGGGCTCAGAACCCACTGCAATGGGGACCCGGACCCAGGGACAGCGCTGCCACTTGGGAGAGGGCTCAGCACCTTGGGGACCCCCTCCCAGAGGGAGCTGCCAGGCCAGAGGGCGTTCACTCACACCAAGTCGAGCAAAACAGGAAGCCGGGATGGACAGTGAGACGGACAGACGGATAGCGAGCCAGGATGTGCTGGGGCCCTCCGAAGGGGCCCCTGCCCTCTGTCCCCCTTCCATCCCCCCCACTGCCCTCTGCCCCCCACTGCCCTCTCCCCAACAAACTCTAACCCCAACTGTGACCACTGTGTCGTGACCTCCACATTGCCCACTGTGTGTCCCCCCCATGACCACTGTTCCCCTGTGGCCACTGTATGTCCCCCTCATGACTACTGTCCCCCTGTGATCACTGTGTCCCCCCGTTATGAACACTGTCCCCCCCGACCACTGTGTCCTCCCCCTCACGACCACTGTGTCCCCGCCCGTGACCACTGCCTGTGTCCCTGTGTCTCCCCACCCATTCTCCCCACCTTTGCCCACAGTGCCCCTGCCCTCCGTCCCCCGTGTCTGATGTCCCCGTCACCCATTGGCCCCCTCCGCCTACGCCCGTTGCCGCCCCACCTACTGCCCCCTCCCCATTGCCCCCCACCGCAGTGCCCGTTGCCCCCCTCGTTGTGTGTGTCCCCTCGCCTTCCCGGTTACACAGGGCCCCCCCAGATCCTTCAATTCCGCCCCCCTAGCTGGGATGGGGTGGGAGGTGGGGCGGAGCTGCCCCCTCCCCCGCGCCGATCCCCGTCCCCGCTCACCACGAAGGCGGCGGCGCCGCCGTCCCCGGCGCGGGTCTCGGTCTCGGGGATGGAGAAGTGCATGGCGGGGCCGCTACCTGCCGTGCGCCGCCATCTCGGGCCGAGGATCCGGTACCGCCCCCCCTGCGCCTCTGGGACCGCCCCGGTACCGCCCCCCCCCGCCCCGAGCCCCTCCGGGACCGCCCCCCCCGCGCCTCCGGGACGCCTCCGGGACGCCCCCGGTACCGCCCCCTCGTTGACACCCCCCTCCTGGTGCCCCCCCTACTCCTCGGTGCCCCTTTCTGGTGCCCCTCCATTGCCCCCTTCCCCAGTACCCCCCCTCCGGTGTCCCACTCGCTCGGTGCTCTCCCCTCCCCGTGGCCCCCCGCTCCTCTCTCCCAAGCCCTGTGCTCTCACCGTTCACCCCCCCTCCCCGTTGCCCCCCAGTGCCACCTCCCCAGTGCCCCTCTTCGTTGACTTCAACTCCTCGGTGCCCCTTCCTGGCCCCCCTTCATTGCCCCCCTCCCAGTACCTCACTCCCTCCCAGTGTCCCCATCTCTCCATGGTGCCCCCCCTCCCCGTGTCCCCTGCTCTCGGTGCTACTCCCCCGCCCCTCCCCCGCTCCCCCCCCCCCGCTCCGTGATCCCCCCTCTGTGGTCCCACCTTTCCAGTGCCCTCCCTTTTCCCAGTGCCCCCCCCCGCCGTGTCCCCCCCGGTGTCTCTCCACTCCTCGGTGCTCCCCCTGGTGCCCCCCTCCCCTCCCGTGCCTCCACCGGCACTGGGTGATGTCATATGATGACGATGTGTGATGGCGTCGTGTGATGACGTCATGTGATGACGTCACGGCTGCGCGGCGCCCTCCAGGCCGGCAGGGGGCGCTGGACGGAGGTCTGTGTGTGTGGAACCGAGGAGGGAGCCATGGCGGAGCGGGAGGCGACGGCGGGTGAGAGCGGGGACCGGGACGGAACTGGCGCCCCCACCTTTTCTCGTGCCCCCCCCTTCCTCCCGGTGCCTCCCTCCCGCGTGCTCCCCCCCCTCCCCCGCTGCCTCACTGCCCCCCTGTCCATCCCCCCCGTCCCCATTGCCACCCCCTCCAATGCCCCGCCTTCCCTGGTGCCCCCTCCTCCCCAATAGCCTCGGCTCCCAGTGCTCCCCCCCGCCCTCGCCTCCCACTGCCCCCCGCCTCCCGGTCCCCCGCCCCGGTGCCTCAGCCCATCCCGGTGATCACCCCCTCCCCGGTGTCTCCTCCCCGCCCCGTACCCCACCCCCCTACTCCTCGATGCCTCCCCCCGGTGCCGGAACGGGAGAGGAGGGGACGGGATGGGATCTCGGAGCTCCCCCCGCCCCCGGCCTCCCCGCCCCTTCATGCTCCCCCTGGTTCCAGGTGCGGGAACCGAGGCAGCAGCACCGGGACCGATGGGACGGCAGGTGAGGGGGCTGGGGGCTGGTGTGGGGCAGGGGGGCAGGGGCTGGTGAGGGGCTGGGGGCTGGAACCTGGAACCAGCGTGCTCTTGGGGGCTGGGGTCGATGCGGAGCACGAGCCCAGGAGCTGGGGTGGGGCTGGGGGCCAGGGCTGGGTTTGAAGTGGGGCTGGCAGCGAGGATCAGTGTGGGGTTGGGGACTGGGAGCCAGTACCTGGTGTGGGACTGGGGGCTGGCATGGGGCCAGGGGCCAGGATTGGTGTTAGGCTGGGGTCTGAGGTCTGGGATTGGCATGGGGCTGAGATCTAGAGTCTGGTGTGGGGCTGGGACCAGTGAGGGGTGGGGGGCTGGAAGCCGTGACCAAGGACCAGCAGGGGTCTTGGGGCAGGGGCCTGTGTGCCAGGGGCTGGCGTGGGGCCAGGAGCTGGCGTGGGGATGGGGAGCTGGCATGGGGCTGAGGACCTGTTTTGGGCCGGGGGCTGCTGTGGGGCTGGGGGCCAGGCCAGGGGCTGCCTGACACCATGCCCACAGGCCCCAGAGCTCTCCCGGGAGGAGAAGCTGCAGCTGCGGAAGGAGAAGAAGCAGCAGAAGAAGAAGAAGCGGAGCGAGAAGGGACCAGCGGCTGAGACCCCAGAGCTGGGTGCACCCCCTGAGCCAGGGCAGACCCACGGTGAGAGCCCCACCCCCCGAGAGCCTCCCACACTGGGGACCCCTATGACTGAGCCCCCTGAGAGCCCCCCAGCCTGGAGACCCCTGTGATAGAGACCCTGGCCTGGGGACCCCCATGACAGAGCCCCACAGCCTGGGGACCCCTGTGACAGAGCCCCTCGAGAGCCCCCCAGCCTCGGGACCCCCACAACACAGCCCCCTGCCCGCCGAGAGACCCCTGGTCTGGGGACCCCCATGACAGAGCCCCCTGAGAGAGCCATGGCCTGGGGACCCCCACGACGGAGCTCCTGGCACCCAAAACGGGGCTGGGAACCCCTCTGGCTGGAGCAGCCACAAGCCAGGAGCAATCTCTGACCAGGAGAGGCCATGGTGGGACCACCTGGAGGTCTCACCTCCTTCTACCTGAGTCCTGACACCCTGAGTGCCCATACCCTGTAGGGACAGAGATTGGGAGGGGTTCTTGTAGGACTTCCAGGTGGTCCCACCTGCCCACACCTGAGTCCTGGCACCCCGTGTCCTACAGGGATGGAGATCTGGAGGTTCCAGTCCCCTTCCTACCTGGACACTGTTGGTTCCCATCTTGGTTGCACGGTGCTGGAGGATGGGGGGCTTTGTCCACCAAGCAGATGAGCATCTCCACGCCCCATCCTGGTCTCCCAGGGCCGATACTGGACCTTGACCTCTCTGTCCCCTCTCCTGCAGAGGCTGCGCACCCTATGTCCCCCCCGGTCAATGGCCCCACGGACAGCGAAAAGCCCATGGTAGGCAAGAGCAAAGCAGAGCTGCGAGCTGAGCGCCGGGCGAAGCAGGAGAACGAGCGGGCGCAGAAGCTGGCGAGGAGAGCGGAGCTGGGACAGGGCCCCACATCCACCAAGGCCAAGGTGGCACCCACAGAGCCACAGTCGGGTAAGACCACAGGTGGGAGCGTGGTGGTGGGAGATGAGACAACAGGGTGGGCACCCATGGGGCTGCTGGTGCCGGGTGCCAGGTGCTGGGGTCGCATCCTGCCCCGGGCGCTGTGCCTGATGCCCCTGTCCTGCAGTGGTGAAGCGCCTGCCCGAGCACGTGCAGGTGGACGACCCTGCAGCCCAGAGGAAATTGGCCAAGAAACTGGAGCGGCAGCAGGTAGGACTGGTGGGGCTGGGACCAGTACTGGTGGGACTGGGGGCACTGGGACCCGTTTTCAGAGGACTGAGGGTACTGGAATGAGCAGGGCTGTGTGGTGGGACTGGGACCAGTTCTGGTGTCACTGGTAACACTGGAGTGAGCAGAACTGGGTGGTGGGGGTCAGGCTGCGACTGTGGTGGGATTGGGACCTGTACTGGTGGCACTGGGGTGAGCTGGGTTGTGTGGTGGGACTGGGACCAGTTCTGGTGTAACTGGTGGCACTGGCTGGAGCTGGGATGAACCACTGCTGTGTGGCCGCAGGTGCCCCTGCGTCAGGACTACGGCGCCAAGGTGAACCTGTTTTCCCACCTGCACCAGTACAGCCGCAAGAAGCCGCTGACGCAGCAGATGAGGTGAGCGGCATCCCCAGCCCTGGCTGTGGGCGGGCGCTGGGCTCTGGTTTGCCCTGCTGAAAACCGGTTGTAGTGAAGGTGTCTCCTGGGGCTTGTGGAGATGGTGGCACTGTGGGGGGTCAGCTTGGATATTTGGAACAATTCCTTCATGGAAAAAGCAGTAAAGCCCTGGCAGAAGCTGCCCAGGGTGGTGGGGGCACCCCCATCCCTGCAGGGGTTCAAACCCTAGTGGATGTGGCACTTGGGGACAGGATTTGGTGGGCACAGTGGGGTTGGGGCTTGATGATCTCAGAGATCTTCTCCAACCTCAGTGGTTCCGTGATGGAGGGAAACCTCTGAGAGAAGCAGCAGCAGCTGATGTCATGCTCATGAGGGGAGGAGACCAGAGCTGTCCTTGGGTGTCAGCTGTGAGAGAGTGAGCTGTGGGGTTGGCTGTACACCTCTGATTGGAGCAATCGGGCCAGACTGACCACTCCACTCTTGGGCCGTGCCTGGTGTGGGGTGGTGGGGTGACCAGAGTCCAGACTGAGTGCTCTGCTCTTGGGCTGCCCCCACGAGTGGGTGCCTGGTGTGGGGTGGTGGAACAGTCGGGGGCTAGACTGACCACTCGTCTCTTAGAATCATAGAACCATGGAATCGCTTGGTTGGAAAAGACTGTTGAGATCATCAAGTCCAGCCCCACCTGTCCACTACTGAACCAGATCCCTGAGCACTTCTACCCATCTTTCAAACCCCTCCAGGGATTGGGGCTTCACCACTGCCTGGGCAGCCTCTGCCAGGGCCTGCAAACCCTTTCCGTGAAGAAATTTCTTCTGATGTCTTGGGCCATCCCTGATTTAGAGTGGTGGAGCGAGCAGGGTTGGACTGACCACTCAGCTCTTCAGCCATCCCTGGTGTGGGGTGGTGGAGATGCCACAGGTCAGACTGACCGCTCTGCTCCTGGGCTGTCCCTGGCGTGAGGTGGTGGAGGAAACAGGGTTGGACTGACTATTCTGCTCCTGGGCCGTCCCTGTGAGTGGGCACCCGGCATGGGGTGGTTCCTGCTGAGCCATCTGGGACCGGCACTGGCAGCTGTCCCACTCATCCTTGCAGTATCCCGTCCACTGTCATCCACCCGGCCGTGGTGCGGCTCGGCCTCCAGTACTCTCAGGGCATCATCAACGGCTCCAACGCCCGCTGCATTGCCCTGCTGGAGGTCTTCAAACAGGTACGTCAGCAGGTGCCCATCAGGCTGCAGGGACATCGCATGAGGGCTTCTCCCTGCTCCCCGACTGCTGCAGTTGCATCCGTGCTCACCCATCATCAGCCTTGGCCTTCTGACCCTGCCCAGGTCCTGCTGAGATCCCATTCTGATGGTGTGGATTGGAGTTCCACAGCCTGATCCAGTGGAGGTGTCCCTGCCCATGGCAGGGGGTGGAACTGGGTGGGCTTTGAGGTCCCTTCTGACCCAAACTATTACATGATTCTGCGATCCCCATCACTATCAGCGTTGGTGCCACCATAATTGTTACCATCACCATCCCTGTGTCCATCACTGGTGCCATCATCATCACCATTATCATTACCATCCCCACCACCCTGCCCCATCACCATCCCTGGAGGTGTTGAAGACCAGGTTGGATGGGGCTTGGAGCCCCCTGACCCAGTGGGAGGTGTCCGTGCCCATGGCAGGGGGTGGCACTGGGTGGGCTTTGAGGTCCCTTCCAGCCCAAACCATCCCATGATCCCTGGAACCGCCCTCTCCTCCCGTGTTGAAGCTCGCCGAGCTGTGCGGCACCCACTGTGCCTGGCCCGTGGCCTCGCGAGTGAGGATGACCACATGCCGTGTGGCCAGAGGTGTGGGTGACCTAGGCTCACGCTCTCCCTGTTCTTGTTCCAGCTGATCCGGGATTACTCAACTCCCCCCAACGAGGAGCTGTCGCGGGACCTGGTGGCTAAGCTGAAGCCACACATCAGGTGAGGGCGCAGTGTGGTCTGTCAGGCACCTCTCTGTGTTTGTATCTGTCCAAAATGGGTTGATTTCCTGGAGTTCTGGGTTCTGCCTCTCTGCCCATCACCCCCAGCCCAGCTGCATCCCCCCCCTCTTCCCATCCCTACGCTTTCGGTTGCTCTGGAGCTCAGCCCATCTCCTCCTGCAGCTTCTTGAACCAGTGCCGGCCCCTCTCTGCCAGCATGGGCAATGCCATCAAGTTCCTCAAAAAGGAGATTTCCAGCCTCCCCGACACGCTGAGAGAGGAGGAGGTGAGTGGACCTGCTCTCTGGTGTGGCTGGTGGCACTGGGGAGGCTCTGGCTGCAGGCAGAGCAGAGGGACAGTCCCGGGGTGGGGTGAGCCAGGAGAGGTGGTGGGATCAGGCAGAGCAGAAGAGGCAGAAGACATGGCCATGGGTTTCACCAGCCTGAATGGGGAGTGTGGCCAGAGCTGCTGCCCTCTGCCAACACCTGGAGGGGCCCGGGCACCGCAGTCAGTGCTGGGCTGGTGGGAGAGCACAGGAAGGACATGAAGCTGTTGGAGCAAGTCCAGAGGAGGCCACGGAGATGATCTGAGGGCTGGAAGCACCTCCAGTACGAGGATACACTGGGAGAGCTGGGGTTGTTCAGCCTGGAGAGAAGGCTGCGGGGAGACCTTAGAGCAGCCTCCCAGGACTGAAAGGGCTCCAGGAAAGCTGGGGAGGGGCTCTGGATCAGGGAGTGCAGGGACAGGACAAGGGGAAGGGTTTGGAGCTGCAAGAGGGGAGACTGAGATGAGATCTTGGGGAGAAATGTTTTGCTGTGAGGGTTGGGAGGCCCTGGCCCAGGTTGCCCAGAGCAGTGGTGGCTGCCCCATCCCTGGAGGTGTTGAAGGCCAGGTTGGATGGGGCTTGGAGCCCCCTGATGCAGTGGGAGGTGTCCCTGCCCATGACAGGGGGTGGCACTGGATGGGCTTTGAGGTCCCTTCCCTGGGGCAGCGCAGCGAGGGGATGGAGAGCAGCTGAGCTGGAGTCTGAGCAGTAAACTCATGGGATGAGCAGAGCACCTGACTCAGGAGGTGTGAGGAGACCTGGGAAGGTTCTGATGGCAGTTGGGACGCGCCTCATCTGCTGGGATAGGAGAGCCCTGTGTGCGCTTACCTGTGGTCGTGCCAGGTCATGAGGGACAGCAGAATGTCTGTGCTATACGTGGTGGCACTGTCTCCACAGGCAAAGGAGAAGCTGCAGGACACCATCGACAAATACCTGCGAGAGAAGATCCTTCTGGCAGCCGAAGCCATTTCCAGGTCTGCCTTTGAGAAGATAAATGACAACGATGTGATCCTGGTGTATGGATGGTAAGAGGGGGCCAGTGCCAGCACCTGGAAAAGGATCTGGAGCGGTCGAGGGAACATGGGAAGCTCTTGCAAAAGCAGTTTTCAAAGTTGGGAAAGTCACAGGCCAAGAGGGAGGGAGGGGATGTGGCCATGGGTCTAGGGACCAGAAATAGAATCATGGAGTCATGGAATGGCTTGAGTGGGAAGGGACCTTAAAGAGATGTCACTGCCTCTGGGCTGGATGTGCCTGGGTACGAGGCATCACTCCAATGGGACTGGATGTGGCCTGGGGCCTGGGGTGGCAGCCGGCACCTGGTAGTACCCGCTCTGCTGTGGCCACTGGCCACCAGCTCCTACCATCGGGCACATCAGGGCTGTCCTCTGGGTTTGACCCAGTCTTGGTGCTCATGGAAGCTCCTGTCTAGCCATCACCTGATGAGTCGGGCACCAGAGCCAGCGCCAAGGGATGTCCTGGCACTGGGGCCACATCTTGGGGCGATGGTGGAGCAGCCACTGGGCTCCTCACCGTTGTCCCTCAGCTCTTCACTGGTGAACCGCACGCTGTGCGATGCCCACATGAAGAAGGGCCAGGCGTTCCGTGTGATCGTGGTGGACAGCCGGCCGCGGCTGGAGGGCCGGGAGACGCTGCGGCGCCTGGTGCGTCAGGGCATCCACTGTACCTACGTGATGATCAACGCCATCTCCTATGTCCTGCCAGAGGTGAGGAGCGGAGTGGGGCTGTGACAAGAGTGGCAGGAGGTGCTGTGGGATTCAAGGCATTCATGGAGCATGGCACTTCCCTCGCAGGTGTCTAAAGTGCTGCTGGGAGCCCACGCACTCCTGGCCAACGGCTCCGTCATGTCCCGAGTGGGCACCTCCCAGATCGCGCTGGTCTCCAAGGCCTACAATGTCCCCGTCCTGGTGTGCTGCGAGACCTACAAGTTCTGCGAGCGCGTGCAGACAGACTCTTTTGTCTCCAACGAGCTGGGTATGGCTTCCATCCCCTTCCTCCCACTTGAGACCATCTCCTTCTTCCTGCTGCTGGCCAGGATGGGTCCAGTTCTGGAATCCCCAACATAAGAAGGAGATGGAACTGTTGGACTGGGTCCAGAGGGGGCCACAGAGATGATCCAAGGGCCAGAGCACCTCCCATACAGGACAGGCTGGGAGAGTTGGGGTTGTTCAGCCTGGAAAAGTGAAGGCTGCAGGGAGACCTTAGAGCAGCTCCCAGGACTGAAAGGGGCTCCAGGAAAGCTGGGGAGGGGATTTTCCCAAGGGCCTGGAGTGATGGGATAGAAGGGAACGGCTTTAAATTGGAAGGGGAAAGATTTAGATTGGACATTGGGAAAAAATTATTCACAGTGAGGGTGAGGAGGCCCTGGCCCAGGTTGCCCAGAGCAGTGGTGGCTGCCCCATCCCTGGAGGTGTTGAAGGCCAGGTTGGATGGGGCTTGGAGTCCCCTGACCCAGTGGGAGGTGTCCCTGCCTATGGCAGGGGGTGGCACTGGTTGGGTTTGGAGGTCACTTCCCTCCCAAACCATTCCATGTCTCCATGATTCTGTGTTCCTCTCTCTGATCACGGTGGCTGCTCCTGTCTCTGCAGATGATCCTGATGACCTGGTTGTGCTCCGAAAGGGCCGGGCGCCACTGGGTGGGTGGGCAGAGAACAAGTCCCTGCGCCTCCTCAACTTGGTCTACGATGTGACGCCTCCTGACCTGGTGGATCTGGTCATCACGGACCTGGGCATGATCCCTTGCACCTCGGTGCCCGTCGTCCTGCGTGTCAAGAGCGTGGACCAGTAGGAGGGGCAGCTGCACGGACACCAATAAACCAGGACCCCCGAAATGCCTTGTCTGCTTCTGTGGTGCAGCACGAGCCCTGCGCCCTGTGGCACTGCAGCCTCCGTGTTGCACTTCCCTTGGCAACACTGGCGCTTCTGCCCTCCCACTCTGGGCAAGAAGTCTCCCTGGGCTCATCTTGTGGGAAACGGTGATGCTGTGCTGCAGCCGGGTGAGCGCGGTTTCTGCTGGGGACCTCAGGACTGCCAGACCGTGCAGCATCCTGGGGTGCCAGGGCTGTTCCCAGCGCAGCGTCCGACCTGCGGTGCCCCCTGAGCAGAGGTGGGGGCGTGTGGCACCACACCGGGGGCTCCATTCTGCTCTTCTCGGGGTGCGGTGCGAGGAGCGCCGCTCCTTGTTGGGGGGGCTGGGAGGGACCTGGGCTCTCCCCGAGCGCCGCTCTCCGCGGGCAGGCGTTTCCTCCCAACACGAAAAGACTCTTAGTGTCCCGCGGGCTGAGGCTGTCAAGTCTATCTTTCCACCGCGAGAGCCAGGGGAGAGCGCGAACGCAGTCCCCCGCTACCACAAATTATGCAGTCGAGTTTCCCGCATTTGGGGAAATCGCAGGGGTCAGCACACCCGGAGTGCAAGGGATGAGCCTCGCCCTGGGAAAACCACCTGCCTGATCATGGTGTCTCCCCTGCCAGGTAAGTATGAGCTTCTACCCCCACCCCGTGTGACCCCCGCCGACCCACTCGCTCCGAAGTCACGGTGACCGCAAATCCAGCCACCCAACAACCCCCTGCCTCCCCCCGCCCGTTTTCACGCCCATTGTGCCACCCCGCAGCGTCCCCGAAGCGTCCACCCGCGACCTGCGCTGCCGTGCGTGGATGTGTCCCGTAGTGCCCCGCGCGGGATTTCATTTCCATGGACCCGCCCTCCCCCATCAGGCCCCGCCCCTGCCGGCTGCGGCGTGATTTGCATGTCCCCGCCTCCTGCCGCCAGGCCCCACCCACTGCCGCCCGGCTCCGCGCAGGCCCTGCCCCCTGTCGGCCAGGCGGACTCCCCGGCCCTCCCTGGCCTGTCGACCAGAAGCTTGGTAAAGGGGGCGGGGCCTAATAGGGGGATGGGCGCATCCATGGAAATGAGAGACCGCGCGGGGCACCACGGGTCACACCCACGCACGGCAACGCCGGCCACCGGCGGAGCGCTGTGGGGTGGCGGAAAGGGGCGTGGGGGTCGACGGTGTGTGGGGGGGTGGGTTTTGGGTCTCTGCGACTTGGAGTTAGCTGGGCGGCGGCGCTCACGAGGCGAGGTGAAAACTCAGACACAAGCGCTCAAGGCTTCAGCACCACCGGGCTCGGAGTTTCCTTGGGAATGATACTGCATTTCTGCAGTGCGTGTATGGTGGTGCCTGCCTTTACCTGGAAAAGAAACTGATACTGACACATACAATAGGCCACAAATCACGGCCCCACGACCCGGGATTATAGGCCTCCATCGTGCTGCTCATTAAGCCTCCCCACAACGAGAGCAGGAGCACAGCACTACAGTCAACATACAGCTACTGTATCTTGCCCTGGGAAAAAAACTACCTACCGCACCACGCGCTACAACCCCTATTTTTAAACATCAACTGTACACACCACGCCTCGCGACCGTCGCCGCCCCACTCACTCCGAAGTCATGGAGACCCCAAATCCAGCCACCCACCAAACAGACACCAGCTCCCGCGCTCTGTACCACTCCAACCCCCATTCAGCTGCCCCACAGCGCCGCGCGCGACCAGCGTTACTTTGTATGTTGTGTCCCGTGGTCCGGCGGCCGGGATCTCATTTGCATGAATGAGCCCCTTTCTTTTGGTCTCCCCATCAGGCCCCGCCCCCTACCAGCTGGGAGCGGGTCTGCTGGCAGCAGTGCAATTTGCATGGACACGCCCAGCTCTCTCCAGGCCCCGCCCCTTTTGCCAGCACGGACGGGGAGCGGAGGGGGGAGTGCGCCCGAGGGGAAAGGGCGGGGTCTGGCGGGAGGAGGCGGGGACATGCAAATCGCGCCGCTCCGCCAGAGCCGTTTCCAGCAGGCAGGGGGCGGGGTTTGGCGGAGAGAGTGAGGGAAGGGGCGTGTTCATGCAAATGAGATTCCGCGCTGGGCACCACGGAACACACCCACGCGGGGCACAGCCGGCCGCGGGCGGGGTGGGCTCTGTGGGGACGCTGCAGGGCGGCACAATGGGACGCGGGAGCGGACGTCGGGGGAATGGAGGGGACGGGCAGTGGGTTCGTTGTCTCCGTGAGTGAGGAGCGAGTGGGGCGGGGGGGAGAGCTTATACTTAGCTATGCTGGAAGGTGTTATGATCAGGCAGGTGGTTTTGCTGGGGTGAGATTTGTCCTGTGGATTCTGGGTGTGCTGTTACACTTGATTTCTCAAAATTCAAGAAACTCTACCGCATAGGTTGTGGTAGTGGGGGTCTGCGTTGGCGCTCTCCCCTGGTTTTGGTGCTCAAAGAAAGAACAATACTGGTGTTCTGCTTTCCCGTGGGTAACTGGGTTGCTGTGGGTGGCTTACATGGCTCTCGGTTGTGTGCGGGCGCACCGAGGTGTGGAGGTGTCATTACCGCTGCCGCGACTGTCCCGAAGCTCTGTGCAGCTCTCCCGCTCACCGGGGCGCCCCTGCTCCGCACTCCGGCCTCGCATTCTCCGCCCCAGGTGCTGCCCCGCCCTCGCAGGGCCGTCCCAGCTCGGCCCCACCCCGGATCCTCCCCCCGACGCCTTGGCCGCTACCGCCGCGCCCCCCTCTCCCCCCTCGGCCGCCGCCGCCGCGGGAGCGCACGTGGAGCCGCCATGGCCCGCCTGGTGCTACGGGACGGGACCGAGCTGCGGGGCCGCCCCTTCGGGGCCGCCGCGGCCGCTGCTGGGGAAGTCGGTGAGTGCGGGGAGTCGGGGATGGACCGGAATGCGCGTGGGGGAGGGGGCACGGGGGACCGGGGTGGTATCCGGGATGGAGTGCGGGATGGATCGGGATGGGAGGTCCCGGATGGCGCGGGGGGGGGGAGTGTCTGAGATGGAGTGCGGAGCGGCATAGACAAGGGAAGGACCGGGATGAGGTGCGGGATGGATCGGGATGGGGCGTCCGGGATGGGGTCCGGGATGTTGGAGGCGGGGGTGGAGGGTCCGGGTGGGGGGTGCGGGATGGAGTCCGGGATGGCGGGGGCGCGGGTCCGGGTTGGGCTGCGGGACGGGGTGTGGGATGGTGTTAGGGGGGTCCGGGATGGGGTCCGGGCTGTCGAGGGGGGGGGCCGGGGTGGGGTCGGGGGCTCGGTGCGAGGACCCTGCTGTGCTCGCACCCCGCAACCCGGCAGCTGGGGGGTAGGGGGCTGCCTCGGGGGTGCGGGCTGGGCCGGGGGGGTCCGGGCTGCCCCCAGCGCCCCCATCGCGCCCCCCGCCCCCCCAGTGTTCCAGACCGGCATGGTGGGGTATCCCGAGGCGCTCACCGACCCCTCGTACGCGGGGCAGATCCTCGTGCTCACCTACCCCCTCGTGGGCAACTACGGGGTCCCTCGCGACGAGAGCGATGCCTTCGGCCTCAGCAGGGTGAGAGCGGCCGTGGGGGTGCGGGGCAGCCCCTGGGGCGGGGTGCAGTGTGTGGGGCAGGCAGTGAAGTGTGGGGCAGCCCGTGGGGCAAGCAGTGGTGCCCACGGGGCAGGCGATGGGGCGTGGGGCAGGCAGCGGTGCGCGGAGCAGCATGTCCCTGCGCGGTGCCAACCGCAGCACCTGGAGCCGCTGGCGGGCACGTGGCTGGGGCGGCACCGGGTGCCAGGGCGGCAGCGCCAGATGCGTGGCAGTGGGACCAGTTTGATCCCAGCACCATGGGGCGCGGAACCAGCTGTGGGGCTGTGGGGGCTTGGGGGGGTGTGACCCCCAAGCTGTGTGTGTGTGGGGTGACCCCCAAGCATGGAGCCAGCACTGGGGCTGGGCTGGGGGAGCTCTCGGGTGGGGTGCGGGGCTGTGCTGTCCCCAGTGGAGCAGGAGGGGGTCCCAGCTCCCCAGGACAAGACTCGAGTGGGGGAGGGCAGAGCTGGGGGGAGGGACGGGCCCTTCCCAGCCCCCCAAGCACCCCAGAGCTTCCCTAGGGCAGAGTCCAGGGCCTGCGGCCACAGGGCCTCCCCCCACCCCACAGCAGCCGTGGGGTCTCTGTCTCTGTCCTGGGGTCCATCCTGCCCAGCCCAGGACCCCCTGCAATCCCTGCCCCCCGTGCAGCCCCCGGCCTCTCTGACCCTGTCACAGTTCCTTCTGTGCCGGGGTTTTGGGATCCCCCCTGCAGCCCCGGCCCATCTGTCCCTGTCACAGCGCTCTCTGTGCCAGGGTTTTGGGGTCCCTGCTGCAGCCCCCAGCCCCTCATCCCAGGAACCAGACCCTCCATCCCTTGGGTCAGGACACCCCAGCGTTTCTGGGGTCCCCTTGATGCTGTGCCAGCAGGATCGGTGCTGAGCTGGGGGTCCCGCTGTGCTGTCCCCTGGGCAGGGGGCTGCGTTCCAGCACCCCCAGGACAAACCCCCCCGCATTCTGGGGGTCCCCAAGGCCAGACTGAGCCTCAGCGTGGGGCTGGGGGTGAGGGGCAGTGAGGCTGATCCTGTCCGACGGGGTCCCCAGCCCCATGGTGTCTCCAAGGCGAGGCACCCCAGGGTTGGGGAGGCTCTCCTAGGCTGCAGCCCCCTCCCCGGCCGCGCTGACCCCGACTCCCACCCCACAGTGGTTCGAGTCCGACCGGATCCACGTGGCTGCACTGGTGGTGGGCGAGTGCTGCGAGACCCCCAGCCACTGGAGCGCCACGCGCTCCCTCGACCAGTGGCTGCGTGAGCACAACGTACCTGGGCTGCAAGGTGAGACGGGGGGCGCTGGGGGGAGCTAGGGAGGGCTCTGGGGGGCTGGGATCCCTCTGTTGGCATTCGCTGCCCCAAACCTTGGTTGTTGGGGGGAGGGGTCCAGTGTGCATGGGGGGGATGGATCTAGGGGGAGCAGATGGGACAGATCCAGGGGGTCCTGGTGTGGGGGTTACAGATTTGTGGGGTCCCAAGGGGTTCTGGTGTGGGGGGAACAGATCCAGAGGTCCCAAGAGGGATGGATCCAGGGGATCCTGATGCAGACAGGATGGATTCATGGTGTCCTGGGGGACACAGATCCAAGGGGGCCTGGGATGGATCCAGGGTAGCTTGGATCTGTGGGATCCTGGTGTGGGATGGATGGATCCAGGGGTCCTGGTGCAGGAGGGGGATGGATCTGGGGGGTCCCATGTGGGACCTGCTGACCCGTCCCACTCAGACCCTGTGGATCCATCCCACCTGGGACCCCCCAGCCCCATCCCATCCCTTCACTGGGACCCCTGGATCTGTCCCATCTGTCCCACCAAGGGGTCCCAGTCAGGTGGACAAGGTTGGGGATCCCGATATAGTGGGGGATGGATCTGGGGGGTCCCGAGAGGGATGAGCCTGTGGGGTCCCTGTGGGCCAGATCCAGGGGGTCCTGACTCCCCGTGCCTGCAGGCGTGGACACACGGGCTCTGACAAAGAAGCTGCGTGAGGAGGGGTCTCTGCTGGGGAAGCTGCTGCCCGATGGGACCCCCGAGAGCAGCGTCCCCTTTGAGGACCCCAACTTGCGGCACCTGGTGCAGGAGGTGTCGATCAAGGTGGGGCTGGGGGCTTGGGGGAATTAGGGAGGAAGGGGCTGGGAGGCACAGGTAGGGAGGGGGGGCTGGCACTGAGTGAGGAGGGGGTGGGGGCGCTTGGGTGGGGATGGGGGTGCTGGCACTGAACTGGGAGGGTCTGTGAGGAGCTCGTACTGGGCTGGGGACACAGGGTGCTGGATGGAGAGGGGGCTGGGGGGGGCTATGGAGCAGGGGGGCTTAAGTGGAAATGGGGAGGGGGCTGGGGGTATGGGGGGGACACTGGAGGGGCTGGCACTGGGCAGGGGGGCTGGGGGTTCTGCTGTTGGGCTGGGGGCACCGGGAGGGCTGAAGGGGCTGGGGAGACACTGGGGCAGCTGGTGCTGGACTGGGGACGTTGGTGGTGGTGGGGAGGGGGCTGGGGGTATGGGGAGGGCACTGGAGGGGCTAGGGAGGCACTGCGGGGCTGGGGGAGCCATGGAGGTCCCTAGGGAGGTGAGTGGGGCACTTGAGAGGGCACTGGGTGTCCTGGAGTGGGGTGGTTTGGGTCCCTGGGGGGTGATGAGGGTGCTGGAGAGGCAATGGGGATGGAATGGGGGGGGGCAGCTGGGGTGGGGGTCCTTGCCTTGGAGTGGGAGCTCTTGGAGGGGATGTCCCACACGGGGGTCCAGGCTGACCCATGCCCCCCGGCCCCCCCAGGGCCCCCACGTGTTCAACCCGGGGGGGTCGCTGCACGTTGTGGCCATTGACTGCGGCCTCAAGGGTAACCAAATACGGTGCCTGTGCCAGCGCGGGGCCCGCGTCACTGCCGTGCCCTGGGACCACCCACTGGACCCTGCAGGTGGGCAGCATGGGACCCCAAGGGGGGGCACAGGGGGACCTGCAGGGTGGGAGGGGGCTCAGCACCACAGGAGGGTGGGATGAGACCCTGCAGCAGGGCAGGATGGGACTCCATGGTGAGGGGGGCTCAGCACCGTGGGGCAGGGGTCCGGATGGGACCCTGCAGGTTCCATGTTGTCTGGGGGTCCTTGTTCCCCCCCAGGATGGGGTTGATGGGGTCAGGGCACCCCATTGTGACCCTGCTGAGGGTCTGGAGTCTTGGGGGTCCCCCGCTCTAACCCTGCTGTGGATTGGAGGTGGTGGGGATCCCCACTATGGGTCGGGGGTCCCAGGGTCCCCACTGTGGGTCGAGGGTCCTCACTCTGACTGTGCTGTGGGTCTGGGGTCCCAGGGTCCCTGCTGTGGGTTGGAGGTCCCCACTCTGACCCTGGTGTGGGTTGGGGGTCCTGGGGTCCCTGCCATGGGTCTGAGGTCCCCACTCTAACCCCGCCGTGGGTCTGGGGTCCCACTGTGACCCCCCCACACTCCCAGCAGAGTTTGACGCGCTGTTTGTGAGCAATGGCCCCGGAGACCCCCGGTGCTGTGAGGCGACGGTGGCTGCCCTGCGCCGTGTGGTGGCCGCGCCGCACCCCAAGCCCGTGTTTGGGGTCTGCCTGGGCCACCAGCTGCTCGCCCTCGCCATCGGTGCACGCACCTACAAGATGAAGTGAGGGGGAGCGGGATCACTGTGGGGCTTTGGGGTCTGGGGTCACCATGGAGGTCTAGGATTGGGATCACTTTAGGGATCTGGGGTCCAGGTCACCATGGGGGTCTGGACTTGGAGTCACCGGTGGGGGTCAATGGTCCTCATGGGGGTTTGGGGTCGCTGTGGGGGCCTGGGGTCACCATGGTGGTCTGGGGTTGGGGTCCCTATGGGGGCCTGAGGTTGGTGTCGCCATGAGGGTCTGGGGTCCCTACAAGGGTCTGGGATTCTGGTGGGGGTCCGTGTTTGGGATGGGTGTCACTGCGAAGGTCCAGGGTTGGGGTCCCCATGGGTGTTTGGGATCAGGGACCTTGTGGGGTCCCCATGGCTCCTGCCGTCCCCACAGGTACGGTAACCGCGGGCACAACCAGCCATGCGTGCACGAGGCGTCGCGGCGCTGCTTCCTGACGGCGCAGAACCACGGCTTCGCGGTGGCGGCCGAGGGGCTCCCACGCGGCTGGGGACCCCTCTTCACCAACGCCAACGACGGCTCCAACGAGGGCATTGTGCACGACAGCAAACCCTTTTTCAGGTGTGGGGGGGGCTCAGCACCCGGGGGGGCAGGATGGGACCCTGCGGGGGGGACTCTACAGGTGGATGGGGGCCTCAGCACTGGGGAGGGCAGGACGGGGCCCTGCGGGGGGGGGGACAGGGGGCTGGGGGACACAGGGGACAGGATGTGGGGGCTTGGCGGGGCCGGGGGCCGGGGTGTGCGGCCAACAGGAGGTGAGGGCAAGGGGAGCACAGGGAAAGTGAGGCTGGGGGCTGCCTGGGGGGTGAGGGAGGGGCTGGGGGTCCCTATAGGGATTTGGGGTTGGATCACCGCAGGGGTCTGAGGGCTGGGGGGGGGGGGCTGAGGTCAAGGTCCCCATGGGAGTCTGGGATTCAAGGCCTGATGGGGGTCTGGGGTCTCAGTGGGGGTCACGGCTGGTTTGGGTCAGGGTCACCACGAGGGTCTGGGTGGAGGGGGGGGGCAGCAGGGGCTCGGTGGGCGCCATGGGTCGCTGCCCCATGGCTGCTGCCCCACAGCGTGCAGTTCCACCCGGAGCACCGCGCGGGACCCACGGACTTGGAGGGGCTCTTCGACATCTTCATCGAGGCGGCACGCGAGCTGCAGCGTGGGGACGGCGGCACCCGCACCTGTGAGCATGCGTGGGGCGGGTGCTGTGGGGCAGGGTCTATGGGGCCAGGGCTCCGTGTGCCCCAGCCCCACGCTCTTGTGTCCCCCAGTGCGGGAGCGGCTGCACTGCTGGCTGAGCGTGGCGACAGCGCAGGATCCCGATGCGGCGCGGGGTCCAGATGCAGCACCAGATCCCGATGCGGCGCGGGGTCCGGAGGCAGCACCAGATCCCAATGCGGCGTGGGGTCCCGATGCAGCACAGCGCCTGAATGCGACGCCAGCGAGGGGCCCGGATGCGGCGCGGCCACGCAAGGTGCTGATCCTGGGCTCAGGGGGGCTCTCCATCGGCCAGGCTGGCGAGTTTGACTACTCGGGGTCACAGGTGAGGGGAGGGGTGAGGGGGGTCCCTGGGGAGGGCAATGGGGATCCTTGGAGGGGCAAAGGGGGTCCTTGGGATGGTCCCTGGGATGCAGTAGGGATCCCGGGGGGGGGCGGGGTTGATGGGGGGTCCCTGGGGGTTCTGCAGGGGTCCCTGCAGTGATGGGGGTCGAGGGGGGCTGATGGGAGTCCCTGGAGAGTGGTGGGGTCACTGTGGGGCAGGGGCGTCCCTGGGGCAGTTGGGGTCTCTGGAGTGATGAGGGTCGCAGGAAGTGTGGGGGGGGGGTCCCTCGGGTGTGGGGGGTCCCTGGGGGCCCCTCCATGATGGAGTCCCTGATGGGGGTGGGCAGGGGGTGGCCCCTGCAGTCAGTGGGGGGGAATCCCTGGGGTCAGTGGGGGTCCCTGGGGTTGGTGTGGGCCCCTGTGGGGGTCCCTGTCAGGGGGTGTCCCTGGGGTAAGTGAGGGTCCCTGGGGGGGTCCCCACGGTCGGGAGGGGTCCCTGTTGGGGGATCCTGGGGGGTTCCTGGGGGGTCCTGACGCGGTGGCGCCCCCAGGCCATCAAGGCGCTGAAGGAGGAGCAGATCCAGACCGTGCTGATCAACCCCAACATCGCCACCGTGCAGACCTCCAAGGGGCTGGCGGACAGAGTCTACTTCCTGCCCATCACCCCCCACTACGTCACGCAGGTGGGGGCTGGGGGCACGGAATGGTGGGCTGGGGGCATGCGAACGGGGGGCTGGGGGCACAGGAGCTAGGGGGAATGTGGGGCTGGGGGCATGGAATGTGGGGCTGGGGGCACGGGAACAAGGGGGAGTGGGGAGCTGGGGGCATGGGATTGGGGGGCATGGGAATGCGGGGGCACAGAGGCGATGGGGGCACGGGAACTTGGGGCTGGGGGCACAGTAACAAGGGGGAATGGGGAGCTGGGGGCATGGGATTGCGTGGTACAGGAGGCGTGGGAATGCGGGCGCACAGAGGGGATGGGGGTGCAGGAATGGGGCGCTGAGGGGCACAGAGGGGCTGGGGATCACAGGAAGGGGGGGCTGGGCAGTCATGGGAACAAGGGGCAGTCACGGGAATGGGGGGCTGGGGGCACAGTAACAGGGAGGTTGGGGGGGCTGGGGGCACAGGAGGGGGGGAATAGGGGGCTGGGGGCAGAGGAATGTGGGTTGGGGGACATGGGGTGGGCACTGGGGGGCACGGGAATGGAGGGCACAGGGAGGGCTGGAGGCATGGGATTGGGGGACACAGGGGGCATGGGAACGGGGGGCTGTGGGTCATGGGGTGGGGGGCTTGGGGGCACTGGGGAGTGTGGGAACAGGGGGCTGGGGACACCTGAGCAGGGTGTGTGCAATTTGGGGGCTGGGGGAGCTGGAACTGCCTGGAGGGTGAGAGGGGGCTGGGGTGGGGGTGGGGCAGCACAGGCACAGTGGCCACTGTGAGTCCCTTCCCCATGGGTCTGGTGGCCACCACGTGCCCCTCACCCCAAGGCCCCTGCCCTCTCGGGTTACGTGGCCCCCACTGGGTCCCCACCCCAAGACTTTGGTGGCTGCTATTGGGTCCCTGTCCTTCTGGCTTGGTGGCCACCACGGGTCCCTGCCCCATGGATCTGGTGGCCACCCATGTTCCCTGCCTCACTGTCATGGTGGCCACCACGTCCCCCCTGCCCCACGGGTCTGGGGGCCACCATGGGTCCCAGCCCACGGTGTGCTGGCCGTGGCTCAGGTGATCCGGAACGAGCGTCCGGATGCGGTGCTGCTGACGTTCGGCGGGCAGACAGCACTGAACTGCGGCGTGGAGCTGCGCAGGACGGGCGTGCTGGAGCGCTACCGCGTGCGCGTACTCGGCACCCCCGTCACCTCCATCGAGATGACCGAGGACCGCAGGGTCTTCGTTGAGAAGATGGAGGAGATCGGCGAGCACGTGGCGCCCAGCGAGGCCGCGGCGTCCCCTGAACAGGTCCTGCGGGGTGAGGGGTGTACGAGGGGGGCCGATGGGGGCGTGTCAGGATGGGTTCTATGAGGGGTGGGATGGGGGGCTAATGGGGGCAGGGCAGGGTGGGATGGGGCAGGATAGAGGGGGCAGTTCTGGGGGGTGGATGGGGGGCAGCTCCTGGGCAGGCTGTGTCCCCCCTGGAGCAGGGATGGGGTGGGATGGGGGGCAGCTTTGGGAGTGGGATGTGGGGCAGGATGGGCGGCTGGGTAGGGGGCCACTCTGGGATGGCGAGGATGTGGGGCAGCTCCTGGCAGGCTGAGGGTCAGGGTTTGGAGGCAGGATGGAGGGTAGCTCTAGGGTTGGGGGGGGGGGGCGGGGCAGGCTGTGGGGTGCTGCCCTCTGACCCCTGTGACCCCATTCCCCGCAGGCACTGGCGGCGGCCGAGCGGCTGGGGTACCCGGTGCTGGTGCGCTCGGCGTTCGCACTGGGTGGGCTGGGCTCAGGCTTCGCCAGCAGCCGCGAGGAACTGATGTCACTGGTGAGCCAGGCGTTCGCCCACACCTCCCAGGTGCTGGTGGACAAGAGCCTCAAGGGCTGGAAGGAGATCGAGTACGAGGTGGTGCGCGATGCCTACGACAACTGTGTCGCGGTATGGGGGGGCTGGGGCAGGGGGCTCCTGAGGGGCTGGGGGTGCAGGGTTTGGGGGCTCCTGTGGGGCTGGGGTTGCAGGGTTAGTGTCTCCCATGAGACCCCGGCCCCAGGGAATCCTTTCCCTACCTCTTCTGTGGGGCTGGGGGTGCAAGGTCGGGGGCTCTTGTGGGACCCCAGCCCCTTCTGTGAGGCCAGGGGTGCAGGACTGGGGCAACCTGTGGGATCTCAGCTGCTCCCATGGGGCTGAGGGTGCAGGGCTGGGGGCTCCTGTGGGTCCCCAGCCCCAAGGAATCCTCCCCCCCACTTCAATGGGGCTGGGGGTGCGGGGTCAGAGGCTCACATGGGGCTGGGGATGCAGGGTTTGGGGCTCCCAGAGGACCCCAGCCCCTTCCGTGTGGTCCCAAGCGCTGCCTCCTCCGCTCCTGGGGGTCCTGCTCCAGCCCCAGCCATGTCGGGACCCCCTGGGATGGGGAGGGGATGATGGGAGCCCACAGGGCCCCCCTGGAGTAGCTGGGGGTGGGTGGGCTGTGGGGTCTGGCCCCCTCTCACCCTGCAGTGCCCCCCTCCCCCCAGGTGTGCAACATGGAGAACCTGGACCCACTGGGCATCCACACGGGCGAGTCCATTGTGGTGGCACCGAGCCAGACGCTCAATGACGCCGAGTACTTCCTGCTGCGCCGCACGGCCCTCAAAGTGGTGCGGCACCTGCGCATTGTGGGCGAGTGCAACATCCAGTTCGCACTCAACCCTGAGTCTGAGCAGGTGAGCGCAGCCACCATAGCCCTGGTTGTGGCTACTGTGGCCCCCTGGTCGTGGCCATGGTGGTGCCCAGTCGTGGCCACCATAGTCCTGGTTGTGGCCACCATGGTCCTGGTTGTAGCCCCTGGTTGTGACTACTGTGGGCCCATGGTTGTGGCCACCATGGCTCCTAGTGGTGGTCATCGTGGCCCTGGCTGTGGTCCCTGGTTGTGGTCACTGTAGCTCTGGTTGTGGCCACTGTGGCCCTGCATGTGGCCATAGTGGCTCCTGCTTGTAGCCACGATGGCCCCGGGGGTGGTGGCCGCGCTGCTGACGGTGCCACCCCCAGTACTACATCATCGAGGTGAACGCCCGGCTGTCGCGCAGCTCCGCGCTGGCCAGCAAGGCCACGGGGTACCCGCTGGCCTATGTGGCTGCCAAGCTGGCCCTGGGCATCCCCCTGCCCGTGCTCAGGTACTGTTGGCACCATCGTGGGGTGGGCGCGGGGTGCTGGTCGGGTGTTGTGGTGGCCGCTGAGCCCATGACCCACGCAGGAACTCGGTCACCAACTCCACCACGGCCAACTTCGAGCCCAGCCTGGACTACTGCGTCGTGAAGATCCCACGCTGGGATCTCAGCAAGTTCCTGCGCGTCAGCACCAAGATCGGCAGCTCCATGAAGAGCGTGGGTGAGCGGCGCAGGGGGCGCAGGGGGCGCAGAGGGTGTGGGGGCAGGCGCTCACCTCCCCATCCCCAGGGGAGGTTATGGCCATCGGCAGGAGCTTCGAGGAGGCCTTCCAGAAGGCACTGCGCATGGTGGACGAGAACTGTGTCGGCTTTGACCACACCGTGAAGGCGGCGTCGGACGTGGTGAGCACTGGGCGCTGGGCTGGGTGGTCCCGGAGTGGGGGTGGCGCAGCCACGCTGACTGCAGTGGTGTGGTAGGAGCTGGAGACACCAACGGACAAGCGGATCTTTGTGCTGGCGGCGGCGCTGCGCGCTGGGTACTCCATCGAGCGGCTGTATGAGCTGACCAAGATCGACCGGTGGTTCCTGCACAAGATGAAGAATATCACGGACCACGCAGCGCTGCTCGAGTCGTACCGCGAGGAGCAGAGCGCAATGCCGCCCGCCGTGCTGCGCCGCGCCAAGCAGCTCGGCTTCTCTGACAAGCAGGTGGCCCTGGCCGTGCTCAGGTACCGCGGGGAGGGGGCAGCCTTGTACTGCAGCCCCCCTGCCCGCCCTGCGCTCACCCTGTGCCCCTCAGCACCGAGCTGGCCGTGCGGAAGATGCGGCGTGACCTGCAGATCCTGCCGGTGGTGAAGCAGATTGACACGGTGGCGGCCGAGTGGCCGGCGCAGACCAACTACCTGTACCTGACCTACAACGGCACCGAGCATGACCTGGCCTTTCGCGAGCCCCACGTCATGGTCATTGGCTCTGGCGTCTACCGCATCGGCAGCAGCGTTGAGTTCGACTGGTGCGCCGTCGGCTGCATCCAGGAGCTGCGCAAGGTGCGGCTGCAGCCCCGGTGGGGTCAGGGGGATGCTGGGGCGGGGCTCGGCTTCACCGCGTCCCCCTGCGCTGCCAGATGGGCTTCAAGACGATCATGGTGAACTACAACCCCGAGACGGTGAGCACCGACTACGACATGTGTGACCGCCTCTACTTCGATGAGATCTCCTTCGAGGTCAGCGGGGCTGGGGTCCTGCACGCTGTGATTCTGGGGTCCTGCACACTGTGGGGCTGGGGATGTGCTGTGGTGCTGGGTTCCTGCACACTGTGATGCTGGGTACGGCTGCCAGGGGGCTGGGATCCTGCACACCATGGGGCTGGGGATGCGCTGTGGGGTGGGGGACACTCTGTGGGTCTGGGTTACGCCGTGGGTCTGGGGACAGCCACAGTGGGTGTGTGGGTGCCCCCGTGTGAGCCATGCTGTGCAGGTGGTGATGGACATCTACGAGCTGGAAAGCCCCGAGGGCGTCATCCTGTCGATGGGCGGGCAGCTGCCCAATAACATGGCGATGGCGCTGCACCGGCAGCAGTGCCGTGTGCTGGGCACCTCGCCCGAGGCCATCGACTCGGCCGAGAACCGCTTCAAGTTCTCGCGCCTGCTCGACTCCATCGGCATCAGCCAACCACGCTGGAAGGAGCTCTCGGACATGGAGGTGCGGGGCGGGCACTGTGGGGCGGCCGTGGGGCGGGGGTGGCGCTTGGCACAGCTGCTCAACGCGCCGGCTCTCCCGCAGTCGGCCAAGCGGTTCTGCAATGCTGTGGGTTACCCGTGTGTCGTGCGCCCTTCCTACGTGCTGAGTGGTGCCGCCATGAACGTGGCGTACTCAGACAGCGACCTGGAGAGGTTCCTGAGCAACGCGGTGGCCGTGTCCAAGGAGCAGCCTGTCGTCATCTCCAAGTTCATCCAGGAGGCCAAGGTCCATCCCAGAGGCTGCTTCAGCCATGGGGCGCCCTGGCTCCCCACCAGCGCCATGGCCCCAGGCGCTGGCCACAGGCCATGACCGTGTCCCCGCTCACAGGAGATCGACGTGGACGCGGGTAGCGTGTGACGGCGTGGTGGTGGCCGTCGCCATCTCGGAGCACGTGGAGAACGCTGGTGTGCACTCGGGCGACGCCACGCTGGTGACACCCCCCCAGGACATCACCCCGAAGACGCTGGAGCGCATCAAGGCCATCGTCCACGCTGTGGGGCAGGAGCTGCAGGTCACCGGGCCCTTCAACCTGCAGCTCATCGCCAAGGTACCCACCTGGGGGGCTGTGCTGCACTGGCACAAGGACGCCCCGTGGTGCCCGCAAGCCCCATGCATCCCCTCTCCCTCAGGATGATCAACTGAAGGTGATCGAGTGCAATGTCCGCGTCTCCCGCTCCTTCCCCTTCGTCTCCAAGACCCTGGGGGTGGACATGGTGGCTTTGGCCACCCAGGTGATCATGGGCGAGGATGTGGAGCCCGTGGGGCTGATGACGGGCACGGGCATAGTCGGTGTCAAGGTGAGCGCGGACAGGGCTGGGGTGCGAGGTTGGGTGGTGGGACTGGGGTCACAGAGGGGCAGGGCTGGGGGCCTGGAGGGGAGAGGGTCTTGAGGGCCCAGTGGGGCAATGGCTGGGGGCACAGAGGGGCTGGGGTCCTGGGGGGGCAAGAGGTCTGGAGGACAGGGGCTGGGGGTCCCAGGGGAGGCAGGGGCTGGAGGTCCAACAGAGGTTGGGGTCTTAGTGGAGGGAGGGGCTGGGGTCCTGGAGGGGCTGGAGCTGAGGTCCTGCAGGGTCTGGGGTCCTGGAGGGGCAGGGGCTGGGGGTCCTGGGGGTGCACGAGGTCTAGGGGTGCAGGCTCTGATCCCCCCGTGCCCCCAAGGTGCCTCAGTTCTCGTTCTCGCGCCTGGCGGGCGCCGACGTGGTGCTGGGCGTGGAGATGACGAGCACGGGCGAGGTGGCGTGCTTCGGCGAGAATCGCTGTGAGGCGTACCTGAAGGCCATGCTCAGCACCGGCTTCAAGATCCCCAAGAAGAACATCCTGCTGACCATTGGCAGCTACAAGGTGCATGGGACCAGGGGGGGCGGGGGCCGGGATGGGGTCTAGGGTCCCACCTCCACTTGCTGAGCGGCCGGGGTGTCGTTGCAGAACAAGAGCGAGCTGCTGCCCACGGTGCGGACACTGGAGAGCCTGGGGTACCAGCTGTACGCCAGCCTCGGCACTGCCGACTTCTACACCGAGCATGGCATCAAGGTGGGCTGGGGGCACCGAGGGGCACAGCTACGGGTGGAGGGGCCAGAGGTGGGAGTCCCACAGGACGCAGGGGCTGGGGCAACGGAGGAGCAGGGGCAGGAGTCTCAGAGGGGCCAGGGGCTGGGGTCACACTGGGGCTGCTGTCCTGGGGGTGCAGCAGGGGCTGGGGGTGCAGCAGGGGCTGGGGATGCAGCAGGGGCAGGGTCCCAGGGTCTGGAGGGACGTAGGGACTGGGGGTCCTGCAGGGGCTGGGGTTCCAGAGGAGCTGGGGCCCAGTGGGGACAGGGGCTGGGGGTCTGGAAGGGGCTGGGTCTAGGGGTCCCAGAGGGTCTGGGGCTCTGAGTCTGAGGGGCTGGGGGTCTGGAGGGGCAGGATCTGAGGTTCCCGTAGGGGCTGGGACTCAGGGTCCAAGAGGGCATGGGGGTCTGGGCAAGGCAGGATCTGAGGGTGCCACAGGGGATGGGGGTTCCTGAGGGGCTGGGGGCTTGGAGGGGCAGAATCTGGGGGTCTCACAGGGGCTGGGACTCAGGGTCTCAGAGGGGCTGGGGATCCCAGAAGGTCTGGGGGTCTGGAGGGGCAGGATCTGGGGGTCCCATAGGGGCTGGGGTGCGCTCAGGTGTCGGCGGGGGCTGATGGTGCTGCTGCGATAGGTGATGGCCGTGGACTGGCACTTTGAGGAGGAGGGCAGCGAGGCGGGTGCGCGGGAGGCGCAGCGCAGCATCCTGGACTACCTGGCCGAGAACCACTTCGAGATGGTCATCAACCTCTCCATGCGCAACGCGGGCGGGCGCCGCCTCTCCTCCTTCGTCACCAAGGGCTACCGCACGCGGCGCCTCGCCGTCGACTACTCCGTGCCGCTCATCATCGACATCAAGTGCACCAAGCTCTTCGTGGAGGTGGGCGGGGGCCGTGCCCCCAACCCTGGGCTCAGTTCTGCGCCCCTCGCTCCAAGAAAGCCCTTGAGGGGCTGGAGCACGTCTGGAGAAGGGACCAGAGCTGGGGAAGGGACTGGAGAGCTTGGGAAGGGGCTGAGGCACCGGAGTGGGGGTTGGTTTGGAGAAGAGGAGGCTGCAGGGAGACCTCATCACTCTGTGCAGCTCCTGGAAAGGAGGGGGGAGCTGGGGGGGTTCAGGCTCTACTCCCAAGGAATGAGGGGTGGAATGGGATGGAAGTGAAGGTGGGGATGGAGATTGGGGTGGGATGGATTGAAATGGCCCCAAGTTGCCCCAGGGCAGGTTTAGATTGGACATTGTGAACAGTTCCTGCACAGAAAGAGCGGTGAAGCCCTGGCAGAGGCTCCCAGGGCAGTGGGGGAGTCCCCATCCCTGGAGGGGTTCAAATCCAGGTGGATGAGGTGCCCATGGATACTCAGGGCAGTTGGAATCAACAATCTCAAAGCTCTTTTCCAACCAAAGAATTTCATGATTCTGTGACCCTGCTCCCCCACCCCTGGAGGGGTTCAAACTGTGTGGCCGTGGCACCTGGGGACAGGGTTTGGTGGTCACAGGGGGTTGGGCTGATGTTGGACTGGGTGAGCTTGGAGGGCTTTTCCAGCCTCAGCAGTTCCATGGTTCCGTGCTGTGTCCTGGGTGCAGAATGTGGCACCTCTGTGCTCAGCACCACGTGGTGGGCGATCCCCACCTCTCCGGTTCCTTCCGGAGAGGGAGCAAAGGGGGCTGGGGAACAAAAGTCCTGCTGGGGGTGAGCAATGCTGTGGGGGTTGGTTTTGGCGTGCTGTTTGGGTGTCCCTACATGACCCTGTTCCTCACCCACCACCCCGCCCTGGCTCCGCAGGCACTGGGACAGATCGGGGCAGCGCCACCGCTGAAGATGCACGTGGACTGCATGACGTCCCAGAAACTCATCCGCCTGCCAGGTATGGGATGGGGGCAGCAACGGGGGTCCCAGGGTGCCCCCTGGAGCTGGGGCAGCACTGGGGGTTCCAGGGTGCCCAGCGGGGCAGCATGGGGGGGGTCCCATGGTGTCAACTGGAGCTGGGGCAGCACCAGGGGCTGCGAGGGGACCACCTGGAGCTGGGGCAGCACTGGGGCTCCTGCTGATGCCTCTCTGCTCCCCAGGCCTGATCGATGTCCACGTCCACCTCCGTGAGCCGGGTGCTACCCACAAGGAAGACTTCGCATCAGGCACAGCGGCCGCACTGGCCGGCGGCATCACCATGGTGTGCGCCATGCCCAACACCAACCCTGCCATCACTGATGCTGCCTCCTTCGCACTGGCACAGAAGGTGAGGGGCTGCCTGTGCAGTGCCCACATCCCCTCCCCGGTGCCGCATTCTGAGCTGCGGTCACTGCCCGCAGCAGCCCTGGCTTGGCACCCACCACCTCTCGCCCACAGCTTGCCGAGGCTGGTGCCCGCTGTGACTTCGCCCTCTTCCTGGGCGCTTCCTCGGAGAACGCGGGCTCGCTGGGCGCCCTGGCGGGTGCGGCTGCAGGGCTCAAGATGTACCTGAACGACACCTTCTCCACTCTGCGCTTGGGTGACGTCACGCTCTGGATGGAGGTGAGTGTGACTGGCCCTGGGCATGGGGCTGGGCACAGCTGGCACCGGGCCAGGCATGGAGCAACATGCAGCTCCCAGCACCGGGCTGGTTGCGGCTCCCGTGCCCAACACCCACCATCCCCGTTCCCCCCAGCACTTTGCGCAGTGGCCGCGCCACCTGCCCGTGGTGGCACACGCAGAGCAGCAGACGGTGGCCGCCGTGCTGATGGTGGCCCAGCTGTACCAGCAGCCCGTGCACATCTGCCACGTGGCCCGCAGGGAGGAGGTGAGCAGCAGCATGGGGGAGCGTGGGACCCTGGTGTGGGGTGCGGGGCCGTTGGGGGTCACCCCTCACCGCCGCTGCCCCAGATCCTGCTCATCAAGGCGGCGAAGCAGAAGGGGGTCCCGGTGACGTGCGAGGTAGCCCCGCACCACCTCTTCCTGTGCCGCGACGACCTGGCGCGCCTCGGGGAGGGCCGGGGTGCTGTGCGGCCAGAGCTGGGCACCCGCCAGGACCTGGAGGCACTCTGGGAGAACATGGACACCATTGACTGCTTCGCCACAGACCACGGTGAGCCCTGGGGCGGCAGCAGGACCCCCAGCGACCTTCTGAGATCTGGGGAGGAGGCGGCTGCGGGGAGACCTTGGAGCAGCTTCCAGTACAGAAAGGGGCTGCAGGAAAGCTGGGGAGGGGCTCTGGATCAGGGAGTGCAGGGACAGGACGAGGGGAAAGGTTTGGAGCTGCAGGAGGGGAGACTGAGATGAGATCTTGGGGAGAAATGCTTTGCTGTGAGGGTGGGAAGGCCCTGTCCCAGGTTGCCCAGAGCAGCGGTGGCTGCCCCATCCCTGGAGGTGCTGAAGGCCAGGTTGGATGGGGCTTGGAGCCCCCTGATCCAGTGGGAGGTGTCCCTGCCCGTGGAACCAGCTGGGTTTTAGGGTCCCCTCCCACCCAACCCATCCCATGGCCCCGTTGTGCAGCCCCACACACACTGGAGGAGAAGCAGGGGCTGGAGCCGCCCCCCGGGTACCCTGGGCTGGAGACACTGCTGCCGCTGCTGCTCACGGCCGTGTCCGAGGGGCGGCTCTCAGTGGACGACATCGTGCAGCGCCTCTATGAGAACCCCCGCAAGATCTTTGGGCTCCCGGCGCAGGAGGACACCTACGTGGAGGTGGGTCCTGGACCCCAGACACAGCCCCCCCCAGCCCCACACACAGCCCCCCAGACCCAGATCCAAACTTCAAATCCAACCCCCCCCCCGAACCTGGAATCCAACCCCCCAGCTGGGATCCAGCCCATTCAGACCTCAGATCCAACCCCCCCAAACCCCACATCCCCCCCTGCATCCCAGATCCAGTCCCCCAGCGCCCCAAATCCAGCCCCCTTCCCCAAACCCTGGATCCAACCCCCCAGCCCAGATCCAGCCCCTCTGCCCAAACTCCAAATCCAAGCCCTAAACCCCAGATCCAGCCCCTGCATCCCAGATCCAGCCACCCAAACCTTGGATCCAGCCCCACAGCCCCTGGATCCAGCCCCACAGCCCCGGGATCCGCCCCCCTAACCCCCAGATCCAGCCCTGCCCATTGTGGATCCAGCCCCCTGCCCCCAGATCTGCCCCCATCCCTGATCCTGGGGGCCCCCTGTGTCCTGGCAGGTGGACCTGGAGCATGAGTGGGTCATTCCCAGCCGCCTGGCGTTCTCCAAGGCTGGCTGGACGCCGTTTGAGGGGATGAGGGTGAAGGGCACAGTGCGCAGGGTGGTCCTGCGGGGGGAGGTCGCCTACATCGACGGACAGGTGAGACCCCGGGGCCCCTTCCCCTGCACCCAGGGGGTTCCCCCCTATCCTCAGGGACATCTCCATCTCTGGGGTCTCCTCACCTCCAGGGTCCCTATCTTTGGGGTCCCTCCATCTCTCTGGGGTCCCCCCAGCTCCGGGATCCCCCCGCACTGACCCCACCTTCCCCGGTGCAGGTGCTGGTGCCCCCTGGCTACGGGCAGGACGTGAAGAAATGGCCCTCGGCTGCGGTGCTGGCACCACACACGGCCCCAGCCAAGGAGCCGGTGAAGGTATGGGGGCGTGCGGGGGCTGGGAGGGGACATCCATGCCACCCCCTGGCTCCAGCTTGGCCTCTCCACGCAGACTCCCGAGCGGCCCCGACATGCAGCGGTGGGCGAGACGCTGCGCAGCCGAGCCCCCAGCCCGCGCCGCATTGGTGCCGCGAGCGATGGACGCTTCCACCTCCCGCCACGCATCCACCGCGCCTCTGACCCTGGGCTGTCAGGTATGGCGGGCACCGCATGGCATTGCATGGCATGCCTGGGTGAGCAGCGAGCCCAGCGTGGCAGCCCCACCGACGCTGGCCCTCATGTCCCATCCAGTGTTCCGGAGGCCGGAGCCTGCGCAGCATCCGCAGCACCGGTGGTGGGGGATGCTTGCGCTATGAGCAACAGCCACACTAATTGGCACTGACCGCAGCCCATGAGTGCGCCCCCCTCCCCCAGGCACCACGCTGGCTATGGGCTATGATTTCTGCACCCCGTGACGGGCACAGCTGTGCCCATCTGCCCGCCCGCATGGCTCCTCAGGGACCCCTCACTGCCACTGACTGGGGGCTGCAGGCAGTGGGACGCAGCAGCACCCTGGGGCTTCCAGCTCTGGTCTCGGCATGCCCGTGGTCCTGGCACTCCTGTTTTAGTGTGCTTGTGGCCACAGGGCTCCCATCTAGGGATGCCCCCAGTGCTCCCATCTAGGGGTGCCCACCCACAACCCTGACGCTCCCATCTCCCCCTTGCAGCTGAGGATGTGCGGGACAAGGCAGGCAGGAAGGCGGCTGAGACGGGTGAGTGCATGGGTACGGGTGGGGGTGTGGGGCCCCGTGGTGCCGCCCAGCTGGGCTCAGTGCCGCTCTGTGCCACAGACCCCGCTGCTATCCTGGATGGCTTCTCCCACCCACTGGGCCCCATCCCACGCCAGGCATCCCCCCAGCGTGCACCCCACGTCCTCACCTCCCCGCTGCTGCACCCCCTGGTCGGGCAGCACGTCCTCTCGGCACAGCAGTTCTCCAAGGAGCAGGTGCGGCCATGCCAGGGCAGTGGCACCAGGATGAGCATGGGGGGCACCCAGATGGGCATGGGGGGGCATGGTGCCATGAGCATCTGGATGGGCATGGGGTCACCTGGATGGGCAGGATGGGGCTCGGTGCCTTGGGGACCCAGATGGGCATGAGGGGCATCCAGGTGGGCATGGGGGGCATGGTGCCATGGGCACCTGGATGGGCATGGGAGTCTTGGTGCCATGGGGACCCGAATGAGCATGAGTGGCTTGGTGCTGTGGGCACCCAGATGAGCATGAGGGGCATCCAGATGGGCATGGGGGCATGGTGCTGTGGACATCTGGATGGGGCACAGGAGGCACCCAGATGGGCATGGGGGTGCCTGGATAGGCACATTGGGTATGGTGCCACGGGCATATTGGAAGGGCATCAGGGGCTTGTTGCCTTGGCAACTGGTTGGGCACGGGGGCACAGTGCCTTGGGCACCCAGATGAGGATGGGGGGCTCTGTGCCATGGGCACCTGGATGGGTATGGGGGGCACCTAGATGGGCACAGGTAGTGCAGGTGCAGTGGACACCAGATGAGGATGGGGATGTGGTGCGGGGGGCACCTGGATGGGCATGGGGGGCACCTAGATGGGCACAGGTAGTGCAGGTGCAGTGGACACCAGATGAGGATGGGGATGTGGTGCCGGGGGCACCTGGATGGGCATGAGGACACAGTGCCAAGGATGCCCGGATACCCGTGATGCCCCTGGCTGAGACTACTCTGCTGCAGCTGTCACATCTGTTCAACGTGGCGCATACGCTGCGCATGCTGGTGCAGAAGGAGCGCAGCCTGGACATCCTCAAGGTGAGCCGTGCACGGCGCAGCCACGCAGCGCCCCAAAGTGCCCCAAGCAAACCTGGTGGTGGGCATGGTGCCCCAGGTCCCCGCAGCGACACCGTGTCCCCACAGGGCAAGGTGATGGCATCGATGTTCTACGAGGCGAGCACGCGCACCAGCAGCTCCTTTGCAGCCGCCATGAACCGCCTGGGCGGCTCTGTCCTCACCTTCGCAGAGGCCACATCCTCGGTGCAGAAGGGCGAGTCGCTCGCCGACTCCGTGCACACCATGAGCTGCTACGCCGATGTCCTGGTGTTGCGGCACCCGCAGCCGGGCGCTGTCGAGGTGAGTGGAGCAGCGGGGCTGGGGGGTGGCATCCTGTCCCCATGGCGGGGATGGTGGTGTGGGCTGTGAGTCAGGGCCGTGCCCCCTATGGGGCTGGGGGAGCACATCCTGCCCTGATGGGTGCGATGCCCCACATTATGGGGCAGGGCTGTGCCCCCCATCGGGCTGGGCACCGCGTCTCTCGGGCGCTGACGCCATGCACGCTCGCAGGTGGCCGCCAAGCACTGCCGCAAGCCGGTGATCAACGCAGGGGACGGGGTGGGCGAGCACCCCACGCAGGCGCTGCTGGACATCTTCACCATCCGCGAAGAGCTGGGCACCGTCAACGGGATGACGGTGAGTGAGGGGCACAGGGGCTCCTCCCCACAGACCACCGGGGTGGGACTGGGGGTCCATCGCTGTGGGGTGACATGGAACAGGGGGAGTGGCCACAACGATGTGGAGAGGTGGGAGTCGCCTGAGTGCAGAGCTGAGCGCAGCAGGCGCCACATTCTGCACCCAGGACACAGCACGGAACCATGAAACCGCTGAGGCTGGAAAAGCCCTCCAAGCTCACCCAGTCCAACATCAGCCCAACCCCCTGTGACCACCAAACCCTGTCCCCAGGTGCCACGGCCACACAGTTTGAACCCCTCCAGGGATGGGGGAGCAGGGTCACAGAATCATGAAATTCTTTGGTTGGAAAAGAGCTTTGAGATTGTTGATTCCAACTGCCCTGAGCATCCCTGGGCACCTCATCCACCTGGATTTGAACCCCTCCAGGGATGGGGAGTCCCCCACTGTCCTGGGAGCCTCTGCCAGGGATGGGGACTCCCCACTGCCCTGGGAGCCTCTGCCAGGGCTTCACCGCTCTTTCTGTGCAGGAACTGTTCACAATATCCAATCTAAACCTGCCCTGGGGCACCTTGATGCCATTTCCTCTCATCCCTTGTTCCTTGGGATCAGAGCCCAACCCCCACCCGGCTCCAGCCTCCTTTCCAGAAGCTGCAGAAAGCCATTAGGTCTCCCCTCAGCCTCCTCTGCTCCAGACTAAACCCCCCCCCAGGGCCCTCAGACGCTCCCACAACCCCTCTTCTCCAGCCCCTTCCCCAGCTCCGCTCCCTTCTCCGCACACGCTCCAGCTCCTCAAGGGCTTTCTTGCAGTGAGGGGCCCAAACCTGAGCCCAGGATTTGAGGTGCGGCCTCCCTAGCACTGGGGGCAGTTCAGAAGCAGGAGGATAAAAAGGATCTAAAGCTGCTGCAGTGTCCAGAGGAGGGCACGGAGCTGGGGATGGGTTTAGAGGAGAAGCATGTGAGGAGCAGCTGAAGTCACTGGGTCTGTTCAGGTGGAGAAGAGGAGAGAAGGGAGACCTCAGAGAAGCCTCCCAGCTCTGAAAGGGGCTCCAGGAAAGCTGGGGAGGGGCTCTGGATCAGGAGGTGCAGGGACAGGATGAGGGGAAGGGTTTGGAGCTGCAAGAGGGGAGACTGAGATGAGAACTTGGAGAAATGTTTTGCTGTGAGGGTGGGGAGGCCCTGGCCCAGGTTGTCCAGAGCAGTGGTGGCTGCCCCATCCCTGGAGGTGCTCAAGGCCAGGTTGGATGGGGCTTGGAGCCCTCTGATGCCGTGGGAGGTGTCCCTGCCCATGGCAGGGGGTGGCACTGGATGGGCTTTGAGGTCCCTTCCCACTCAGATAGTTCCATGATTCTGTGGCCCCATGGTTCAGTGGTTCCGTGATTCCATGGTTCTGTGTTTCCCTAATTCTATGATTCCATGTTTCCAAGATTCCATGGTGACATGGCCCCGTGGTTCCATGATTCCCTGGTTCCATGGTTCTGTGATTCCATGGTTCCATAGTTCCATGGTTCCTTGGCCCTGTGGTTCTGTGATTCCATGGTTCCACAATTCCATGTGTCCCCGTGGTTCCATGATCCCATGGTTCCATGTCTCCCTGTGGTTCCATGTCCACGTGCCACTCGCAGATCACCATGGTGGGCGACCTGAAGCACGGGCGCACAGTGCACTCGCTGGCGCGCCTGCTCACCCAGTACCGCGTCAACCTGCGCTACGTCACCCCCCCCAGCCTGCAGATGCCCCCCGACATCACCGCCTTCGTGGCCTCCAAAGGCATCCAGCAGGTGAGCACGGGGGTGGTGGCAGAGGTCTGGGGCCCCTGTGCCCTCCACCCTGGCCACGCTGACGCTGACGCTGCTGCAGGAGGAGTTTGGGAGCATCGAGGAGGCACTGCCTGACACAGACGTGCTCTACATGACGCGCATCCAGAAGGAGCGCTTCCGCCTGGCCGAGGAGTACGAGGCTGTGAGTGGGGGAGGCGTGGGAGTACGAGGCCCTGAGTGGGGGGGGGCGTGGGAGGGGAACCCTGGAGGGGTGGGCTTCAGGGTTTCTCCGCTCAGGGCTTGCCCCCCTCTGCCCTCCCAGTGCTTCGGGCAGTTCATCCTCACGCCCCACATCATGACCCGCGCCAAGGAGAAGATGGTGGTGATGCACCCCCTGCCCCGTGTCAATGAGATCAGGTGGAGGGGCTCAGGGGGGCTGGAGGGACTTGAGGGGCTGAAGGATGATGAGCGGGCGTGGGGGGCTCAGAGGTGCTGGGAGGGCTTGTGGGGGATGATGTCTGCTCCGGGGTTTGTGGGAGGCTGAAGGATGCTGGGGGGCTCAGGGCATCCAGAGGTGCTGGGGGTGCTCAGGGGGGGCTGAGGGGCAGTTTGGGGGCAGCTGAAGGGGGTCTCAGGGTGAGGGGCGCTGGGCTGGGTGGGGGTGTCAGGAGGTTGGGGGCTGCAGGGTGCTGGGCAGAGGGGTTGGGGGGCACCCCAGGGTGTTGTGAACTGTGGTGCATGGGGGCTCAGGGGGCCTTTGGGGGCCCTGGGGGGGAGCTCTGAGGGGCTGGGGGCTGTGGTGTGCTGGGGGAGGGGGGGCGCGTGAAAGGGGAGGAGTGTGAGGGGGGCTCCGAGGGGCTGTGCCTGGGGGGGGCTTTGGAAGATGGGGGGGCTGTGGGGGCTGTTCTGGGGGGGGGAAGGGGGGTTGGGGGTTTGAGGGGAATCCTGAGGGACTGGGGCCGTGGAGGTCCCTGTTCCTCCGCTGACCCCCCGCCCCCAGCCCGGCGGTGGACTCGGACCCGCGCGCCGCGTACTTTCGGCAGGCGGAGAACGGGATGTACATGCGGATGGCGTTGCTCGCCACCGTGCTCGGCCGCTACTGAGCAATAAACGGGCCCAACGGGGCTACCAGGGCCTCCACCATCACCGCCGCCATCGCGCCGAGCATTGCGTCATCAGCGTGCGCGCTGCGTGTTGCGTCACTAGCGCGCCGGCGCTGCGTGCTGTGTCATCGCTCCGCGTCGTCCCCGCGGGGCGTTGCGTCATCAGTCGGCGCCGCGCGAGGCGATGGCGGCGGCGTGGCAGGGCTGCGTGCGGCTGCGGCGCGGGGCGGCCCAGGCGCTCACGGCCGGTAAGGGCTGTGTGTGAGACCACCTCGGGAGGGATTTGGCCCGTGTCACCCATAGACTCCCCCTTACAGCCCACACGGCCCCCCCGTAGCTCGCAGCACACCCCCCCGCCATAGGCCCCTGTGACCCAGAGCTACCCACCACCTCCTGTGGCTCCCAGTCGCTCTTTACAGCCTACACACCGCCCCTCCTTAACCCAAAGCCCCCCCTTTCAGACCTCACAGCCGCCCTGTAATGCACTGTGCCTCCCTATTGCCACACAGAACTGCCAGCCTCCCCTTACAGCCCCCACGGCCCAGCCGTGCAACCCACTGTGCTCTCTGACCCTATCTGACCCACAGCCCCCCTTTAGAGCATCTACATCACCCACAGTCCCCCGCCATAACCCCACAGAACTCCAGCTCCCCCCCCCCCTGCTTACAGGACCACAGCCCCCTCTTACACCCCCCATGGCCCCCCCATAACCCACAGCCCCCCCCCCCCCCCCCCGTCACTGCACAAAAATCCCAGTCCCCTCCTACAGCCCCTATGCCCCCCGCCACTCTCTCTGAGCCACAGCTCCCCCTTACCACCCCACAGTACCCCCCATAGGCCATAAATGCCCCCGCACTACCCCCCCAGCTCTGCGTCACCCAAAGCACCCCCCACCATGTAACCCACAGATCACCCCATAACCAATAGACATCCCCACAATGTTCCCCCCAGCCGTGTGTGACCCCCCAGAGCCCCCCTGCCACAGCCCCCAGTTCCCCAGAGCCCCTCCCCCAGCACAGCATGGACCCCCTGAACCCCTCAAGAGCCCCCCCCTGCCCAGTACAGGACAGCCCCCAGTCCCTGAGAGCCCTCCTTGAGCTCTCCCACAGCCCTGACCCCCTGTAACTCACCCCCACCCTTCATGGCCCCATGTAACCCAGTCCCTGCCGTGTAACCTGCAGCCCTCCCCCATAACAGCCCCATGTAAGACCTGGTTCCCCCCCCCAATCCCGTGTAACCCACAACCCCCCCTCCAGCCTCAGGTACTCCCTGCACTCCCCCCCCCCCCCAACAAAGTCCCCCCTCGCACCACTGTGGTGGGCCCTGTGTCCCCCCCAGCCCCTGCAGGAAGCAGGGCAGCAGCCCCACTGCAGTGGAGGGAGTGGGTCCCCAGGTGGGAGGGGGAGATCCTGGTGCTTGGGGGGGGGGGGGGGGAAGTCCCAGCGTTCAGGGGTCCCACGTACAGGAGGAGGGGTTCCTGGCACTTTGGGGGTCCCAGTGCTTATGGGGTCCCACAGATGGGGGGGAAATCCTGTTGCCTCAAGGGTCTCTTATGCAGGAGAACGAGTCCCAGTGCCTTGGGGGTCGCACAGGCTGGGATGGGCGGTTCCTGGTGCTTCAGGGGTCCCACAGGTTGGGTGGGGGAGTGCCTGCTGTGTCTCTCTCATACCCAGAGAGTTCTCCCTGCAGCAGCAGCGGCAGACAGGGACGCTTCTGCCTGTGCTGGCCCAGTGCTCCCAGTGCCCTCAGTCCTTGGCACTGACTGTGCTGGTCTATGGTGCTGGGGGGCTCAGTGATACCGGGGGGGGGTCAGTGGTGCCAGGGGTCTCGGCTCCAGGTGCAGCCGCTGTCCTGGGGTCCCTTTCCCTGAGGATGACCCCGCACTGTCACTTGGCTCCCACGGGCATTTTGGGCTGATCTGCTGGGATCCAGGCATTCCCAGAGCCTGGGCAGCCACAGTACCAAGTCCAGCTCTGGCAGGGGATTCTTCCCATCAGATCTGGCCTTGCAGCCTTCCCGTTTCCTCGGGCCCCCAAGAGTGCGGGACTGTTCCCGTGGTGATCACGGCTGCGTGGGATGTGGTTCCTGCAGCCGTGGAGAGGCCCAAGAATCCCGGTCTCTGCCAGTGGCTCAGGAGCTGCTGGAGCTGTCGTTACCCTGATCCCAGCATCTGGTGGCTGCCTGGAGGGTGCTGAACTGCTATTATCCCAGATCCCGGCCTGCATCCCAGCCTCCACTGGTGGCTCAGGAGCTGTGGTTATCCCAAATCCTGGTCTCCATCCCGGCCTCCACTGGCTACTCGGGAGCCACTGGTGCTGCCATTATCCCAGATCCTGGCATCCATTCCAGAGCTGCTGTCATCCTCCATCCTGATCTCCGCTGGCTACTCAGGAGCTGCAGAGCTGCCATTATTCCAAATCCCAGCCTCCCCTGGCTGCTTGGAATCTGCTCTTATCCTGGATCCCACTCTCCATCCTGACCTCCCCTGGCTGCTCAGGATCCTCCAGAGCTGCTGTTACCCCAGGCTCGGGCCAGGACACCCCCAGACCCAACCTTCCTCCCGGCTTCCCCTGGCTGCTCAGGATCATTCAGAGTTGCCGTTGTCCCAGATCCTGGCCTCCACTGACAGCTCAGGATCCTCCAGAGCTGATGTTCTGCTGGATCCTGGTCGCCATTCCGGTCTCTGCTGGCCCCTCTGGGGCTGTCATTATCTCAAATCTTGGCCTTCATCCCAGCCTCCACGGGCTGCTCGGGATCAGCTGGAGCTGCCATTACCCCGGGCTCGGGGCCAGGATTCCCCCCAGCCCCAGCTCAGCGAGCAGCACGTGCCCGCGGCTCCGACCTGGCCGTGCCCCCGCTCCTGCTGAGATGGTGCCGCTGGCTGCCAACCGGGACTGCAGGGAGTGCAGGCAGGACAGCCGGATTAGGGCTGGGAGTGTTCCAGAGGCCTCGGGATCAGCCAGGACCTCCCCTCGCCAGCTCCAACCCCATCCCTGTTTGTCCCCCCATCCCTGTTCCCCCCACTCCCCAGCTGCCCCATCCCCCCGGACACTGCGCCCGGAGCCTCTGGCGCTGAATGTGTCTGGCGCTGCAGCTCCGGTTTTCCTATGAGCCCCGTGCCCTGGGGTCCCAGCTGTTCCCAGTGGGAACAGTGTCGATGGACAGCCAGCATCCAGCGCCTCTTCCGCGCCAGCTGGGGGTCTGTGGTGTCCATTCCACCCTCCCCTCACTGCTGCAAGCTCTGGGCTAGTGGTGGCCACTTGGCCATCACAGAGGCGCGCAACGCTCTGGGGGCAGAACCTCGGCCCCTGGGGGCTGTGCTGGCCGGGGTGGGTGATGGAGCCGGCGACATGGGGGCCATTGGGGCTGCCAGGAGCACAGCTGCTCCGTCGGGATGCAGGGGTCCAGGCAGCCTTCCCTCCCTCTGCAGGGGCTGTGGTGGCCGGGGTGGGCGATGGAGCCAGTGATCTGGTGGCCGCTCCGTTGGGATGCAGAGACCTGGGTAGCCCTCAGCCCTTGGTGGCTGCGATGGCCAGGGTGGGCAATGGAGCCAGCAGTGTGGGGGCTGGAGGAGTTGCACGGCTGCTTCGTAGGGATGCAGGGACCCCAGAGGCTGCGGTGGCCGAGGTGGGCGATGGAGCCAGTGGCACGGTGTCTGCTCCATTGGGATGCAAAGCCCTGGGGGGCTGTGTTGGCGGGGGTGGGCAATGGAGCCAGCAACATGGGGTCTACCAGGAGTGCAGCTGCTTCATTGGGATGCAGAGACCCTCATGGCCCTCAACCCCTGGGGGCTGCATTGGTCAAGGTGGGCGATGGAGACAGCACTGCGGTGGCCGCAGGGCCGCCAGGACCATGGCTGCTCCGTTGGGATGCGGAGCCTCAGCTGACCCTTGGCTCCACAGGGACTCGTCCAGCCCCGCTGGCCTTGGCTGGGGCCCTGATCCCGCTGCATCCAGGCTCCGCCAGCCATCGCAGCCGTGCTGGGCCAGGTCCTGCCCCTGCCTGCGGGCTCCCAGTGGCCAGGCTGCAGCCACGGTCTGCGGTGGGGGGCTGTGAGCCAGGCCTGCGCCTCTTGCCTCGTGCGTGCTGGCTGGGAGTGAAGCGATCCGGCTGTGGGCACTGGGGACAGATCGAGGGATGGGGGAGATCCAGGGGTCGGGGGGATCGAGGAGCTGGGGGAGACGCAGGGGTTGGGGGAGATCCAGGGGTGGGGGAGATCCAGGGGCTGGGGGGATCGAGGGGTGGGGGAGATCCAGGGGCTGGGAGACATCCAGGGGCTGGGAGGGATCGATGGCCCTGAGAGGGTCGATGATCCCACAAGGGTCGATGGCTTTGGGGGGATCGATATGGGCCGGGGGCTGCAGCCTGGTCTCTGCCCTGCAGAGCCTCCAGGGCTGCCACGTGCCCGATGCCACCTGTGGAGAGAGCATGGTTGGGGCTGCCAGGAGCAGCAGTGACGCTGGGGCCACCAGGGCCACCACTGGCCGTGGCTGGGGCTGACTGGGAATGGCAGCAGGGCTGGAGAGCAGCCCAGGACCGTCCAGGAGGAGCGGGGAGAGCCAGAGCGCTGCGTCAGCCTGGTTGCGTCGCAGAGGTCAGGGGTGCAGGATGGAGCAGAGCTGCCAGGGACCCTGTGGGGCCGCAGCAGAGCCTGGCACCGCAGAGTTCACCCACCTGCGCTGGGGACCACGCTCTGGGCAGAGAGCAGCGTTCCGGGAAGGGGATGGGAGCCAGGGAATCATGGAGTGGTTTGGGCTGGAAGGGACCTCAAAACCCATCAGGGCCACCCCCTGCCATGGGGCACCTCCCACTGGGTCAGGGGGCTCCAAGCCCCATCCAACCTGGCCTTGAGTACCTCCAGGGATGGGGATGGGGCAGGGTGGTGGGGATGGTAACGATGATGATGATGATGATGTTGGCACCAGTGATGGACACAGGGATGGTGATGGGGATGATGATGGTAGCAATGGTGGTGGTGCCAATGCAGAGATCACAGAACTATGGAATGGTTTGGGTGGGAAGGGACCTCAGAACCCATCCAGTGCCACCCCCCTGCCATGGGCAGGAACACTTCCCACTGGCTCAGGTCCTGAGGCTCTTGCCCACTGCGGGGGTTCCGTGCCACGGCACGCGCAGGGATGGCACAGGCTGGGATGGATGCAGCGGAGCCAGAGCAGGAGCAGACCATGAGCGGGATGTGCCATTCGCAGGGGCCCTCATGGGTGCGGGCGATGTGATCGCTCAGCAGCTGGTGGAGCAGCGCGGGTTGCACGGGCACCACGGCCACCGCACCCTCAAGATGATGGCAATCGGCTTCTGCTTCGTGGTGAGTGCCAGCTCAGCAAGCACGGAGCCCGGCAGCTTGCATGGGCTGGGCTGGGACGGGACAGGACAGAGGGCAAGGCTGCAGTGCCAGGGTTTGGGCTCGGCCATCCAGGTGCCACCTCGAGCAGCCCTGGGTAGAGCCAGGTCCCCTAAGTTGGAGTGCCTTCTCCCTGTGTCCGGCTGCGGGCACCTGATGGCACCATGGGTGAGGCTGGAAGGCTCTGTCCGTGCAGTCGTGCCTGATCCTTGGGGACATTCCGTAGGCTGGAGGGTGACTCAACTCTGGTGCTCCATGCAGGGTGCTGGCCCATGTGTCAGGCAGGGCCGGATCCTGACCCCATGGCTCCACGCAGGGTGCTGGGCACCCCTGTGCATGGCAGGGCCAGATTCTGACCCCTGGGCTCCGTTGCTCTGTGCAGGGCCCTGTCGTGGGTGGGTGGTACCGAATCCTGGATCGGCTCATCCCGGGCAGCACCAAAGTGGTGGCTGTGAAGAAGATGGTCCTGGACCAGGTCAGTGCCGAGGGGTCTGCGCGGAGCTGGGGCAGTGGCACGGGACGCTGGGCATGGGCACGGGGGCAGCTTTCCGTCCTGCGTTGAGAGCCCTGGTTCAGTGCAGAGGGTGCTGAGCAGGGGCTGGTGCCCAGGACCTGCTCCATGGAGCCATGAGGATCCCTGTGTTCCCACTATGCCCCCCTGCCCACTGTGCCCTCCCCTGGCTGTGGCCCCGCTCTGAGCACTGCAGCTCCATCAGCCCCCAACTCCTCTCTGGCAGGGTGTCTTCGCGCCCGGCTTCCTCGGCTGCTTCCTTGCCATCACCGGTGCCACAAACAGTCTCTCGGTGGAGGAGAACTGGTCCAAGATCCAACAGGTACGTGGTGCTGCCTGGGGTGGCGTGGGGCTGTGGGCACCCTGGCAGCTCCTCCTGGCACTGCCAGCTGCTCCTGTTTGTGGTCCTGCCCATCCCTCTGCCACCAGCTGCGTTCCCCTGGCTCTGCCAACCCAGAACCCAGGGTTCTAGGGGTCCTGCCAGGCTCAGCGCTGGGTGCCAGGGTGCAGGGGGCACCGGGTGCCAGTGCCAGGTCTTCTCCCCTTTAGCACGGCTCCCTGGGTCCCGCTTGGCCGGAGCATCCGGAGCCCAGTGCAATCCTGCTTCCTGTGTGCCCTCCGCTCTCCTGGCTGCGGCTCCAGAGCCATTACCGAGGTGGCTCCAGTCAGCAAGAGCTGCTGGAAACCAGTGCAAAGGCTGAGTCAGGGCGTGCGGAGCAGGAGTCCCTGGCAAGAGGGTGTCCACCAGCTGCGGATGTGCCACACCAGGGTGGGCGCGTGGCTGCCCACGGTGCGCGGCACTGGCACTGACCCACCTGTGGCAGTCAGGGCTGGGCGAGAGGTCCCAGACTGGCCTTCTGTCTCTGTGCTGGGAGCTGGGGTGCTGCTCTGGGGGTGCCGTCACCCCTCAGGTGCAGCCCAGGCTCCAGCCAAGCCTGGCAAGCGCGGTGCATGTGGGCACAAACCCTTCCTGCCCTCCTGCTGCCCTGGAGTGCAGGGATGGTTGGACTGGATGATCTTGGAGGTGTTTTCCAACCTTAACGATTCTATAAGTGAATCCTGGGGGAGGAGGGGTTCCCTCTTCTTCCTTCTGGCAGCAGCCAGGGGTGAAGTGTTTGGAGACCCCGGAGGTGCAGACAGGCTGGTCCTGGGTGCGGGCAGCGCCCCGAGTGCTCCTGTCCCAGCTGCACCTTGCCCAGACCGTGCAGTGTTTCCTGCACTCGCTCTTGCAGGGAATCCCTATGGGGCGTGGGCAGGGCAATGGGTGATCCTAGGGGTCCTGGGAGGGGGCAGGGGGCCGGGCCATTGTGGCAACTGGCAGCCACCTTCACCCCTGGCTCGGGCACATCCGCCTCTGCCTACGCAGAGGGAGTGTCAGCAGTGCATCCGTCACCCCTGTGCCTGCTGTCCCCGTCCTGGGCTGCCTGCCAGTGCCGCGATGAGCCGGGCTCCTGGCTGAGTCACAGCCAGGATGGACGAGGGACTTGTCGCTGGCACGGCTGTGGGTGCCACACGGGGACAGGGCAGCATATCAGGCACCAGGGCAGCTGCCCCAGCTCAGTGCCCCTCTGCATCCTTGCCCTTTGCGTCCCTGCCCTCTGCAGGAAAATCTCTTGGAGGGGACAGAGCTGCCCTCTCCGTACCACTCCACATGGGCACAGCTTTGGGAAGAGGGCACAGAGGGGACCTGCCCCTTGCCCAGCTGGAGTGGCTATGGAGTTGGGGGGGATGGCAGCCAGGGATGGAGTGGCAGCAGGGGAGAGTGGCTCTCTCGGTGCTCCCGGCCCCTGCCTGCAGCCCTGACAACCTGCAGGGAGCTGAATAGCATCAGGCACCGAGCTGGGATCAGGGCTAGGGGTCAGTGCTGGGTGCCCGCAGCAACTGGGTGCCCACAGCAGCTCATTGCCGCCGCAGCTGGGTGTCAGGACCCGGTGCATGCAGTGGCTGGGTGCCTGCGGGGCCACGCTGCATGCTCACAACCTCCCTTTTCCCCAGGACTACGTGGATGCTCTCCTGACCAACTACTGCGTAAGTGGCAGCCACAGGCATGTCCGCATCCCCACCTCCTGGTGCCACGCTGGCTGTGCCCCTGTGCCCATCTTTGGCTTCGGGAGCTGCCGCGGGCTCAATTGGCAGAGGTGGGCACAGGGTGGGGGTCCCAGCAGGGTCCCCTCACCGCTGTCTCCGTCTCTGCCCAGCTCTGGCCGCCGGTGCAGATCGCCAACTTCTACTTTGTGCCCCTGCAGCACAGGTAGGAATGGGCCTGCGACACCAGCTCCCGGATCCGGGCACCCACAGCTGCAACCCCCTCCCCTCTGCCCCCTCTGTCCTCAGGTTGGCTGTCGTCCAGTGCGTCGCCATCGCCTGGAACTGCTACCTCTCCTGGAAGGCAAATCGGATGTGAGGAGGCTGTTCCAAATCTGGCACCGGCCAACGGCTGCGGCTGCTCCACATGTGGCATCAGTGGATTCCTGCAGCTGCTCCAGGTCTGGCGTTGGCTGATGCCTGTGGCTGCTCCGAATCCGGCACCAGCAGATGCCTGCGGCTGCTCCAGGTCTGGCGTTGGCTGGTGCCTGGAGCTGCTCTGAATCCGGCACCAGCGGATGCCTGCGGCTGCTCCAGGTCTGTCCAATGGCTGCAGCTACTCCGGGTCCAGCACCGGCTGTGCTGTGGGGCAGTTCTGCCCCTCGATGCACTGTTCTGTCCATGCACACCCCTCTCCCTGGCCCCACACACCGAGTGTTCTGGCTGTGGTGTCAGTGTGTCCGTGTCCAGTGGTGAATCCTAGGAGGCTGAGGAGTCGGAGCAGTGGGTGCGGGAGCTGCTGCAGGACCTGGGCCCGTGTTGCCATGGTTCAGGCACTGCCCCACTCGGAGCCGGGCTCATAGCTGCCAGCCCCATGCCTGCAGCACGCGCTGTGATTCGTCTGTGCTCCCCCAAACTGTGTTTCCCTGTGTCTCCGCTGTGGAAAGTGGGAGCACCCAATAAATGGGGTTTTCCCCTCAATTCCTGTGCCCTCCACCCCACGCCAAGGGCTGCGCGGGATTGGATTCAGGGCAACCATCGCTGGTCTGCGAGCAGCTTTGCTGTCCCCTGGGTGGGGTGGGCACCCAGCACTGCCCCCACAGCCTGCAAGGTCAACACGACAGCTCCACACTCTGCCTGTTCCCCTGCTGCAGCACCGCATGGTGCCATGGGGCTGGGTCACCACGGGTTGCTGCAGGTGGGGGGTCTGGCAGAGGGTGGGGATGGCGATGGGGGGTCACTGGCCACACTGTGGCTGCGCTGTGAGGTGCAATGGTGCCTCCGCTGCGGCAGGGCAGGGCGAGTTGCACTGAGGGGACACAGGCGCTGCATGCAGGATCCTCTGGGGCTCACAGCATGCTCGGTGCAGGGCTGTGCGTCGAAGGGGAGGAAGCAGGAGGGGTCTCACACACGTCTCCCTGTGCCTCGTCTGAGACGAGCTGGCCTGTCCTGCTGCCTGCATTGCTGCCTCGTGGAGACGCATCTGGGCTCTATGCAGGCAGCGAGCAGACACGATCCGGCTTGTTCCACTCCTGCCCAGCACGTCCTGACCAGGGTCTGCAGCACTGGTGGGACCCCAGTGGTGGTTAACCTCGCCTGCGGTCTGAAGCCCTGTGCTGCATCCTGAGCTGGGGTCGCAACAACCCCATGCAGCTCCAGGCTGGGGACAGAGCAGCTGGAAAGCTGCCCCAAGGAAAAGGCCCTGGGGGTGCTGGGCCACAGCGACTGAACAGGAGCCAGCAGGGGCCCAGGGGCCACCAAGGCCCCCAGCACCCTGGCTTGGCTCAGCCCTGGGGGGACAGCAGGAGCAGGGAAGGGATCGTCCCCCTGCCCTGGGCGCTGGGGAAGCCAATCCTGGGCTCAGGTTTGGGCCCCTCACGCCAAGAAAGCCCTTGAGGGACTGGAGCGCATGCAGAGAAGGGAGCGGAGCTGGGGAAGAGGCTGGCACCTGAGTTTCGAGGGTACCAGCCTGGCTTCAGGCTCCATGCGGGGCTGGAACTGAGTGCCAGGTGGCACCAGGGTTTTGGGGAACCTGGCCTGGCCTTGGGCACCGTGTGGGGCTGCGGAGCTGGGGATGTGCACAAATGGCACTGAGGTTTCAGGCAATCCTTCCTGCCCTCAGGTTCTGTGCAGCACTGCGAGGCTGTGGGGCTGGGGTTGTGCATGGACAGCACCAGGGTTTGCAGCCCCATGCACTGAACCCTCGCGGCTTGGTCTGGACTGCAGGAAGACCCCAGCATGTTGGCAGCGAGTGAGCTGCAAGCACAGCACGAAGCGGTACAGGAGCCCCACAGCACTGGGGCTGCCAGGTCGGGGGGCACTGAATGCAGCTCCTGCTGAGGGCTCTGACCTGGAGCTGCAGGGAAGTGAAGCCCAGTGCCAGCCTTCACGCCGCATCCCATCACAGGTGCACGGCAGCGTGTGCTATGCCCACTGCTCCTGTGCAGCCGCATGCAGGATGCACTGGGCGAGGGTTCCGCTGGGCCATAGGGATGCCAAGAGGGGCTGCAGGGACTGAGTGCTAGAGAGGGGCTGCAGGCTGGGCTGGGGTGTTTTAGGGGTTCAGGGCTGGTTTGGGGGCTGCAGGCAGGGCTGGGGTGTTTTAGGGGTTCAGGGCTGGCTGGGGGCTGCAGGCTGGGCTGGGGTGATTGGGTGGGATCAGGGCTGGGTGGGGGCTGCAGGCAGGGCTGGGGTGTTTTAGGGGTTCAGGGCTGGTTTGGGGGTTGCAGGCAGGGCTGGGTAATTGAGGGGGTCACAGCCGGTCTGGGGGCTGCACACAGGGCTGCAGCACTGCCAGGGGGCTGCAGGCAGCTGTTTGTTGCACCCGCAGTTCCGTCACCTCCTGGCAGCAGCAACCGGTACCCCGGCAGGGACATTGTGCTCACAGCCAGCGCTGGTGCCTTCACTCTATGAGTCACAGGATTTGGCCCGTGGTGCTGGCACCACTCGGGTCCATCCGCAGCGCCCGACCCCGGCGTGTGGCGTTCAACCTCGGCTCTGCCAGCTCTGCCTGCGCCACCGTGACACCTTCTGTCCACCCATGCTGGTGCCCATGGCCAATGTGTGGTGGTGGCTAGTGGGTGGTCAATGTGTGGTGGTGGTCAATGTGTCCTGGCGGCCCATGGGTCATGGTGGCTGATGGGTGTCAGTGATCAGTGGGTGGTGGCCGCCAATGGGTGCTGGTGGCTGGTGGAAGCCAGTGGCCGATGGGTGCCCATGGCCAATGGGTGCCAGAGACTGATGGGTGCCCGTGGTTGATGGATACTGGTGGCCAGGGGGTGCCAGTGGCTGATGGTTGGTTGCTGTGGCCAGTGGTTGCCAGTGAACAATGGGTGCTGGTGGCCAGCGGGTGCCAGTGGCTGGTGGGTGCTGGCAGATGGGAGTCCCAGCCCTGCCCAGAGATGACCCGACCACCACACCCACTGCCTGCCCAGGACGTCACTGTGGGACGTGGCCGCTGTCCCAGCCCACTCAGTGGGACCTACATCAAGGAACCACGGGTTCCTTGTGGAACTTCAGGAACTGCATCTCAGGGTCTCTTTGTGCTGGTGTCTGGGCCTGCTTGTGTCTTGGTGTCCCAATGTCCCTATGATGTCCCTGTGTCTTGGTGCCCCAGTGTCCCTGTGTCCCTGTGTCCCTGTGTCCCCGTGTCCCTGTGTCCTGGTGTCCCTGTGTCCTGGTGTCCCCGTGTCCCGGTATTCCTGTGTCCCAAAGCCCCTGTGTTCTGTTGTCCCGGTGCCCTCCACCCCGCCCGTGTCCCAGCGTCCCGTGCTCCCGGTGCTCCCGGCCGTTCAGCACCGCGGACAGCAGCACCGCGGGCACCGAGCGGGGGCGGGGGGGGCTCCGGGGGGCGGGGAAAGGGGAAAGGGGAGCAGGGGGAGACAGGGGGCTCCGGCCCCGCCGCTCCCCCGCGGGTGGGACCCGGAACGGAACGGGGGTTTCAGCCCGCGGTGACCTCTCCCGCCGCCGCCCCGGTGTCCGTGCCCCCTTCCGGTGTGGTCCCCCCCCACCGCCCCCGCTCGGCGCTGACGTCAACCCGAGCTCCCGGTGCTACTTAACCCCCGGCCGCGCCGCCGGCTCAGCCCCGCGGGACGATCGCGCCTCGCTCTGCCGCCCGCCCACCGGCTGGGGACAGGGGACCGGGGACGGGGACAGGGGACCGGGTATGGGGACAGGGGACGGGGAACGGGATATGGGGACCGGGGACAGAGCACTGGGTACGCGGGACAGGGGACCGTGTACGGGGACAGAGCACCGGGCAGAGGACCGGGTATGGGAACCGAGCAGTGGACAGAGCACCGGATAAGGAGACAGGGTACGAGGACTGGGAATCCAGCAGGGGACAGAGCATCGGGTATGGGGACCGGGGACTGGCCAGGGGACCGGGGTGGACGGGCAGGGAGAGCGGCACCGCACCCGAGTCCCGCCCGGTACCGGGTACTCGCTCCCCTGGGATGCCCCGGTGCCTCCCGTTGCCGCTGACCCCCTCCCCGCAGGTGCTCACGGAGCTGAGGATGCGGCGCGCGCTGCTCGCCCTGCTGCTGCTGCTGCTCGCCCGCCCCGACGGGCCCGTCCCGGCGGCCGGAGCCGAGGCGCGGGGCCGCCCGCTGTGGCCGCCGCCGGGGCCGCCGGGGCCGCCGGGGCCGGGGCCGTGGCGGGCGCGACGGGAGGAGCCGCCGCTCTCCATCGACCTCACCTTCCACCTCCTGCGGCACCTCCTGCTCCTCGCCCGCGCCCAGAGCCAGCGCGCCCGCGCCGACACCAACCGGCGCATCCTGGACGCCGTGGGGCGCTGAGAGCATCCCGGGGCAGCGGGAACACCGGGACCTCCCCCGGGATCCCTCCAGGGCCGCTGCGGGGTCCGGCTGCTGCCTCAGCATCCTCGCTGTTGGCTGCTCGGAGCTGCACCGGCACCGGGAAACGGCACCGGCTCTGTCTGCTCCCGTCTCACCCCCGGTGCTGGGGCAGGCGGTACCGGTACCGGCGCGGCCCCGGCGCGGCCCCGCACCCATTTTTTTAATAAAACGTGGTGGAAACCCGAGGCGCGAGAGTGTGGGGTGAGGGTTCCAGGATCACTGGGAACGGGGACTGGGATTACTGGGAATGGGAGGCTGGGATCACTGGTAATGGGAACCGACTTCACGGGGAACAGGGACGACGCTCACTGGGAACAGGGGCCAGGATCAACGGGAATGGGGACTGGGCTCACTGGGACCGGGCTCACTGGGAACGGGGAATGGGCTCACCGGGAAAAGGGACCAGACTCATCAGAAACGGGGACTGGCGTCACTGGGAATGGGAACTGGGCTCACCAGGAATGAGCACTGGGCTCACTGGGAGCAGGGATTAGGCACACTGGGAACGGGGACCAGCTTCACCAGGAAGGGGGTCCTGGATCACCAGGAATGGGGACCGAGGCCACTGGGAACGTGGACTGGGGTCACCAGGAACGTGGACTTCGTTGAGCATCGCTGGGATGAGGCCATGTGGGAGTGGGACTGGGGTCGGGGCTGCGATGGTCCTGGGTCAGGAGGGGCCGCACTGTGGTGTGTGTGGGGAGGGGAAAACTGTCCCAGATGGAGGAGAACCAACCTGGGGGTCTCCCAGGACACCCCAATCCCGAGGTGCAGCACCCAAGGGTGCCCAGGGGCTGCCCAGGTCCTGGTGAGCCATTTTCTGTCGTATCTGGCCAGGGCCGTGGCATCGATGCCATGTCTGTGCTCGGAGTGGTGGCTCAGGAATGGAAGGGAGCAGAGACATCCCCTATCCCAACCCCAGGCAGGGCTAGGATGTGGGGTCTGCTGGGTGGGTGCAGGCATGGAGGTGCTCAGCGCCGGGTTGGATGGGCTTGGAGCCCCCTGACCCAACAGGAGGGGTCCCTGCCCATGGCAGGGGGTGGCACTGGATGGGCTTCCAGGTCCCTTCCCACCCAAACCATGATTCCATGACTGGCGCCTCTCCTGCTGCCCCCCGGCCTCTGGCCAGCTCGGTGGCCCCCAGGCCCGCTGTGGGCTGCTCTGCTCTGTCAGTTATTGGGGGTCCCAGGCAGTCCCCGCCCTTGCTGCCCCCCCCCAAGCACAGGGGATGGCATTGGGGGGCACCTCCACAGGGGCAGAGGGGTGGCATCTGATGACACCCCCCCCGTGATGCCCAGCCCCAGCCTTGCCCCACGAGGAGCCCTCACCACAGGCATCATCGGCTGCATCAGCAGTGATGCCACAGTGCAGCGGGTGACGTGGGCGGGGGTCCCGGCTGGCGGGTGGGGGTCACAGGCCCTGGCCTGGCGCTGAGCGTGGCGCTGTGTACTCAGCCAGCTCATCCCGGCGCTGTTTGCTTGGAGAACCCAAGGGACGGTGACGCCATGAAGGTGTCTGGCACAGAGGCGGGGAGGCTGCACCCCCAAGCAGGGGCAGCAGCAGGGGGGCTCTGAGGTGCGAACTCCCCTGGCCACAATCCTGCCGTGGGCACCAGAGTGGGGAGGGGACGCGGATCGTCACGCGGGGTCTGGGGGTGTCACTGGGGTGATGGGGCTGGGGTCCAGCTCAACTGGACGCCATGGAGCAGGTGCAGAGTTGGGGGGGGGCAGCCCTGAACCCCCAGACCCACACGGAGACGCCAGCTTCACACTGGGTTTAATGCGCTCACAGGGCTGGGGTCCAGGGTTTGGGAGTCCCAGTCGCAGGATTGGGGTCTGTGTTTGGGGATCTCAGCTGCAGAGTTAGGGTCTGGTGTTGGGGGGGGGGTCACAGTCAAGGGGTTGGGGTCCAGCGCCAGGGGGTGCTCCAGGGGTGCCGATGCCGCAGGGTCAGTGCTGACCTGTGTGGGAAAGTGGCCTCAGCACCGCACGCTGGGGACCCCGGGACCCCCAATGCCCGCAGCAGGGAGGGCCTTGGGGACCCCAGGTGTGCCCCCCCCACCAGCCTGGCCCTGTGACCCCACCCCAGCAAGGGTCTCACCATGGGGGGAGCTCACTGGCTTCTGCCTCGACCCCACATCTGCAGGGAAAGTGGGGGGGCACACTGGGGGCTGGGGTGCTCTGGCACAGCGCGGTGCCCGCACAGCTGACGCAGGCCATGATGCAGCCACACGGGCACGGTGCTGGCCATGGCACAGCATGGCATGGTATGGCTTGGCACAGCATCGAACAGCATAGTATGGCATTGCACAGCATGGCACGGCATGGCACAGCATGGTACAGCATGGCATGGTACAGTACAGCATGGCACAGCACACCAGCCTCACCCTCGGTGCCTTCCGTGCCCTCCAGGCTCTCCGCATGCTCCTCGTCACCCACGGCCTCACTGCCATTCCCGGCTCCATCTGCCTCGTCCTCACCCAGGGGCTCTGCAGGCAGAGGGGGCATCTCAGTGGGACCCCTTCCCACACCATGGGCACCCCAGCCCAGGGTGGGCACAGGGCAAGTGGCCCCACAGTGGCCGAGGGGCTACATGTCCCTGTTACGGGGGGCACAGCCACACGTGGGGCACGTGGTGGTGGTCTCTGTCCTGGGCAGCCCCCTGGCCCCCATCCCCCTGGCACCAGTACCAGTCTGGAAGTCGATGGTGCGGAGCATCTCGGCCACACAGTCCACGCTGACTGAGAAGTGGTCCATGCGCTCATAGCCCGGCTCGGGGCGGCTGCTCATGGGCACCTTGGACATCGCCGTGATCCTGTGGGACCAGAGCTGGGGGGCTGCACCCTGGGACCCCCAAACCCTGCCATGGGAGCCCAGACCCAGCCACAGCCCCCAGACTCGACCACGCAACCCCAGACCTGGCCATGGGACCCCAAACCCAACCATGGGACCTCAAACCCAACTACAGTCCCCAGACCCAGCCATGGGACCTCAGACCCAACCACAGCCTCCAAACTCAACCACTGGACCCCAAATCCAGTCTCTGCCCCCCGCCCCTCAGACCCAGCCATGGGCACCTTGGATGTTGCCGTGATCCTGCGGGACCAGAGCTGGGAGGAGGGCTGCACCCTGGGACCCCCAAACCCAGCCATGGGACCCCAAACCCAGCCACGGCCCCCAGACCCAGCCATGGGCACCTTGGACACCATCATGATCCTGCAGGACCAGAGCTGGGGGGCTACACCTTGGGAGCCCCCAGCACCACACCACAGTCCCCACCACTCAGCCATGGCCACGGCCCCTACTCTGCCCCAGCATCCCCATCCCGAGCCACCCACCCTTACTGTTCCCCCAGTGCCCCTGGTGCCCCCCCATGCCCCCAGCCCCACTCACTTTTTCAGGAGCTCCTTGGAGTGCTGTGGAAGAAAGTGAGGGGGGGGGGGGTGTCAGCGTCCCCCAGATCCCGAGGAAAACCCCAGCCCTCTTGGAAGGTCCTGCCCCCCACCCCCCACCCCCAATTCCTGGTTCAAACCCATTTCCCATGGAGGGTCCCGGCTGCCCCCCTCCCAGGTCCTGGATTCATCCCCAACCTCCTTAGAGGGTCCTGGCCCCCCCAGTTCCAGCCCCCATGGAGGCTCCTGGCCACCACTTCCACCCCCATGGAGGGTCCTGGCCCCCAGTGTCCCCCCCCGTTGCCCAGCGCCCACACCTGCAGGTACACGGCCATCTGTGGCTCCTCCATGGCCTGGATGGCTGTCTCCACCAGTTTGGAGGAGGCCTCCAGGTGGTCCCCGTACTGGCGGATGAGGCCCCGCACGCGCTGCACCTTCTCCTCCTGCTCACGCGCGATGCTCTGCAGCAGCTCCTTCTTCCTCTCCTCCAGGATCCCACACAGCGCGTCGAAACGCAGCCCCAGGTGCTGCTTCTGCCGCCGCCCGTTCTCCTGCGGGACGCGGGGGGCTTGGGGGCTGCCATGCCGTGTCCCCAGCGCTGGGGCTGCGGGGGGCGGCGGGTACCCCCACCCACCTCGATGGTGTGGCAGATCTCCTCCATCTGCGTGATGATGGCCTGGATGCGGTCGTTGCCAGCCACCAGCATGGCGATGCCATCGCTGAGCTCGCTCTGCGGGCACGGGGCGGGTGTGAGGGTGGGGTGGGGATGAGGGGTAGGTAGGACTGGTGTGAAGGACGGGATGGGATGGGGATGAGTATCAGGGGTAGGATGGTACTGATGTGAAGGACGGGACGGAATGGGGACGGGACGGGATGGGATGGGGTGAATAGGTGGGCACCCCCAAGCCACCCCAAGGTCCCCCACCTTCTGCCGCTGGTACACAGCAGGCAGTGGGGCGACCTCACAGTCCTTGTGTGCCCCGAAGACCTTGCAGAGGGAGCAGGTGGGCGCCTCGCAGCGCAGGCAGTAGATGTTGATGCGCTCGTCCTCATGCTCCTCGCACATCAGCTGCTGCTCAGCCTTGGCATGCAGGGGCCTGTGAGCAGGGGGCACCATGACCACCAGTGGGCACGGCACCCACAGACACCTCAGAGCCCGTGTGGGACTCAGTACCCATGGACACCCCCCAATCCCACCCCCACTACGCTCTGGGTGGGCTCCCGTTCCGTGCCCTGTGCCTGCAAGCCCCCCAGATGCCTTTTCACCCTCAGGGCTCTCTGACCCGTGGGGTGTTTGGTGCTCCCGTGGGGTACCCGGTGCCCCTGTAGGCTCCGCTCTGGGTTCCCCGCTACCCCGTGGGGTGTTTGATTCTCCCATGGGGTGTCTGAGGTCCTCGCTGCCTCATGGGGTCCCCAAGCTCCCCGTGGGTGTCCCCACGCTCCCCGTGGGTGTCCCCACTTTCCAGTGGGCTCCCTGCTGCCCTATGAGGTGCCCACTGGCACGTGGGTTCCCCACTTTCCTATGGGGTATCTGCTGCTCCATGGGGTGTCCAGTGCCCTGTGGGTGTGCCCGCTGCCCCCTTGGGGTCCACACTTTCCATGGGGTGCCCTCTGCCCCATGGACTGCCCAGTGCCCCATGTGTTCACCACTGCCTCGTAGGGTGTTTGATGCCCCCATGGCATGTCCCTGCTGCCCCATGGGCTGCCCGCTGCCTTGTGGGGTGTCCCCACTTCCCCATGGGGTGCCCACTACCCCCATGGGGTGTCTGATGTCCCCATGGGGTCCCTGCTGCCCCCCCTGAGCTCCCCATTGCCCCGTGCGTTCCAAACTGCCCTGCAGGGTGTTCGGTGATTCCAAGGGGTCTCCACTGCCCCATGGGAACCCCGCTGCCCCATGGGGTGTTTGATGCACTATGGGGTCCCCGCTACCCCATGGGGTGTTGATGCTCCCCGCTGCCCCTCTGAACTCCCCACTGCCCCGTGGGGTGCCCCGAGCGCCCACGCACCTGGCGGACTCCTGTTTGTAGATGTCGATGATGTTCTCCACCAGTAGGTTCCTCTGCAGCCCGTACACCCCGTGCCGGTCCAGCACCACCTCGTGCCGGCACGAGGGGCAGCGGAACCGTCCCCCCGACGGCCCCGACCCGGCCCCGCGCGACTGCCACAGCGGGTTGGACGCCTGGGGGGGGTAAGGGTTCAGCCCCCACCCCAGACACCACCAGCATCCTCCTCTCAGCACCTCCCGGCAGCTCCCGACACCCCTAGCATCCCCCCTGGCAGACCCCAACATTCCCTCCGGGAGCCCCCCTGCAGCCCATGCTCCCAGTGCCCCCAGCCCAGTGACCCCCCCTGGACACGGACACAGGGTCGGCCATGGACAGGGACATGGGAACATGTGAGGGACATGGGCGTGGACAGGGACAGGGACACAGACAGGGACATGGGTGTGGACATGGACAGGAACAAGGGCGTGGACAGGGACACAGACATGGATATGGATATGGACATGGATAGGACATGGACATACAGACAGGGCCACGGACACAGGGACAGACATGGACATAGATATGGACATGGACAGGGACACAGGCATGGACAGGGAAACAGACACGGACACGGACATGGATGTGGACATGGATAGGGACATGGACACAGGGACATGGACATGGATAGGGATGTGGACACAGAGACAGGGACATGGATATGGACATGGACATGGGTGTGGACGTGGACAACAGGGGCAGAGATAGGGACAGGGACACAGGCATGGACAGGGACATTGGTATGGATACAGGCACGGACAGGGCCACGGACACAGACATGGATATGGGTGGGGACACGGGCATGGGCTCTGACACTGCTGTGGACGTGGATGTAGACACAGACAGGGACATGAACATGGGCACGGGAGGGGACACGGGCATGGACACGGGTACAGACACAGACAGGGACACAGACAGGGACACGGGCACAGATACGGGTACAGACATGGACATGGGTACAGACATGGAGACAGACATGGATGTGGACACAGGCACATGGATACGGACGGGGACACAGACACGGACAGAGACACGGACACGACCGTGACACCGCGATCTCACCTGGAAGACGTCGTTGGCACACTTGCGGCACAGGTTGTGCTGGCAGGGCAGGATGACCACGGGCTTGGAGAACATCTCCAGGCAGATGGGGCAGATCAGCTGCTTCTCCAGGCTCTCCATGCTCCGCGCCTCCGCCAGCAGCGGTTTCAGCCCCACCGCGAAGTTCATCGCCCCGGCCCCGCTCCGCCCCGGTAAACCCTGCTCCGTCCCGTCAAACTCGACTCAGCCCCGTTAAACCCCGCTCGGTCCCGCTCAGCCCCGTTAAACCCCGTTCGGTCCCGGTCCCCGGTCCCGCTCAGCCCCGCTCTGTCCCGGTTCTGTCCCGGTCCCGGCCCCGTGCCCCGGGCGCTATTTTTAGCGGCCCCCGCCCCGCAGCTGTCAGCGGCGTCGGGTGACACTGAGTCACGGCAGGGGCCAGCGGTGGGACCGACACGGTGATCCCGGGCAGGCTGGCATCGGGACGGGCATCCTGGGAGGGGCTGGCACCGGGACGGGCTGGCACCGGGACCGGCTGACCCCGAGGACACCCACTGGGACCAACTGACCCACCAAGATCGGCCGGTACTGAGCCTGGCATCCCGGGACCGGGTGACCACGGGGATCGGCATCCTGGAACCAGTTGACCCACCAGGACCAGCATCCCTGGAGGGACTGGCACCGGGACCGGCTGAGCCCCAGGACTGGCTGGCACCGGGGATCAGCTGAGTCACCAGGTTTGGCATCCTGGGACCGGGTGGCACCGGCTGACCTGCCAGGACCAGCATCCCAGGACAGGCTGGCACCGGGACCAGTTGAGCCATGGGACTAGCTGAACCCCGAGACAGGCTGGCACCGCAGAACAACATTCCAGGGTCGGCTGAACCCTGGAACAGGCTGGCACCGGAATTGGCATCCTGGGAACCGGGTGACCCCAGGGACCAACAGCCCAAGAGGCCTCAAGGAGCCACCAGGGCAGGGGTCCCAAGCCTCTGCCCTCCCTGGCCAGAGCACCCCTTGTGCCCACCTCACCCCCAGCCCCACTCCCCCAGGATGAGATGCGCTGCTCAGGAGGCTCCATGGGGCATCCCCTGCCTCCCGCTCAGGGCAGGGATGAGGGGCTGGGGTCCCGTCCCACCAGCTCAGGGTTCAGGCTGGGGTCCCATCACACCAGACCAAGGTTAGGGCTGGGGTCCCATCTCACCGGCTCGGGGTTGGGGCTGGGGTCCCAGTGCCAGTCTGGGTGCCGGGGAGGGCTGAGCACTGCAGCTGGGATGTGGGTGCTCCCCTGCAGCAGCGGGGTCAGGGTCCCCTAGCCCCACAGACCCCATCCAGGCCCCCCCAAGAGCAGTGTGGAAGGGTGCCCAGGCAGTCAGTGCCAGGAACATCCCGAGCTCCACTATATTTAGGGCGTGAGGCATAGCCCAGGCGATCCGGGCACAGCGGAGCAAACAGCCAAGGGCTTGCTCTGCCCTGGCCCCTCTTCCACCCCTCGGTGGGGCAGCAGCTCCACAGGGAGCGTGACAGGAGCGGGTAGCACGGCTGGAGATGCAGGGCAGCGGGATGCTGGGCGGCACGGCCGGATGCTGGGTGGCGTGGCCAGGCTGCGGGATGCAGGGCAGCAGAGCCCTAGGATGCCAGGGCAAGGGGATGCAGGTCTCTGGGACAGCGGGATGCAGGGCTTCGGGGCTCCGAGACGCACGACTCCAGGATGCTGGGCTCCAGGAACGGCACAGGCAGTGGGAAGGGTCCCAGGGTCAGGGGAGCTGCTCTGGGAAGCAGCGATGACCCTGGCTGGAGCAGCCCCCTCCCACCGGGATGCAGGGAGACTGGGACAGAGCCGCACAGCATAGCAGGGCCAGGGTGAACCACAGCCCCTCGCACAGGGCGGGTCCCCGCAGCCCCCAATGCAACAGAGAGCACTGGCCACGGCGCTGCCCTCCCGCCATCCTTTAATGGTGCCCCCAAGCCCTACAAACCACGGAAAGTGCCCGGCTGGGGCCCAGCCCTGCAGGGCGCCCGCCAGTGCGGGGGGCAGCCGGCACCCCGGAACGAGGAGGGGGCACAGGGAGCGACCCCAGCCCCACCAGCAGCATTTGGCACCCATCGAGGGGTCCCGTGAGGGTGCAGAGTGGGCATAGCCCAGTCCCAGAATTACAGCGCTGCGGTCTTGGACGCGCTCGGCTCCCACTTGGAAGCTCCAGAGAGGCCTTGCTCGCAGCTGCTGGTGTCACGTGGGAGCAGAGCATCCATCAAGGCACCGGGAGCCGAGGGCATCGCCCCGGAGCTGGGCAGGGGCAGCAAGGCTGCTGCACTGGTGCTGCCAAATTAACCTGAGATTGTAACCACCCTGAGATTCCAGCTGTGCCAAGCGGGATGAGCAGGGTCCTGGTGAGCGGCAGTGCCAAAGCAGGATCCCTGCCTGCCAGGGCAGCCGGTGGCACTGAGGCCACCTCAGGCATCGTTTCTGGTGCCGGCAGGCGGCGAGGGCTCCACGCTGGCAGGCAGCGGCTGCGCCACAACCGGGCCCTGCGGGTCTGCAAGAGAGGAGCTGCAGGTCAGCAGCTGCACTGTGGCACCGGCGAGTGGCGATCCAGGATATCCCAATGCCCTCACCAAGGCCCCTCCAGACCCAGGCTCCCCCAGACCACAGCTCCCGCACCCAGCTGTGTCCCCCGCAGACCCCCAGTGCTGACCCAGCCAGTGCCCAGGAACCTGAGCCAGCCCGGAGCCCGGCTGCACTCCCCATGCATGCACAGGGGCCCAGGCGCGTCCCGGTCATTCCCAGGGGACACAAGGAAGGAGGAGGCATCCCCGCAGCGTGTGGTGTTTCTCTGCACTGCCGTCACCAGCACCGGACCAGAGACACGGCATGCTGGCTGCTAAGCCAGGGGTGCAGCTCAGGCTGATCCGAGCCCCCAGCTCCGTTCCCCATGGGAGAAACACGGAATTACTTGGTTGGAAAAGATCTTTGAGATCACCAAGTCCAACCCCACCCGTCCACAACTGAACCGTCCCTGAACTCCTCACCCACCCGGATCAAATGCCCCAGGGATGGGGACTCCACCACCTCCCTGGGAGCCTCTGCCAGGGCTCCATCGCTCTTCCCATGAAGGAATTGTTCCCAATGTCCAATCTAAACCTGGGGCAACTTGAGGCCGTTTCATCCCCTCCCTTGATTCTTGGGAGCCGAACCCAACCCCCACCTGGCTCCAACCTCCTTTCCAGGAGCTGCAGAGAGCCATGAGGTCTCCCCTCAGCCTCCTCTGCTCCAGACTAAACCCCCCCCAGGGCCCTCAGAGGCTCCCACAACCCCTCTTCTCCAGCCCCTTCCCCAGCTCCGCTCCCTTCTCCGCACGCGCTCCAGCCCCTCAAGGCCTTTCTTGCAGTGAGGGGCCCAAATCTGACGCCAGGATTCCAGGTTTGGCCTCCCCAGCGCCCAGGGCAGGGGGACCATCCCTTCCCTGCTCCTGCTGCCCCCCCAGGGCTGAGCCAAGCCAGGGTGCTGGGGGCCTTCTTGTCCACCTGGGCTCAAGCAGAGACGGGGGGACCCCCCAGAGCCCCCCAGAAGCCAAAGCCAGGCGGTGCCGGGCACTGGGGCTCGGCAGCCGCACTCACCGCTGCCCTCGGCTCGCATCTGCGCCTCCAGGTCCTCGGGGTCCACATACTTGTAGGGCTCATCCTCCCGGGGGGGGCAGCATCTCCCGCAGCAGAAGAAGCAGCAGCAGCAGCAGCAGCAGCAGGTCAGCACGCCGCAGCACAGCGCCAGCGCCTGCAGAGGGGCGGCAGTGCCCGTCACACCACCCGGCATGCACTGTGGCAACGCCGAGGATGGGCAGAGCTTCGCTTACCTGGAACCACCACTTGGACATAAGGAAGTAGTGCTTGACAGCATCGTCACCGAACTGCTCAGCCACGTAGAGCCCGAGGGAGCCATACTGGTCGTAGAGCGGGCGCTTGGTCTCATCGCTTAGCGTGGCGTGGGCGCTGTTGATCTCCTTGAAGCGCTCGGCCGCCTCTGGGTCATCTGGGTTCTTGTCTGGGTGGTACTTGAGTGCCAGCTTCCTGTGGGACACGGCAGATGGGATGGGCGCGGGCTCCGGGATGGACCCTGGGCTGGTGTCTGCACCTCCTCATCCTTGGGATGGGCCCTGGGATGGACGCGGGGAAGGGCCCGCCAACATCATCCCCGGGATGGACCCTGGGATGGATCCCCCAACCTCATCACCGGGATGGACACCAGGATGTACCCCCCAACCTCAAACCTAGGATGGACCCCCCCAACCTCATTCCCAGGATGGACACTGGGATGGACACCCCAACATCATCCCCGGAATGGACGCTGGGTTGGACACCCCAACCTCACCCCTGGGATTAACGCTGGGATGGACACTCCAACCTCATCCCCGGGATGGACACTGGGATGGACACTCCAACCTCATTCCCAGGATGGACACTGGGATGGACCCTCAGCCTCATCCCCGGGATGGACACCAGGATGGACCCCCTGGCTGGTGTCCACACATCCTCATCCCTGGGATGGACACAGATAAACACTGGGCTGGTGTCTGCAACTCCTCATCCTTGGGATGGGCCCTGGGATGGACCCCCCCAACCTGATCCCCAGAAAGGACACTGGGATGGACCCCCCAGTTCATATCCACACATCCTCATCCATGGGACGGACACCAGGATGGACCCTGCAACCTGATCCCCGGAATGGACACCCGGGTGGACCCCCATACCCACCTTTGGGCAGCCCCCCCATACTGGTAGCCCCCCCACCCCAGTACCAGCAGCCCCCCTCCCCGTACTAGTGCCCCTCCTCGTACTGGTAGCCCCCACTCCCATACTGGTAGTCTGCCCATACCGGCAGAACCCCAGATCCCCCCACTACTGGTATCCCCCCATACCAGTACCCCCCCTCCATACCAGTAGCCCCTCACCTCATGCTGGTGGTTCCCCCCGTACAGGTACCCTCCCTGTACAGGTACCACCCTCCCATACCAGTACCCCTGCTCCGTACCAGCAGCCCCCCACACCCGGTACCCTCCCCCTCCCAGCAGCCCCCCCTCTCCCATACCGGTCCCCTCGTACCGGCAGCCCCCCCCCGTGCCAGTAACCCGTCCTCCCCTCCCAGTATTCCATCATCCGCCCCCCACCCCGGCCCGGCCCCCCCAGTCCGGTAACGCCCCCCATCCCGGTACCTGCCCCATCCCAGTTCCGCCTTCCTCTCCGGTACCAGACCCGTCCCGGTACCCTCCTCCGGCCACGGACCCCTGCCCTGTACCGGAAGCCTCTCCTCCCCGTACCCCACTCTCCCACTAGCCCCTCCTCCTCCCCCTAGCCCCGCCCTGGGTCCCGATAGCCCTCCCCACTCGGTGCCGGTAGCTGCCCCGGTACCGGTAACCCATCCCTCCCGTACCAGACCCGTCCCCCCCGCCGCAGTAGCCCCCACCCGGTACCCTCCTGCCCCAGACCCCCCCGGTGCCTCTACCCCTCCCGGTACCCCCGGCCCGGTCCCGGACCCGCCCCCCCGCCCCTGCTCTCCTGACCTCCTCCGGGTGGGGGGGAAGCCCTGCGCACCCCCAGTACCTGTACCGGTACCTTCACCGTCCTGATACCCCCCTCCCGGTGCCGGTGCGCCCCCCCGTCCCGGTACCCTCGGTGACCGTACCCTCCTCTGTATCCCCCGTCCCGTCCCGGTACGCTCTGTGGAGCTGCTCGGGGGGGCTGTTCCTGTGCAATCCCAGCCCCCCTGTCCCGGTACCGATCCCGCCCCGGTACCTCCGCCCCGCTAGCCCCTTCCCCCTCCCAGTAGCCTCCTCCGTCCCGGCAGCCCCCCCGGTCCCCATCTCACCCCAGACCCCCCGGTCCCGGTGCCCTCCCCTTGCCGGTACTCCCTCGCCCCCGGCCCCTCCGTCCCGGCAGGCTCTCCGGAGCTCCTCGGGGGACGCTGTCCTTGCGCGTCCCCAGCACCAGGTACAGGTACCCCCCCTCCGTCCCCGTGCCCCTCCCCCGTACCGTCCCCCCCTCCCCCCCGTACCGGTAGGCTCTCCGGATCTCCTCGGGGGGGCAGCCCTTGGGCACCCCCAGCACCCGGTACAGGCTCTCCCCCGCCCGCGAGAGCCGCCGCGCCGCCCGCCCCGGCTCCGCCATTGCCGCGGGACCGGGACCGGGAAACGGGGGCTCCAGCCGCCCCGGGACCAGGAACGGGGAGGGGGGACAACGTTAACGGCAGCTCCAACCTCCTCGGCCCCGCCCCGCGGCCCCGCCGCGCACGCGCCGGCACCGGGGGCACCGGGGCACCGCCCCCCGGGGCACCGGGACAAGGGGACCTCGGGACACGGGGGCACCGCGATCACCGCCTCCCCGGGGAAATCGGGGCACCGGGACACAGGTGTCACCACCACCCCCAGGACACTAGGACACGGAGGCACCGGGAAATGGGGACGCTGGGAGCTGGAACGGGGACATAGGGACACCGGGAATGGGGACAGCAGGACTGGACCCCCCTGGGCCACCAGGACATGGGGGCACTGGGACTCCAGACCCTCCAGGACACGGGGACGCCGAGTCTGCAGCCCCCAGGACATGGGGACATCCTAATCACCCCCTCGTCACCCCCCCAGCTGCACAGCAGGCCCTGCCCATCCCGTGTCCCCCGTATGCTGTATCCTGTCCCCCAGAGGTGCCAGCAGGCCCCGACACGGCACCCTGGGTCAAGGGGTCATCCTGACTGCCCTCCATCACCCCCCCCCCCCCAGTGACCTCCCCGGCTGGGCAGCAGCCCCTGCCTGTGTCCCACCCCCCCCATCTCCCTTATCGCATCCCCAGAGGCAGCAGCAGGGCCAGACGTGGCTCCCCAGGATGAAGGGTCACCCTGACACTCCAAATCACCCCTTGCCCCCAGTGATCCCCCCTGGATGCAGCCCCAGCCCATTCCCTATATCCCATACCCCATATCCCATTTCCCACACCCCATTCCCCATTCCCAGAGGTGGCAGCAGGGCCAGAGGCGGCGCTGGGTCGCGCTGCTCCTTTATTGGGGTACAAAACGAAGGCAGCGGGGGCAGCGGGGAGCGGGCAGTGCTGGGGTGGGGGGCACAGGGCCCCTTCAGCCAGCAAAGGGGGGCCCCGGCCCCACTCCTGCTCCCGCACCGCCCGCTCCAAGCACCTGAGCAACGGGGAGGCAGCACCCTGGGAACACCAGGATCCACTCTGGTCCCTGGGATGGCATCGCTGGACAGCCCGGAGTGCAGCCACCCAGACAGCCCGGAGCACGGACAGACAACCCAGAGTGCAGTCGAACAGACAGCCCGGAGCACGGACAGACAGCCTGGAGTGCAGCTGGACAGACAGCCCGGAGCGCGGATAGACAGACACCCCGGATCATGACTGGACAGACAGCCCAGAACAAGGGCAGACAGAAAGCCTGGAGTGCAGTCAGACAGAAAGCCTGGAAGGCGGCTGGACAGACAGCCTGGAATGCAGCTGGACAGACAGCCTGGAACGCAGCCGGACAGACAGCCCGGAGTGCGGCCAGACACAGAGGCAATGGAGTGTGAATCGTGGGGCCAAGGTGGTTCCTTGAGCAGAGCCCTAATCCCTGACAGTTTTCCAGTCCCACGGGAGCAGGGGCGGCTGCTCCCAATAAATACAAATAAATACAGATGCCAGCAAGATTCCCACCCGGAAGCCGGGCCAGGCTCAGCCAGGCCTGGGGGAGCTGCGGGGACCGGACCCTGGCCCCTCCTCCCCAGGGAAGAGAGCGAGCGCCCCCCCATGTGTGGGGAGACCTCCGCTCCCCCAGGACGCTGGAGCCCCATCCCAGCATCCCAGGGAGTGGGGGGCAGCGAGGGGCTCGTCCCACGTCCAGGGGCGCCGGGGCTCTGTGCGGCGAGCGGTGGGCACGGGCCGGCCGCCCCAAGCCCCTGGTGGTCCTGGGGGTGGCCTGGTGGCCAGCGCGGCCGGTGGCCCTGCACCGGCCAGCTCAGCAGTCGGCGCCATCGCTCTCACTCCAGGTGGAGGGACCGTCAGTGCCGAAGTATCGGTCTCCAAAGTTACCTGAGGGGCGAGGGGACCACCTGAGGTGACGGCAGCACTGGCCCCACCACCGGACCCCTCCATGTGGCACCGGATCGCGGTGCTAGGGCTCAGCACCGCCCGCTCAGCCCTCACCGATGCCCGGGATGATGTGGAATTCCTCGTTGATCCGCTTGTCCACAGCTGTGGTGATGATGCGGACGCGGGGAAAGGCGTAGGCGACGGAGTGCACGCCCATCTCGGCCATGAGCAGGGACAGCAGGAAGATCCTGTCCTCCTGCACGTCGTGGTCCTGCGGGATGCGGAGCCATGGCAGCGCAACCGGTGCGGACAGAGCCGCATGCCCTCGCCCAACCCCACCACCCCAGCCACTCACCAGCAGGACGCGCACCGCCATCATGGCCGCGGCACCGGTGGAGACGGTGCTGTCCATCAGGATGACGTAGTCCTCACTGATCTCCTTGGGAAGGCGCAGGTAGTGGAGCTGCGGGCGCAAGGAGGCTTGGTCACCCCATCCTACGGCACCGCGAGGCTCCGCACCGTGGCCACGTGCATTGCTCACCTCAGGCTCCCCGGTGTCGTGGTTGGTCTGGATGAGGATCTTGCCCAGGCGGATGTCCTTGCACACGGCCGTGAGCGCCTGCTCCATGGTCTCCCCGGCGCGCAGAATGGACACACCGGTGATCTGGGGAAGGGAGGAGGTCACCACTGCTGCGCCAGCAGCGTGGGAGCCGGGAACACGTCCCATTGGGCAGCGTATCTGCGCCAGGATGGGTCCTGGGAGCCACGTGGGGAGAAAGGGGCCGGGATGAGACCTCACCCTCTGCCTGTGGAACCGCTTGCCCTCGTACGTCGTCCCCTGTGGCGTCTCCACTGTCACCGACTGCAGGAAGAAGGGAATTGCAGCAGAGCCGGTGCCCGTGTGGCACAGGGGTTCCGGAGCCGCGGCCACATGCGCTCACCTTCAGGGGCAGGAAGGAGAGGGCATGCTCGATCAGCAGCCTCATCAGGCGCTTGGAGTAGAAGATGAACTCGTCCCTGGTGGTGTCTTTGTTCCTGTGGAGGGAGGACACCGTGTGAGATGGGAGCAGGGTCACCTCAGCTTTCCCCACAGCTGGGAAAGCTGCAGGACCTTGGGCAGTCGGTGGGAACCAGGGAGCTCCTGGGGAGGTGACGGGTATGGACGCCAACCCTTTGGGCGCACTGAAGACCTGGGGAGTCATCTAGAGAGAACCATGGGGTCAAGAAACACGTCCAGTTCCGCAGAAATCACGGAATGACAAAACGGTTTGCGCGGGAAGGGACCTCAAAGGTCATGGAATCAAGGAATGGTTTGGGGTGGAAGTGATCTCAAAGATCATGGAATGGTTTGGGTGGAAAGAGACCTCAAAGCACAACCCTGGCAGCTCGGTGCGGATGCACACCCGACCCCGACCAGAGGTGCCTGGGAAGCGAGTGGGGCATCACTGGCTCTGGGTTCCACCTCCCATCACGGCTGAGCCCCTTTGGGAAGATCTGCAGGGCTGAGGATTCCAGGTGGAACCAATGACCAAGTGGGAAGAGCCCGGAGCACAACAGTGCCAGCAGCAGCCGAAGATCAGGCAGCACCATCGGCTCTTGGGGAATGGAAACTCAAGGGCAAGCGGAAACCTGGAGTTATTGAAGGGCTGAGGGCAGCAAAAAATAAAACAAATGACACTCAGAATGAAACTAGGGTGGGATGGGATCCACAGGAACTCTCCCCATGTCCGTGGGAGGAGCAAAGAGGATGACACCAAGCTGGGTGGCAGTGTGGATCTGCTGGAGGGCAGGAAGGCTCTGCAGAGGGACCTGACCAGGCTGGATCCATGGGCTGAGCCCAACGGGATGGGGGTCAACAAGGCCAAGGGCCGGGTCCTGCCCTTGGCTCACACCAACCCCGTGCAGCTCCAGGTTGGGGGCAGAGCGGCTCTGGAGCAGAGGGGATCCCAGAGGGAACCATGTGGAGACCACAAGCAGTTCCACACCACACTGAAGTCACGCAGCCGTGGGCGAGCACTGCCGCTGGCACCTACAAGTGCCAGGACCAGGAGCAGTGGAGTTTCCCACCAGCACAGCACCGAGATCCCAGCAATGGCACCACGCGATTGCAGGGGACTCTGGTGGCCAAAGCAACGCCCCTCATAAATGTGGTGTTTGCCGTCTACCACCCGGAAGAGGCAAAGTCCACCTCCCCGCAGCCTAGCTGCTCAGCACCGTGATGGGAATGCTGGATCAGTGGCACTGCTGGACTCCAACCGCAGCCAGCAGGGCTCATCCCCTCCCTGCCGGCGCAGCCCAACAAGATCCAAAGTCTAAGCCGATTAGGGTTATCGGGTGCCCGTGGCACGGAGGCGGAGCAGAGCCAGCCTCCCCAGCGAGGCAAAGGGACATGGATGCCAAGGACAACGGCGGAAACAGCAGGCATGGATTCAGTGCCTGCGGTGCCGTCCCTCCAGAAAATCATGGAATGGGTTGGGTGGGAAGGGACCTTAAAGCCCACCCAGTGCCACCCCCTGCCATGGGTAGGGACACCTCCCACTGGGTCAGGGGGCTCCAAGCCCCATCCAACCTGGCCTTCAACACCTCCAGGGATGGGGCAGCCACCACTGCTCTGGGCAACGGCCTCCCCACCCTCCCAGAAGAACATTTCTCCCCAAGATCTCATCTCAGTCTCCCCTCTTGCAGCTCCAAACCCTTCTCCTCGCCCCATCCGTGCACTCCCTGATCCAGAGCCCCTCCCCAGCTTTCCTGGTGCCCCTTTCAGCACTGGGAGCTGCTCTAAGGTCTCCCCGCAGCCTTCTCTTCTCCAGGCTGAACAACCCCAAGTCTCCCAGCCTGGCCTCATACAGGACGTGCTCCAGCCCTCGGATCGTCTCAAGTTGCACCAGAGGAGATTTAGTTTGGATTTTGGGAACAATTCCTTCATGGAAAGAGTGGTGAAGCCCTGGTGGTGAAGTGAAGAAAGGCTGCTCAGAGCAGTGGGGTGTCCCCATCCCTGGGGGGGTTCAAAATCCATGTGTCTGTGGCACTTGGGGACAGGGTTTGGTGGTCGCGGTGGGGTTGGACAGGATGAGCTTGGAGAGCTTTTCCAACCTCAGTGATTCAGTGATTCTATTCTACGTGCCACGGTGTTGTCATCAAAAAGGTGCCTGGAGGCTAGAGCAGCTCCGCTCTGCAGTTCTGCCCCCTCCCTGGAGGTGCTCAAGGCCAGGTTGGATGAGGCTTGGAGCCCCCTGACCCAGTGGGAGGTGTCCCTGCCCATGGCAGAGGTGGCACTTGTTGGGCTTTGAGGTCCCTTCCCACCCAAACCCTTCCATGATTCTACTCCAAGAAAACACCGGCCGGAGCCCAGTGCAGAGGAGGGGAAACTCCCAGCAGGCTTTGTCGTACGATCCAGCAAGAGGCAGCAGGACGTACCGGATGATGGTGTGCATGCCCCGCACCTGCGGCGTGTTCTCCAGGACGCTCAGTGTCTTTGGCAGTGGCTGCCCCTGGTGGGCAGAGGCCAGGGCTGCCCTGGAATGGGGAACACGCGATCAGAGCTGGGATGGGGACACGGAGCCACCACACTGGACCCCTTGGGGGCTGGGCACCTCCTGGACCGCCCTGGTCCCTCAGGATGCCCCACGGATATGAGATCCCAAAGCACCACCCCATGAAACCAGGGCAAACCTCCCCAACCCAAACCCCGCTCATGGCAGCCTCGGCACGAGCCTCGGCCGGCAGCCGCATAGCGGGAGCAGCAGCTCCGGGAACGCTCGGCTGCGTTCCCTGGGATGGGGCTGGAGCTGCAAGGACGATCCCACCAGTGCCGACTGCACGTGCCAGGGGACGGGGCTGCACAGGACACCGATCCCATGAAACGGAGCTGCCTCGACATCCAGGGCTGGAACCGCACTCGGGAAAGGGGCAGGGGCAGCACAGGGAGCTGGAAGCACCAATCCAGCACAAGTGCTGTGCCAGGGGGTACCCAGAGCTGACAGGGCAGCCCCAAAGCCAGGAGAGCAGCTCCACTCTGGCAGCTCAGCCAAGCGCTGGGACAGGGGAGCCAGACTGGGAGCAGAACAGGTGCTGGTGGGACTGGGAGCGAAGCAGAATGGGTGCTGGTGGGACTGGGAGCAGAGCAGAGTGGGCGCTGGGAGGACTGGGAGCAGAGCAGAGTGGGCACTGGGAGGACTGAGAGCAGAGCAGGCACTGGGAGGGTCCCCACGTACCTGACCGTGATCTCGCGCTGGGTACAGAGCAGAGCCATCCGGGGTGGAAAGAGTGGAAAGAAAGGACACCTGGTCAGCACAGGGGGCAGGGACAGTGCCCTGAGGGGGCACATGAACCCCCTGAGCGACCCTGGACACCCAAAAGCAGCCCAGGACACCCCAAGAGTGACTCCAGCCCAGTTCCCATCCTTCTCCTGCAGCTGAACCTGGGGCAGGAAAACCACACTGGGCATGGCCGAGACCGCAGGGCACTGGGGGCACCCAGGGGAACAGAGCAAGGCCAGGCCAGAGCGCAGGTACCCGGTGTCTCTCTGCCCAGATCCATCCCTGTTTCCCCACTGCACCCCAAAATCTACAGTGAGGGCTTTGTAAGGGGAGAGGGGACATCAAGAGCCTCTGGGTGCTCCGGGAGCACCAGGCTGTGAGGAGCCACATCCTCCCCTCTGCATGCAGAGCCCCTCTTCTCCTTTCCCTTCCCCTTCTGATTCCCCTTCTCCTTTTTTCCCTTCTCCTTCCCTCCCTTCATTCTCCTTCTCCCCCTTTTCCTCCCTTCTCCCTCTCCTCCTTCCTTCTCCTCCCTCCTCCTTTCCCTCCCCTCTCCTCCTTTCCCTCCCTGCTTCTCCCCCTCCTTCTCCCTCGCCCCAGCAGCCCCACTCAGGTGCCCTCTCCGCTCACCTTTTCCAGCTGGCTGTGCACGTGCTGAACAATGAGATCCAGCGCCACAAAGTTCTCCCCCCCTGAGAGGAGAGTGGAGAAACCAAGTCGTATGCGCCGCCCCGCGCCCACCCCCTGCGCTCCCGGTGCCCTGGCACTGCGTTCCTCACCGCGGGGCACCACGATGTCGGCCACCTGCACAGTGGGCTCGATGTACTGCTCGAAGGCCGGCTTGACGAACTTGTGGTACTGCTTGATGACGCCCACGATGTCGCGCCCGCGCTCCATGATGTCGCGCTGCAGCCGCCGCACCAGCCGGATGTCCGAGTCCGTGTCCACAAACACCTTCATGTCCAGGAGCTGGAAAACTGGGAGGGGTGAGCACCCCCCATGCAGCCCCCTCCCCATTGCCCACGGCACGGCTGGCTCCAACCGCTCTGCAGGTGGCACCGAGCTGGGTGGGAACATGGGGCTGCAGGAGGGTCTGCAGGGGCAGCTGGGCAGGGATCCATGGGCTGAGGTGGGACAGGAGGCACCAAGGCCCCCAGCACCCTGGCTTGGCTCAGCCCTGGGGGGGCAGCAGGAGCAGGGAAGGGATGGTCCCCCTGCCCTGGGCGCTGGGGAGGCCAAACCTGGAATCTTGGGCTCAGGTTTGGGTCCCTCACTCCAAGAAAGCCCTTGAGGGGCTGGAGCGCGTGTGGAGAAGGGAGCGGAGCTAGGGAAGGGGATGGAGAACCTGGGAAGGGTCTGGGGGACCTGAGGGGGGCGTTGGTTTGGAGGAGGGTGAGGGGAGACCTCATGGCTCTCTGCAGCTCCTGCAAAGGCTGCAGCCAGGAGGGGGTCGGGCTCTGCTCCCAAGGAACAAGGGATGGGATTAAACGGCCTCAAGTTGCACCAGGGCAGATTCAGATTGGATATTGGGGACAATTTCTTCGTGGAAAGGGTTCTCAGGCACTGGCAGAGGTTCCCAGGGCGGTGGGAGAGCCCCCACTCCTGGGGGTTTGATGCATGCGGATGAGGTGCCCGGGAATGCACAGGGATGGCTGGATGATCTCAAAGCTCTTTCCCAACCAAGCGATTCTGTGCCAGCTGCGCTGCTGCGCAGGACTGGACACCCCCAGCCCCCCCTACCTTCAGCAGCTCCTTGTTGGCGAAGGCCAGGATGCCCTCGAACACGATGACGTTGGCACCATACACCGTCTTCTATGGGTGGAGAATGGCCACTCGCATCCCGGGTGCTGCTGCCGCACCAGCGCCAACCCCCGTGTCCTGCAACCCCTGCCCTTCTCCTCCCCCTGGCACCCCATGGCACAGCCCCAGGATGCGCAGTTTGACCTCACCCCACCCCGTGCCCACATCCAGGCGGGCATCCCCATGCTCCCTCTCCGCCTCTGCACCCCCAGCCCCCCCAAGTTTAACCATCCTGCATCCCATGGCCACATCTCCCCCTCCCTCTGCACCCCCAGTTTGACCCCTCCAGTTTGACCCCCACCCACCCCATTGCCCCAGACTCCCAGGCACCCCCCCATTTCCAGGGCTCTCCCCATGGCCCCCAGCCCCACCATTCCCAGCTCCCCAGGCATCCCCCCATTCCCAGGGCTCTCCCCACGGCCCCCAGGGCCCCATTCCCAGGGCTCTCCCCCCAAACCCCCCACTCCCAAGGCTCTCCCCACAGCTCCAGAGCCCTCAGGTGTCCCCCCATTCTCAGGGCTCTCCCCACGGCCCCCACCCCCCCCATTCCCAGTACCCCTAGGTGTCCCCCTATTCCCAGGGCTCTCCCTACCCACAACTCCAAGCCCCCCAGGTGTCCTCCCTGTTCCCAGGGCTCTCCCCACAGCCCACAGCCCCCCCATTCCCAGCTCCCCAGGTGTCTCGCCATTCCTGGGGCTCCCCCACAGCCCCCCACGCACCCACTCTCGGCGCCGGCTGTGGGTGGTGAAGTCGTAGACGGGAACCTTGACGCTCTTGCCCTTCTTGAGCTTGCGCAGGACGCTCACCAGCAGCTCGAAGTCGAAGGCATCGGGGTGGTCGAAGTTGTAGTCACTGCACGCTGCCAGCGCCTGCTGCCCCTCGTCCAGCACCTGCAGCACCGCACACTCAGCACCAAACTGGCCCAATCTGGACACACTGGCATTGCACGCTCAGCACCAAAACGGACCCACTGGCACCACTCAGCACCCAATTGGCCCAGTCTGGACCCACCGGCACCAGCAATGCTCAGCACCAAACTGGACCCACTGGCATCACATGCTCAGCACCAAACTGGACCTACTGGCACCACTCAGCACCTGACTGGCCCAATCTGGACCCACCAGCACCAGCAATGCTCAGCACCAAACTGGGCCCACTGGCACCACTCAGCACCGGACTGGCTCAATCTGGACCCACTGGTATCAGCATTGCTCAACACCGCACCAGCCCCCAACACCACTCAGCACCGTGCCAGCCCCCCCTGACACTGCTCAGCACGGTGCCAGCCCCGTGCCCCCACCTTGTAGAAGGAGTCCATGGAGAGCAGCACGACCCAGGGTACGTCCAGTGCCTCGATGATCCGCCTCGCTACCGTTGTCTTGCCCGAGGCGCTGCCGCCGCACAGCCCTGCACAAGTGGGTGCTGGCCACGGCTGTGCCACCCCAGTCCCAGCTCCATCCCAGCCCCAGTCCAGACTCTGGTCCCACGGCTTCCCCGGCTCCATCGGTTCCCTGAGTCCAGCCACAAACCCAGCCCCAGCCCGTCTCCATCTCTGATCCCAGCCCCAGCCCTTCTCTACCTTCAACCCCAGCTCCGTCCTACCCCGTCCTGGAAACATTCCCTCCCAGCCCAGCCCCATACCCGTCTCTTCCCCAGCTGCAATGCCATCCTATTCCTGTCCCAGCCCGATGGCTCCTCCAGCCCCATCCCATCCTACTCCCCTGGCACTGGCAGGTGGCAAAGCCTCATCCACATGCGCTCTGGTCTCGCTGTGCCAGGGCAGACCCATCCCTTCCCCATCTCAGCTCCCATTCCAGCTCCTTCTATAGCTCCGATCCCTTCCCTAGCTCCAATCTCTGCCCCGTCCCTTCCCGCCCTCACCTCACCCCATCCCCTCTCCTTCCCCTGGTCCCCCCAGCGCTGACCGGTGACGAAAGCCTCGTCCACAGGCACTCTGGTGGCCCAATCCTTGCCCCATCTCTTCTCTTCCTCGTGCCTATCCCTTCCCCATCTTTTCCCCTTCCCCACTCCCAAGCTTTCCCCCCATTCCTTCCCCCCGCCCCCGCTGACCGATGACGAAGGCCTCGTCCACGGGGGCGCCGGTCTCGCTGTACCAGGGCGGCCTCCCGGCGGTGTAGATGGTCCTGGTGCTGGTACGGAGCAGCGGCGGCTCGGGCTTGCACTGGCTCGGGGCGCGGCGCCGCGGGGACCGGGACACCGGCAGCCGGCTCAGCAGCGGCGACAGTGGCACCGGGCCCGCCCCGGGGCCCCCCGCGGCCCAGCGCGGCTCCGCGCCCGCCGCCGACATCGCCCGGGCGGGAGCGGGGCTGCGGGAGCGGGAGCGGAACGGGAAGGGAGCGGCACCGGGGCCGCCGGGACGGGAGCGCAGCGGGGGCTGCCGGGACGGGCGAGGCCACGCCCCCGCGCGGCCTACCATGTAGCCCCGCGCGGCCACGCCCATTCTCTACGAGGCCACGCCCCCACTGGCCGAACAAAGCCGGTGAGGCCACGCCCCTTTCTTGTGCGGTCACGCCCCCTTCCTCGCGTGGACGCGGCTCTTTCCCCCATAGGCCACGCCCCCTCCCCGGCCCGACGAGCCCCCAGTCCCGTGAGGCCACGCCCCTTCCATATGACCACGCTCCCTCGTCGAACGGACAAAGCCCACAGGCCCACGAGGCCACGCCCCCTTCCCTGCAAGGACTGGGCTCTTTCCCAGCGCGGACACGCCCCCCCGGCAAGCACCCAGTCCCGCGAGGCCACGCCTCTTCATTGCACGGACACGCTCGGCCCCCGCTAGGCCACACCCCCCTCCTGCGAGGCCACGCCCCCAGTGCAGCTTTCCCGCTCTGCTCAGGCTCCGCTGGGGAAGTCCCGGTCCATTCACCGGAGTCTCCTCGGGTCTGCTTCCCCGCTGGCGGGAAAGGGGACAGTTGAGGCCACGCCCTCTCACTGGCCTGCGGGCTCTGAGGCCACGCCCCTTTCGCGTGTGGCCGCTCCCCTTCCCCGCTCAGCCACGCCCCTTCAGCGGTTCCCCCCGCCTCCGGCCCAGCCCCCTCGCTGGGGTCTCCCGGGGTCCGCTCCCCCGTTACTGGGGAATGGGCGAGGCCCCGCCCCGCCGGCCGGAGGAGCACCCAGCGCCATGAGGCGACGCCCCCGTCCCACGCGGCCACGCCCCCAACTCGCGCCGTCACGCCCCGCGCGGCCACGCCCCCTACAGGCGGACGTGAGTACACGTTTCGTTCCTGCTAGACCAGGCCCCCGCGAGGCCACGCCCCCACTTCGCACACACCACCAACCCCAACCCTGGCCGTGACCCCGCAGCCAGAGCCCCCGATAAACGCGTTGGGGACAACTGGGGACCTCGAGATTGAGGAGGGGGGAAACAGCTGGGGATGGAGAATGGTGGAGGGGGACCGGTTGGGGACCCCAAGAGTGATGCCAGGTGGTACCAAACCAACACCTTTACTGCCCAGTGAACTCCGGCTCAATGTGAGCGACTTGGGGCGCCCCGGTCCCCCCCCGGGGCGCAGAGCGAGCACAGCCCCACACGTGTGGGGCACACGGGGGTTCCACAGCCTCGAGTGGCCCCACTGCACCCATCAAGCTCAGCCCCAACAGTGCCCAAGGGTCCTTTGGGGGCACAGAGCACGAGGAGGGGAGTCCCGAGTGTCCCGGGACCCCAGGAGCAGGTGTCACACCCCAAGGGGTCCTGAGCACCCCGAAAACAGGGACATAGGGTGCAGCTCCAAGACGGGGGTACAGCCCCAGGATGCAGCTCCAGGGATGCGGGATGCAGCTCCGGGACACAGAGTGCAGTTCCAGGGATGCAGATGCAACTCCAGGGACGCAGGGCGCAGCCCAAGGGATGCAGGCACAGCACCAGGACGTGGGGCGCAGCTCCAGGGATGGGGGGCGTTACTCTGGTGGCGGTGGGGAGCACTCAGCAGGGCTGCGGCTGCCGATGTCATCGTCAACTCTGCAGCAGTCACGGCCCTGCAGGTGCTGTTCGGGGCTGACAGCGCAGGCGAGCCCCACCAGGCAATGCACCCGCACGATGCCCGCCTGCCCTCCTGACAGCAGCCACCCCCGTGACGTCAGGTTGGGGCTGAACCGCACCTGCAGGGCGAGAACAGGGTGACAGGGAGGGGGTCCAACTGGGACCCCAAAACCCCCGCAGGGATCTCAGCACCCCCACAAGGACCCCAAAACAGGGAGGGGACCACAGCACCCCAGGGGAGACCCCAGCAGCCGAACAGGAACCCCAACACCCCCACAGGGACCCTGCTTGCGCTGGGTTTGCTCGCAGCCCCTCACCTTGTGCAGTGCCTCGAGCTGCAGGCGGTCGAGGCTGAGCTCTGCCTTCGCCTCCTGTGTGTGCATGCGCCGCATGGGCTCCCGGCGTGGAAAGTTCTGGAAGCTGCGCTGTGGGAGGCAGCAGCGTGGTGAGCAGCACACTCCAAGCTGCAGCACGGCATGTGCCGGAGTCCTAGCTGCACCAGAGCCACCCTCACCCCACAGCTCCCACGGGTCCCACGTGGCCAGGACCCTCCCCACAGCTCCCATGGCCTCTCCAGGGTGGGTCCCACCCCGCGGCTGCACCACCCCATACCAGGTCTGTGTCGCGGTATCGGATGTAGCTCTTGGCCACCATCTCGCTGTAGCTCCTAGTCCTGGGCAGTGCAGGCTCAGCGCCCTCAGCGCCGTCGGGGCTGCAGGGCAGCAGATCCGCTTTGTAGACCGGCTGCGGGCAAGAGGGGGTGATGGCAGGGCTGGGGGTCCCCCTGCCCCGCCCCACAGGGACCCCTGCCCCACAGCTCGGTGGGGATGGGACCTGGGACCAGAAGGGCTGGGTTGAGGGTGGGGGGCAAACACAGCTGTGCCCATGTGAGAGCCCACCCTGTAGTTCCCACCCCAGGGTCTGATGATGCCATCGTCGCCCTTCGCCAACGTGCAGCCCCTTGGGAGGGAAGGGCAGACACAGACACAACACATGGAACCACGGGATGGGTTGGGTGGGAAGGGACCTCAAAGCCCACCCAGTGCCACCCCCTGCCATGGGCAGGGACACCTCCCACTGGGTCAGGGGGCTCCAAGCCCCATCCAACCTGGCCTTGAGCACCTCCAGGGATGGGGCAGCCACCACTGCTCTGGGCAACCTGGGACAGGGCCTCCCCACCCTCCCAGAAGAACATTTCTCCCCAAGATCTCATCTCAATCTCCCCTCTTGCAGCTCCAAACCCTTCCCCTCACCCCATCCGTGCACTCCCTGATCCAGAGCCCCTCCCCAGCTTTCCTGGAGCCCCTTTCCGTGCTGGGAGCTGCTCTAAGGTCTCCCTGGAGCCCTCCCTTCTCCAGGCTGGACACACCAGGACACACGCGTGGGGCAGCAGAGCTGCCGTGCCCAGCTCAGGATGCCCCTCCATGACCAAGAACCGCAGCCCCACCTTGCGCAGCCCCACCCACGTCGGGGACAGGTGATGCCTCTTACAAATCTGCGGTCCGAGGAGCGCTTGACGTTGAGGGGGTTGATGGCCAGGTCGGGCAGCACTGCGGCCACCAGCTCGCCGGTGATGTCCCCCGCGGCCACTGTGTTCAGCCAGTCCGAGCCAGAGATGCTCTGCAGGGGGAGCTGGCAATGGGGTGCAGGGTCTACACAGGCTCCCCACCACCCCCAGCAGGGCAGTGGTGCCACCAGCGCCCACTCGGACACAGGTAAGGATACCACCTGAGCTGGTGGCCATGGTCCCTTCTCTGAGGGGCAGAGGGTGCTCATGGATTCATGGAATGGTTTGGGTGGGAAGGAACCTCCAAACCCTTCCAGTGCCACCCCCTGCCAATGGGCAGGGACACCTCCCACTGGGTCAGGGAGTTCCAAGTCCCATCCATCCTGGCCTGGAACATCTCCAGGCAGCTCCCAGGTCTCCCCACAGCCTTCTCCTCTCCAGGCTGAACAACCCCAACTCTCCCAGCCTGGCCTCACAGCAGAGGGGCTCCAACCCTTGGATCATCTCCATGGCCTCTTCTGGACTCGTTCCAACAGCTCCAGGTCCTTCCTCCGGAGCAGAGTGACCTCCGGCGCCACACAATGGGTGCCATCACCCCATGAGCTGTGGGGCTCAGCTGACACTGGCTTTGGGGCTGCACCCACCCCTCCACCATGGCCCCCGGCACGGAACCCCCCGTGGCAGCCCCTTACCCACACGGTGCCCTTGCGAGGGGCCACGAAATACGCCTTGAAGCCCAGGTACCCCGCGTCGATGTAGTGGATCCCACAGAGACCGTAACTGCGACAGGAAGGGCACAGTGAGACTGTGCTGGCCGGGCAGCACCCCACCTCCCCGGGGGCGGATCTGGGGGGCTCTCCTTGCTCCACCAGCCCATCACAGCCCCTTGAGGCCGCTCCCAGCAGCTCCTGGAGGCTGGGAACGCTTCAAGAGCCCAGAACCCTTTTCTGTAGCAGCCCAGAACACGCAGGAACCTGGTTGCTCAGCCCCAGGGTCGCATGCCTCTCCGTGCCCACCTTCTTCGTGCCCCAGATGGAGCCCCAACACCACACAGCCCCGGCACAAGCAGGGCCTGCGCTCACCGGGATGGAGACACCAGGCAGACCCAAGGACACTGGGGAGCATAAGGAGGAGGCCAGAGCCGGCCCAGGCACTCACGAGGCGTAGCAGTTGTCATGGGCCACCGTGACGCCGTTGTAGGGCAGCAGCCAGGCCACCTCCGTGCTGAGGAACCGCTTGATGCTGTTGATGGGCTCGTAGAGCCGCCGCACGTCCCAGAACTTGATCTTCCGGTCGCTCCCTGCCGTGACCAGGAAGTTGCTGAGAACCAGGAGAGAGGCAGCACTGAGAGCGCGGCGTGGGGTGGACAGGGTGGTCCAGGTCCCACCACACAGCACCGCCCCCACGCGCTGGAGAGCAAAAACCAGCTTCTTAGGTGCCGCGGAGGGACACGGACTCATGGGTTGCGTTGGAAGGGACCTCAGAGCCCACCCAGTTCCACTCCCTGTCATGGGCAGGGACACCTCCCACTGGATCAGGGGGCTCCAAGCCCCATCCAACCTGGCCTTGAGCACCCCCAGGGATGGGGCAGCCACCACTGCTCTGGGCAACCTGGGCCAGGGCCTCCCCAGCCCTTCCACCGATCACACCCCACCTCAGCAGCCTCACCCCACCCGTACCTGTTGGCCTTGCACCACTCGATGCTCCGCACGGCATGGTCGTGGGCCTGGAAGCAGCGGAATGGGTAGAGCTTGAGGGAGCCGTCGGGCTGGCCCACGCGCTGCAGCAGCGACTTGCTCAGCAGGTTCCAGATGGCCACGGTGCCTGTGGGGGGAGCCCCGCGGCCGTGAGGAGCCCCGCGACCGTGCCAGGGCTGGAGGCAACCATGCCAGGATGGAGGGCTCCCCAGTTCCCACAACCAGACTCCCGATTCCTACCCTCGGCCTCCCAGTTCCTGCTCCAGGCTCCCCAGTTCCTGACCCACACCCCCCAGTTGCAGCCCCTGGCCCCCCAGTTCTCGCCATTGACTCCCCAGTTCCCACCCCAGCCCCACAATTCCTCCCCCAGGGCTCTTAATTTCAACCCCAGGCTCCCCAATTCCCACCCAAGGCCCCTCAGTTCCCACCCCGCACTCACCAGTTCCCACCCAGTCCCCTCAGTTCCTGCCCCAGGTTCCCCAGTTCCTGTCCCAGGGCCCTTAATTCCTGCCCGAGGTTCCCTGATTCCTGCCTCAGCCCCCCAGTTCCTGCCCTGGGCTTCTCAATTCCTGCCCCAGACATTCCAATTCCCCCCCCCCCGCTCCAGATTCCTGCTCCAGCCCACCCTATTCCCACCCCAGGCCCCTTAATTTCTGTCCCAGTCTCTCCAGTTCCCACTGAAGGCCCTCCAATTCCTGCCCCACACTCCCCAATTCTCATCCCGTTCCCCTCCAAATCCTGCCCCGCACTCCCCAGTTCCCATCTGGTCCCCCCAGTTCCAATCCCACACGCCCTGATTCCCATCCCCAGCTCCCCTATTCCTGCCCAGGACTCTTAATTTCTCTCCCAGCCCCACAATTCCTGCCCGGGACCCCTGATTTCTGCCCCAGCGCCCTCGATTCCTGCACCCAGCCCCTCAATTCCCACCCCACATTTCCCAGTTCTCACCCTGGGCTCCCAGAATCCCACCCCAGGCTCCCCAGTTCCTGCCCCAGGATCCCCATTTGTCACCCCAGGGCCCTTAAATTCCCCCCCCAGTCTCCCCAGTTCCTGCCCCGGGGTCCTTAATTTCTGCCCCAGGTTCCTCAGTTCCTGCCCCAGGCACCCCAATTCCTGCCCCATGCTCCCCAATTCCCCTCCCCCCCAAGGCTCCCCACTTCCGCGCCCCCCACCCCCACCCCAAGCTCCCCAATTTGCACCCCTCAGGACTCCCCAGTTCCTCCCCTCAGGCTCCCCAGTTTGCCCCCCCAGGGCTCCCCAATTCCGGTCCCAAGCTCCCCAATTCCAGTCCCAGGCTCTCCAAATTCCCGCCCCCAAGCTCCTCAATTCCCCCCTCCTCCGGCTGAAGGAGCACAAAGCTCCGTGCATTGTTGCCGGGTGAGGGCTGTTCCCTGGCACTCACCGTCATAAAACCCGGCCGCGAGGTTGTTGTGGGGCTTGGAGGGCACCCAGGAGAGGCTGAAGCACTGCCCGCACTCCGAGGCGCTGCCAGCCTGCACTGAGCCCACCTGCAGCGTGGCGACGCTCTGCACCTGCACCGCAACGCACGGGCATTTGCCGCAGCCCCGCGCAGGCACAGCTGCAACCCGAGAGCTGGGGATGCCCAGGTGTGGGGGCACAGCACAACGCATGGGCATTGGCTGCAGCCCTGTGCGGGCACAGCCACACCCTGAGAGCCGGGGATGCCCAGGCGTGGGGGCACAGCTCAACCCCACACCCCAACCACTGGGACCCACGCAGGCGCCCCAGCTCCCAGTGCCAGCCCCGAGGGAGCGCGCGGGGACAGGGGGACACTGACCTTGCAGATGACGTGCTGCGGGGGGCACCCATCTAGGAGAGAGCACAGCGCGGTCAGGGCAGGCACAAAGCCGAGCCCCTGCCCCACAGCTGAGCCCCCGCCCCACGGCCGAGCCCACGGCCCCATGGCACAGCGTGGTTCCCCTGCATAGGCAGAGGGTGCCCAGCCCCACGGCCAATCCCCAGCCCCACAGCACAGCGTGGCCCCCCCCTCATGGGCACAGGGTCCCCAGCCCCGGTGCCCGTGTGCCCCCACCCCGCAGCAGCAGCCAAGGGGGCACAGGGCCAGGACGCGACTCTTCCTACCTTTTACCTGGGTTGCCTGGGCGCTGCGCAGGGCACCGGGGTGCGGCAGCGCGTACAGCCCCACGCTGCCATCGGAGAATGCTGCAGCCAGCAGCCCCAGCCGGCTCATCTGCGGGTGCTGCGGGCGACATGCGGGGTCAGGGGCTCTGGCGCCGCACCTCCGTGCTTCGCTGACGGCACAGATCCAGCAGCACCGGGGTCTCCCCACCGTGGCACAACCCACCTTCCTGGCGGTGCCAGGGGGCTCCCAGGCACCGCTGGGGCAGAACTTCAAGTCCCAGACGCAGCCATGGTCGGCAGCGACGGCGTATGCCAGCCGGGCTTTTTCGGCGGGGCTGCAGGCACCAAAGGAGCCGTGAAGAGCGCAAGAGCCAGCACAGCTCCTGTTCACCCCAGTACCTCCCAGTTGCCCCAGCAGCTCCTGTTCACCCCAGCAGCTCCTGGTTGCCCCAGTACCTCCCGTTTGCCCCCAGTAGCTCCCAGTCATCTCAACATTTCCAGGTCACCGTGGCAGCTCCCGTTCACCCCAGCAGCCTCCCATTCCCCCAGCAGCCTCCCAGTTGCCCCAGCACATCCATTTTGCCCTGGCCACTCCCATTCAGCTCCCTGTCACCCAGTTCGCCCCAGCAGGTCAGGATGCAGCCGGAGCACCAGGAGAAGACAACCATTGCCCCAGACGGATGGGATGCCAGACCCTGCCCACACTCACCCCTGCTGCGGCTGCAGCGAGCCCAGGCCCCAGAGCTGCAGCAGTGCGGGGCCACGGTGCAGCCCGGCCGCACTGTGCGTCTCCTCCATGCTGCGGTGGCAATAAACCACCACGTACTGCGCGGCGGCCGAGCCCTCCGGCGACGGGCACCACTCCATGGCCCACACGGGGCCGCCCGCGAAAAACGACATGTCCTGGCGCTCCTCGTGCGGCGGCAGCGAGCTGAACCTACACGTGGCAATGCCGTCAGGGCACGTGGACCCCAACCCAGCCAGGACCGCTCTGGGGGTTCCTGCCCATGTCCAGTCCCGCCGCTGCTGCCCTGGTGCCCGGCACCGACCTGTTGACCCGGTACAAGACACCAGTGTCCTCGATGCCCTCCCGCTGGATAGAGAAGAGTGGGGATTTCTCCTCGGCCGGCAGGTACAGAGCAGCTTCGCTGGGGAGGGAGAAGAAGGTGAGAGGATGCCCACGCACCCCAACCTTCACCCAGCCCCTCCTTGGCACAGTACCGTGCCCAGCACCCACCCAGCCCCTGCGCAGCCACCCCGAGCCCCAAACCCACAGGAGGGAATTCCCATCATCTGCTGGGTCTGATCCTGCTGAGGGGTCCCAGGAACCATGAGTTGGGTGGGAAGGGACCTCAAGGCCCACCCAGTGCCACTCCCTGCCATGGGCAGGGACCCCTCCCACTGGATCAGGGGGCTCCAAGCTCCATCCAACCTGGCCTTGAGCACCTCCAGGCTGCTCTAAGCTCTCCCCGCAGCCTTCTCTTCTCCAGGCTGAACAAGCCCAACTCTCCCAGCCCGGCCTCGTCCAGGAGAGGCTCCAGCCCTCGGATCATCTCCACGTCCCCCCTAGATGGGAGGTCTCCACCTGTGCCCCCCGGTCCCCCCAGGGCTCCACCCGTACCTTTCAGAGAGAATCGTCCACTTGTTGGCCAACGGGATCCAGTCTGGAAACTCCCACTGCGAGTGCGTCCGATCGCGCCTGTGGGGCCGTGCGGGACCTCAGCCCCCTCCTCACAGCCTGCCCCGCCCACGGCACAGCCATGCAGCCCCCCCCTCATGACACAGACAGCCCGCTCCCCGCCTGCGAACACCGATGCCCCCGATGCCCCGCACTCCTCTCTCCTTGCCAGCGGCCGCCGCTCCCCATCCCATCTGCCCCCTCCCAAGCCCCCCACTCACAGGCTGCAGGTGAGGCTGCAGCATTTCTCCACCGGGGCCATGATGGAGTTGTGGAAGCCGTTGGGAGCGAAGCCTCGGCACTGGGGCTTGGACCTCTGGCCAGAAGAGCAGACTCAGAGCAGGATCCGACCCAAATGCCCCCACACACGCCCGCCTGTCCCAAATGGCCCCTGCGCAGCCCACCCTGAGCTCCTCCCCGCCCCAGCAGCCACCGGGACCGCGTCACACTGGGATAAAGACACAAATCCCACCCTGGGGACCCCCACACTGGACAGGGCAGCCCCCAGGACTCTGCCTTCACACCCCAAAGACTTCAGCCCAAGCCCAAGCCCTGCCCCGCCCTCCCCTATCACCCCATCCCCATCCGCCCCCACCCGGAGCCACCTCTGACCACAGTGGAGCCCAAAGAGCCTGGAGTCATGGGGGGCAGCAGGGCTATCGTGGAGCCCCTGCCCCAAATGAGAGCCCAGACACTTTGTGCTGTTTGTCCTGAGCTAAAGAATCACAGAACTGTGGGATGCTCTGGGTGGGAAGGGACCCCAAAGCCCACCCAGTGCCACCCCCTGCCATGGGCAGGGACACCTCCCACTGCATCGGGGGCTCCAAGCCCCAGCCAACCTGGCCTTGAGCACCTCCAGGGATGGGGCAGCCACCACTGCTCTGGGCAACCTGGGCCAGGGCCTCCCCACCCTCAGCGTGAGGAATTCCTTCCCAATGCCCGAATTCCAAAGGAGTGCCCAGGAGCCCCTGTCCTTACCCCTGCGGACGCTGCCTTCCCGCCGTGCCCCGGCAGCGCCTCCAGCTCCGGCTCAGATGCTTCGCTGAGCGCCGCCTCGCTACCCTCCTCCTCCTGTAGCATCACCTCCTTGGAGGGCACGAAGTCGGCGTCCCGCGCGGAGTCGTCGCTGTCCACGTCCTCCTCCTTCCTCCTCCGGCTCCGACGCCTCTTCTGGCTCTGCTCGGGCTCCGGGGTCCCCTCGGTGGGCGCTGGGGGCTGGCACGCGGTCGTCAGCTCCTCCGCCAGCTCCTGCAGGTACAGCAGAGCCCTGGCACCCCAGAGCCGTCCCGAGGTGAGCAGAGCGACAGCACGGGGGTCATCCTGCCCGGACAGACAGACGCAGCCCTTCGGCTCGGGCTCCAGGTGAGGAATCTCTCCAGCCGGGCTGTGGCAGAGCCTGCGTGGATGCACTGCCAGGATCCAGCCAGGATGCCCTGCCCACCCTCGGGATCCAGCCGGGACCCCCTGCCCACTCCCGGGATCCCCCCGCCCAACCCCCGGATCCAGCTGGAACCTGGTCCCACCCCGAGGACCCCTTGCCCGTTGCAGGGATGGGGACACGGGGACCCCCCGAGATCCCTTGCACCCTCAGGGCTCCGCGGCCACTCGGAGGGCACGGGCGGTGCTGGAGACGTTTCCAGAGGTGCTGGAGTGCACAGGATCCTCTTGGGAGCCCCAAGCAGCTTCTCCCAGCTCTGCCAGGGACCAAGGAGCCTCCTTCCCGCCAGCCCCCGTTGCAGGTGAGCACAGCTTCGGCTGCCACCGCTGCCCACCCACCGCGCTCTGGCATGCCAACGCGTTCCCCCAAGCGGGACAGGACCATCCCGCAATGCAGGACGAATCCTTGAGGAGAGACCCTGGGACCCTAAGGAACTGCAGCGTCTCCCTGCCCGCCCACCCTGCCCAGGGTGCCCGCACCCCAACGCCCATTGTCCCACTCCTTACATTTTGGCTGCCCTCCTCTTGGGCCGCGCTCCGGGTGGGTGCTCCGGCCGCTCGGCTGCCTCGCTGCCCCCCAGCGCCGGGCACTCCAGGTCCTGCGAGAGCTTCAGCAACAGCATCTCTGCCTTGGGCTTCCGACCGCGCTTCCCAGGGGTCCTGGGGGGCAGCGCGGATCCGTTCGCTGGTGCCTGCGAGGGCTCCCCATGCCACACTGCGCCGCGCCCGCTGGCGTTGCACCCAGGGTTTGGGTTACGGGTGGCTTTTTGGCAGGATGTGGTGGTTTCGTCCCCTTCCTCCGGAGCATCTGTGTCTCCCAGCGGTGACGATGCCCCTGGACGAGGGAACAACGTGGAGTCAGGGAAGGGAACTCCTGACACCAAAAATGCTGGCAAATTGACTCTTTCAGGCTCTTTCTGCGGGTGCAGCCAGCGCCGCCCATTACTGAAGCCACGAGGGAACGGCTGCCAGTCCTGGGACACGAGATGTTGCGCCACGCGGGTGGATTTCCCCTCCGGTCCCGGCAGATTCTGTTGATTTCCAAGCAATAATCTTAATTTTATTCTGAATTTCACAGCAGGCAAATCGCTGCTCGCTGGGGCTTTGGATCCGGCTCCTGGCGCGGCAGAGTTACGGCGTAAAGACAGTGAAACGGTTAAATTGAGTTTCAGTGAAAATATATTAAATTAGCAGATTTAGCAGCACCGAAAACGCCAAAAAATCAACCTTCCCAGACCCAATTCAGGGTTGCAGCGGCTCCTTTACGGCAGCGCCGGGCACGACGGAGCGATTCCATCGATCCTGAGATGCGAGCTGGGACAGAGGTTTCCCGCTCGCACACAATGACAGATTTTCCCACCAATCCCTGCAGATTCTGTAATTCCCAAGGGCTTAATTTTAATTTTGCCAAAATCCCCGCTCGCTGCGGCTTCGGAGCCACCTCCGACCTCGCGTTCCGACACGTAAAGGAGCGAGCGGAGCAGGAGCCGCATCTGCCCCGCACGGACCGGGGCCGCGCCGAACACGGAATATTATCACATTGCTTTGAATAATATCTGGGAAAACCTGTCTGAATTAAACCCCTGCTCTCAGAGGGATGCTCTGACTGAGGTGAAATTCAGCAATTAGAATATTAATTCCATACAAAACGACGTCTACTTTATCTTATAATCAAAATATCCCACTTTTCGTAAAATTAACTGTTCTTGGTCTGTTCCCACCGCCCACGGGCACCACCGGGTACCGGGCGCATCAGAGCTCGGGCACCGGGGGTGCTGCAAATCCAAGCTCCCGGGGTTTGTGAGTGAAAAAGGGCGGGGGGGGGAAATGGGATTGGGGGGTTCTGAGGGGAAAAGAGAGGTTTTAGGGGTTTATGAGGAGAAAAAGTAGGAGTGAGTTCGTGAGGGAAAAAATGAGTTTAGGGGAGGGAAAAAGTTTGGGGTTGGGGGAGGTTTTAGGGAGTTTGTTAATGAAAACGTGGGGGGGAGAAGTAGGGGTTGGGGGGGAAAAAGTGGGGGGGGGGAGGGGAAAGTGGGGGGGGGGAAGTGGGGGGGGGAAGTGGGGGGGGGAAGTGGGGGGGGGGAAGTGGGGGGGGGGGAAGTGGGGGGGGGGGAAGTGGGGGGGGAGCTGGGGGGTTGGGGGGAATTTTGAGGAGAAAAGGGCAGCAGAGTTTTGAGTGGGGAAAAGGGGGGTTTCGGGGTTGAGAGGGAAATGAGGAGTGAAGAGAAGTTTTAAGGAGAAAAGAGGTAAGATTGGGAAAAAGGGGGTTGAGGAGGTTTGGGGGTGGGAGGGAAATGGAGCAGAGGGGGAGGGGGTACAGAGGGAATTCGGGGGTGTGGGGGTTGAGGGGAAATTGGGGGGGGAAAGGGGGTGCATAAAGGGGGTGCAATTAAGGGAGGTGGGGGAATGGGGGGTGCAGGGAAAGGAGGAGGAGGGGGTGGGGAAATTGAGGAGGGGGAAGGGGACACAAAAAGAGGGGGAGCGGGGGTGCAGGGAAAGGGGGGAGAAGGGGGTGGGAGGAATCGGGAAGGTGACAAAGGTGCAAAAAGGGGGGGGCGCAGGGAGAGTGGGAGGAGGGACAGAGGAGGACGGGGTGGGGCAAATTAGGGAGGGGGCTCGGGGTGCAGGAGGGGGTGGGGGTGCGGGCAGGTGCTGAGGGGGCTCAGGGTGCAGGAAGGGGCTCAGGTACAGGAGGGGCTGCAGGACGGGGGTGTGGGGACAGGAGGGGGTGCAGGAGGGGGGAGGGGATACAAGAGGGGGCTCAGGTGCGGGAGGAGGTGCGGGGCGCGGGGGGGGGAGCTCAAGACGGGGTGCAGAGGGGTCTCCGGTGCAGGAGGGGGTGGGGTTCGGGTCTCACCCTCCCGGCTGCGGCTCCGGTCGCTCGCGGTGGGCGCCGCCCCCCGCCCCGAGCGGCCCCGGCAGCGCTGCCCGCGGGGGGAGGGGGTCGCCATGCGGGGGGTGCGGTGGGCCGGGCCGGGCCGCTCCGCCGGTACCGGATGGGGCGGGGGGCGCGTGGTGATGGCGTCACGGCCGGGAACGTCACTGCCGGGGGGCGGGGGCACCGCGGGGGCGGGGCGGGAGCCCCTGTATTGGAGCCACGGGGGAGCGCCCCCCCTCCCTCCCGGCCCCGGGGCACGAGAGGCTTCCCCCGCGCGCCACGCGGGTGGATTTTCCCTCCGGTCCCGGCAGATTCCGTTAATTTCCGAGCAATAATCTTAATTTTATTCTGAACTTCACCGCAGCCAAATCCCCGCTCGCTGCGGCCTCGGAGCCGCCTCCGGCCTCGCGTTCCGACACGGAAAGGAGCGAGCGGAGCAGGAGCCGCATCTGCCCCGCACGGACCGGGGCCGCGCCGAACACGGGGCGTGGGCGCTGCCCGGGGGACAAAGGGGCTGCGAAAGCGCTGGCTGGAGAAAGAGCTTGCTCTGAATCCCCTCTCGAGGTGCGTCTGAGCGTCCCAAACCGCCGTTACTGACGGGAAAACCGCCTCCGCTTCAACATCAACCCGAACGCTCAGTTCTCTGTAAGGGTATCAAAACACCCCAGCCACCAGCGGCACCGGGAACCTTGGAGCTGCGATTCGCAAACCTGGTGCGGCAACCACTACCTACCCCCACTTGTACAGAGCTCTACTTTTGCACCGCGAGAGCCAGGGGAGAGCGCGAACGCAGTCCCCCACTACCACAAATTATGCAGTCGAGTTTCCCGCATTTGGGGAAATCGCAGGGGTCAGCACACCCGGAGTGCAAGGGATGAGCCTCGCCCTGGGAAAACCACCTGCCTGATCATGGTGTCTCCCCTGCCAGGTAAGTATGAGCTCTCACCCCCGCCCCGCGCCACCCCCGCCGACCCACTCGCTCCCAAGTCACGGAGACCCCGAGCCCAGACACCCATGCACGCAACAGCCCTTCTGTCTGTCCTCCTCCCCGCTGTGCGGCCCCCAGCGCCCCCGCAGAGCCTCCGCCCCGCTCGCGGCCGGCGGTGCCGTGCGTGGATGTGTCCCGTGGTGCCCCGCGCGGAGTCTTATTTGCATGGACACGCCCCTTACCTTGCTCTCCCCGCCAGACCCCGCCCCCTGCCTGCTACAAGTAGCTCTGGCGGCAGCGGCGCGATTTGCATGGCCCCGCCTCCTCCCGGGAGACCCCGCCCTCTCCCGTCCGGCTTTGCGCAGGCCCCGCCCCCTGGCGGCGCGCGCACTCCCTCCGCCGCTCACCGTCCGTGGTGGCAAAGGGGGCGGGGCCTGTAGGGAGCTGGGCGTGCCCATGCAAATCGCGCTGCTGCCGGCAGAGCCGCTCGTAGCAGGCGGGGAGAGGGAGGGGTCTGGGGGGAGGACGTGTCCATGCAAATAAGACTCGCGCGGGGCACCACGGCACACATCCACGCACGGCACCGCCGGCCGCGAGCGGGGCGGGCGCTGATGGGCGCTGCGGGGAGGCACAGTAGGGCGGAGAACTCGCAGAGAGGGCTGTTGGGTGCATGGGTGTCTGGGCTCGGGGTCTCCGTTGACTTAGGAGCGAGTGGGTCGGCGGGGGTAGCGCGGGACGGGGGGTGAGAACTCATACTTACCTGGCAGGGGAGACACCATGATCAGGCAGGTGGTTTTCCAGGGCGAGGCTCATCCCTTGCACTCCGGGTGTGCTGACCCCTGCGATTTCCCCAAATGCGGGAAACTCGACTGCATAATTTGTGGTAGTGGGGGACTGCGTTCGCGCTCTCCCTGGCTCTCGCGGTGGAAGAACAGACTTGACAGTGCCGGTCAGCTTCGGAGTGTGTTTGTGTTGGTAAGAAGCGGCCGCGGTGGGGCCAGAAACGCCTGCCCGCGGAGAGCGGCGCCCGGGGAGAGCCCAGAGCCCTTCCCGGACCCCCCCGACAGGAGCGGCGCCTCTCGCACCGCACCCCGAGAAGAGCAGAATGGAGCCCCCGGTGTGGTGCCACACGCCCCCACCTCTGCTCAGGGGGCACCGCAGGTCGGACGCTGTGCTGGACCCCTGGGAGCAGCCCTGGCACCCCGGGATGCTGCACGCTCGGGCGGTCCTGGGCTCCCCAGCAGGAACCGCGCTCACGCGGCTGCCGGAGCCGCGTCCAGGGCCACCACGGGCCAGCGGCTGCCACCGCGGCGTCCCCGTTCCCGCAGGGTGAGCCCAGGGAAGCTTCTTGCCGGGAGCGCGAGGGCAGCAGCGCCAGCGTCCCCGAGGGAAGCGCAGCACGGGCGCCGCGGTGCCACGGGGCGCAGGGCTCGCGCCGCAGCACGGAAGGACCGGGCGCTCCGGGGGTCCTGGTTCATTGGTGTCCGCGCTGCCCCGGGCTGCGCTCCCGGCGCGGCCGAAGGCGGCACCGAAACCGAGGCGAATCGAGTCCCCCAGACCCGCTCGGGACGGCAGAAAGCGGCTCCTTTGTGGCGGCGCCGGGCGAGAAGGACCGAGGCCACCGGTCCCGAGACACGGAGTTCCCTCTCGCGGGTGCATTCTCCCCCCAGATCCCGGCACCCCCAAGGGCTCGGTTCAAGCTCTTGCACCCAACTTCACCGCAGCCAAAGCCCCGCTCGCTGCGGCCTCGGAGCCGCCTCCGGCCTCGCGTTCCGACACGGAAAGGAGCGAGCGGAGCAGGAGCCGCATCTGCCCCGCACGGACCGGGGCCGCGCCGAACACGGGGCGTGGGCGCTGCCCGGGGGACAAAAGGGCTGCGAAAGCGCTGGCTGAAGAAACGCGGCGGCCCCAGCCCGGGACGTTCCCCGTTTCTCCGTCACCGCCCGGTTCCCGTCCTGCGCTTGGAACCGCTGCCCGGGAGCTTGGAAGGAGCAATGGGAATGGAATGAGGAGGAAGTGCTTTGCACCCCCTTTATTTACTACAAACAGCCCGAGACGCAGAGACCCGGTAGCACCTCCCAACACCTCGACACCCGCCCAGGGGTGCGGGCACTCAATGTCCCCACAGACACCCCGACACCAATAACCCGGGACCCCCCGCGGTGCCCCCTGAGCAGAGGTGGGGGGCGTGTGGCACCACACCGGGGGCTCCATTCTGCTCTCCTCGGGGTGCGGTGCGAGAGGCGCCGCTCCTGTCGGGGGGGTCCGGGAAGGGCTCTGGGCTCTCCCTGGGCGCCGCTCTCCGCGGGCAGGCGTTTCTGGCCCCACCGCGGCCGCTTCTTACCAACACAAACACACTCCGAAGCTGACCGGCACTGTCAAGTCTGTTCTTCCACCGCGAGAGCCAGGGGAGAGCGCGAACGCAGTCCCCCACTACCACAAATTATGCAGTCGAGTTTCCCGCATTTGGGGAAATCGCAGGGGTCAGCACACCCGGAGTGCAAGGGATGAGCCTCGCCCTGGGAAAACCACCTGCCTGATCATGGTGTCTCCCCTGCCAGGTAAGTATGAGTTTCTTCTCCCGCCTCGCGCAGCCCACGCCGCCCCTCTCACTCCTAAGTCACGGTGATCGCAAATACAACTACTACTCCCCACCCACACACACGCACCAGTTCCTCCGCTCCACTCCCGGTTCTGTTGCCCCCCAGCGCCCATCAGCAGCCGGTGTTACTGTATGGTTGTGTGCCGTGGTGCCCCGCGCGGTGTCTTATTTGCATGAACACGCCCCCTTTCTTTGCGCTCCCCGCCTGCTACGGCGGCTCTGCCGGCAGCACCACGTGGCCCCGCCCAACTCCCACGAGGCCCCGCCCCTTCACCAGTCCTCCACCCTATCGGCTCTGCCGCCAGCTCCGCGATTTGCTTAGCCCCACCCCTCGCGTTCCCGTTGTGCTCCGCTGGGTCCTAGTGCCGGGTCCTGTCCCGGTGTCCCTGAGCCCTCCGCCCCCCCGGGGCTCCCGGCGCGGTGGGAGCTCCCACCACCACACCCCGCGTACCGGCTCCCCGTAGCGGCCCGCGCTGCCCCAGTGAGAAATCGAGAGGGCACACGGGGAGGGGGCTGCAGGCTTTATTCATCGGCAACGGTGAGCCCCCCACACCCCAAGGGCCCCCCTGTACCCAGAGACCCCCAATGCCCGGGGACCCCTGCACCCTGAGCCCCTTTCATCCATGCCTGCCCCATCCAGAGCCCCTTGCTCTTAGGGGACCCCACACCCAGGGACACACTGCACCCAGGGACCCCCCTGTGTCCTGTCCCCCTGCACCCAGAGCACCCAGAGACCCCCCCCCGCCCCCAGCCAAGGATCTCAGCAGCCAGGTCTGCACCCAGGGACCCACTTTATCCAGAGACCCCTGCAACCAGGGACCCCCCCACACCCAGGGACCCCCTGCATCCATACCTCCCTGCAACCAGGGACTCCCCTGCATCCTGAGCCCCTCCATGCAGGGACCCCCACACCCTGAGCACCCAGCACCCCCTGATCTCAGACCTCTTGCACCCAGGGTCCACTGCACCCTGAGTTCCAGCGTCTAGGAACCCCTGAGCCAACACCCCTCCCACCCCCAGGACCCCAGTATCCCCCCCAGCTAAACCTCCCCCGCCCCGTTCAGGGGGTGCTGGCCTTGCGGCGCTGGGTGCCCCAGAGCAGCAGTGCCAGGCCCAGAGTGATGGCACCGAGGGTGCCTCCGAACAGCAGTGAGGGGAAGGTGCCCTGTGGGGGGAGGCAGCAGTGAGTGGCACAGCCCCACCCCACCTCCCGGGGGGGCTCAGGGGGTCCCCTCCTCACCTCGCGCAGGCACTTGTACCCGTGGAAGGGGCTCTGGCAGCGGCACAACACCATGCCGGGGCCATCGGGCACGCAGGCGGAATTCTCGGGGCACAGCCAAGCTGGTGGTGCAGAGGGGGGGTGGGTCAGCACAGCACCAGCACACTCACCCCCCTGCCCTAGGACCCCCCACCTCCCCGAGCCCCCCAGTACCGAGCTCCCTGGAACCGTTGCAGGGGTTCCGCTGGCCCTGGCACAGGCGGCTGCGCCCCAGAGGTGTCACTGTGTCCCACGCGCCGCTGCCACCGGGGCAATCCAGAGCCAGGGGCACAGCGCTGCAGAAAGGAGCTCAGCACAGCGCAGGATTGGACACCCAGCCCCCTCCCCAGCACCGCATTGGACCTGAACCCCCACCCCGGTAGCACTTTGCAACCCGTACCCCCTCCCCAGCCCCGCATGGGACTCTGAACCCCCTCCCCAGCCCCCCATGGGGCCCCGAGCCCCCTCCCCAGCCCCGCATGGGACTCTGAACTCCCCTCCCCAGCCCCCCATGGGGCCCCGAGCCCCCTCCCCAGCCCCGCATGGGACTCTGAACCCCCTCCCCAGCCCCTCATGGGGCCCCGAGCCCCCTCCCCAGCCCTGCATGGGACTCTGAACTCCCCTCCCCAGCCCCCCATGGGACCCCGAGCCCCCTCCCCAGCCCTGCATGGAACCCCCAGCCCCCACACTCACAGCTGCTGCAGGTCGGTGAAGCCCCCCAAGGAGCCATCGGGCAGGGCCGTCAGGGGGTTCTCGGTCAGGTCCCTAAAACACCACGACCCATGGACCCCCCAGCACCGCCCAGGGGTCCTCAGGGCTGGGACAGGATGGGATCCCCTCTCTGCACCCCATCAGCACCCGTGGCCAGGCTGCACCCCGGGGGAACCCCAAAAGGGATAGGGTACGGGGAGGGCAAGGAGGTGTCAGAGGTCATGGGGTGGGGGTTGGGTGGGATGTTGGGATGCTGGGGCTGTTGGGGTGCTGTGGGCATCCAGGCACAGTGCGGGTGCTGGGGGGGTCTGGGGTCCTGCTGGGGGTGCTGGGGGGCACTGGGAAGGCAGGGATACTGGGGGGGGGCAGGTCTGGGCACAGTGAGGAAGGGGACTGGGGCAGGGGGCCCATGGGGGGAGGTTCCACCAGCCTCCCCCAGCCCCATGTCCCTGAATGGCCCAGTCCCTGGTGGGGGGCTCTGGGGGGTCCCCAGGACTCACAGGACGATGGCAGCTGAGGCCTCATCCAGCCCCGGGGGGAGGGAGCGCAGGGAGCAGTTGCTCAGGTCCAGCCTGGAGGGGGCAGTGGTTGGGGGGGGGGACATCGCATCCCATCCTGTGCCCCCCCCTTACCCCCCAAATCCCCTTGTCACCCCTCAGACCCCCACCCTGTGTGCCCCCTTCCTCCCTTGTGCCTGGCATCCCCTGTGCCTGGCACCCCCTACCCCCCCATTATGTGCCCCCCATGTGTCCCACACCCCCCTGCACCCCCACATCTACCCCGGCACCCTCACCTTGTGTGCCCCCCACACCCCCCATCCTGTGCCCCCTTGTCCCCCTCTCCCTTGTGACCCCCCACACTCCCATCCTGTGCTGCCTCGTGTCCCCTCACACACCCTTGTCACCCCCTGTGCCCCCACCCTGTGCCCCTTTGCTCTGTCACCCCTCAGACCCTCACCTTGTGTGCCCCCCCAAACTCCCTGTCACCCCCTGCCCCCCATCCTGTGCCCCCCCCCGGTACCTGACACCCCAGCACCCCCAAACCTAGGCCCGGCCCCCCAAGCACCCCCTCGGCCCGTACCCCCGGACCCGCTGGGGGGGGGCGCCCCGCTCCCGGCAGCAGCGCCCCCAGATCTCGGTGTCACCCCGGGAGGCGCAGAATTGGGCCACGAGGGAGCCGTTCTGGGGGGGGCCCGGGCAGCGCCCACAAACCTGCGGGGGATGTGTGTGTGTGTCATGGGGGATGGGCAGCACTGGGACCCCCGGACCCGGCACCCTCTGAACCCCAGAACCCCCCAAAATCACGTCCCAGGCACCCCAAGACCTCTGGCACCCCCGAAGCCCCCCGATTCCTGTCCCTCCACACCCCCTGACCCCCGGGGACCCCAAGACCCCCGGCACCCCAAGACGCCCCGCTCAAGCCCCTCGTCCTACCCCTGACACCTCCCACCTCGGGCACCCCGGCCCCACCTGGGGGTTCCACCTGGACCCCCCCAGCACCCCAAGATCCCCCGGCGCTTGTGTCCGGGGCACCCTGAACCGCAGCCCCCTCGTCCCCCGGTGTCCCCCCCTCACCGCCGCGGCTCTGGGGGACCCGGGCAGGAGGAGCAGGAGGAGAAAGATAGCGGTGAAGGCGCCCATGGCCCGATCGAGCCCCCCGCCCCCCTCCCCTCCCTCACGGGCTGTTCCGGCACCGCCCCCCCCCAACCGGTGCCAGTGCGCCCCCTGGCGGAACGGAGGGGGCGGCACCGCGGGGGACCCGACTCCCGACACCCCCAGTCGGAACAGACCGCCATTGCCCAGCCCCTCCCCCAAAGCTCCCCCAGTCCCGGGACCGCACCCCCCCTAAAGCTCCCCCTATTCCACCCCTCAGAGCCAGACACCGCCCACCCCCCCTTTCGGAGCCTCCTTCGGGTCCGCCCCCCTCCCGCTCACCAGGGCGTGACGACCCGACCCCCCGGCGCCGCTGACGTCATCACGGCGCGCTGGTTCCGGGCGGAAGCGGCGCCGCGGGTGGTTCTGCCCGTCCATGACGTCATAATCGGGCGCCGCCCCCCGGAGCCCGAAGCTGCTGCACGTGAGCGGCGGAGCCGCTGCCGGTGAGCGAGAAACCGGGACCGGCCGGGCCTCAAGGTCATCCCGGGCTGGGGGCAACGGGGGCATGGGCATCAGGAGCACCGAGAAGAGGACGGAACAGGGGTTGGGGGCACCGGGGGGGGAGAGAGGCAGGGTCTGGGGGCACCGGGGAGAGAGGGGCAGGGGCTGGGGGCACCGGGGGGGGAGAGGGGCAGGGTCTGAGGGCACCGGAGGGGGGAGAGCGGCAAGGACTGGGGGCACCGGGGCTGAGTGGCAGCACCTGGAGCGAGGGCACAGGGTGACAAGGAAGTGCGAGACGGGGTCAATGGGGACAGGAGAGCCGGGCCTCACCAGGGGCACCGGGACAGGAGGAAGCACAGGGCAGGGACTGGGGACGCTGGGGAGCAGGGGGGTCCTGGGGGATGTGGGGAGCAAAACTGGGGCTGGGGGACACGGGGACTTGAGGGGGGGCTCAGGGATACTGGGGGGTGGCGAGGCTGGGGGCACTGGGAGGGGCTCAGGGGACAAGGGGGGGGCTCAGCGCCACGGGGGGGCATAAGAATGATGGGGGGGGGATCAAGGACACCGAAGGGGGGGCTGAGGGCCACCGAGGGGCTCAGAGGCACCGGGGGGGACGGGACTTGGGGACAGTGGGGGGGCTCAGGGTCACCGGGGACGCTGGGGGTAGGGAGCTCGGGGGTACCAGGGGATGTGGAGAAGGGGGGCACTGGAGGGCGGGTGGTGTTCAGTGGCACTGGGGACGCTGGGGGGGAGGGGGGGGCGTGGGGGCACGAGGGGATGGGAGGTTTCAGGGACACCACGGGGGGGGACACACACAGTGCTTGGGGGCACTGGGGGCACCGGGGGGAGGGAGACACGGGACACTCAAGGACACTGGGGGACGGGGTCGGAGGCTCAGGGACTCGGGGGGGTGGTCTCAGGGCCACCGGGGAGAGGGATTCAGGGACATTGGTGGCACCAGGTGGGGGCTCAGGGACACTGGGGGACAGGGAGGCTGAGAGCACCGAGATGCTCAGGGATGCGGGGAGGGGCCTCAAGGACGTGGAGGAGGTCAAGGCCGGGGGGGCTGTGTGCCGTGCTGCGGGTGCCTTGTGTTTGGTCTGGGTGTCAGGGTGACCTCGGCCCCCCAGGTGCCAGCGCTGCCCTCTCACCCCCTTTCCCGGCCCAAGCCCCATTCCTGCCCTACAGTGGGGGAGGGCAGCCTAATCCCCCCACTCCCTGCCCCACAGCATGGGGGGGCAGCCTAATCCCCCTGAGAATGTCTGGTACCCCCATTCCAATGGGGATCGCGGTGGGCACTGTGCCAGCCCCCCAACACGAGCAGCCCCCTGCCCCATGGCTGCCCACCATGCTGCCCACCACGCTGCCCCACAACACGGCAATGGGAGGGGGGGGGTCCTGAGCATCCCCTGCCGCCCTGGCACTCCCCGCCCCGCTCCCCACTGCTGCCTGGTAGAACCGGGGGGAGGTCTCTGCCCATGCCCCCTGATCTCCACAGCCCCCCATGGTGCCCCACAGCTGCCCCACAGCACGGCAATGGGTGGGGCCCCAAGTATCCTGTACCCCCTGCCCCCCTGGCACTACCCCTCGATCCCCACAGCCCCCCATGCTGCCCCACAGCACAACAATGGGGGGACCATCTGCCCCCCTGGCACTGTCCCCCCCTCCATCACCATGCTGCCCCCCTTGCTGCCCCACAGAGGCTCCTCAGGCATCCCGTGCCCCCTGCCCCCCCAATCCCCACGTTGCCCCATGGCATTGCAATGGGGGTGGCCTCTGCACCCTGTACCCCCTGCCCTCCTGGCTCTGCCACCCCTGCTGCCCCCAGCCCCCCATGGCCCCCCACATTGCTGCAATGGGGGGCCCTCTGCACCCTGTACCCCCTCTACCCCCCTGGCACAGCTCCCCGCAATCCCTGGCAGAGCAGAGTGGGGCTCTCTACCCATTGTCCCCACAGCTCCTGGCCGCTGTCCATCCGTCTGCCTGGCCCAGCCTGTCCGTGTGTCCTGGGGGGGCTGGTCCTGCAGGGTGCGCAGCTGCTGTGGCACTGGGTGGGGGCTGTGCCAGCCTCGGGGAGGCTGTTGGTGCCAGGGCTGGGGTGGTTGTGCCACACTTGGCTCGTGCACCCGCGGCCACTCTGCCAGGCTTGGCAGGGCCGTGCAACGCCAGGGTGGTTGGGTTGGGTCGGGTCAGGTTGGGTTGGGTTTGTCTGGACCAGACGGTGCTGGAGCTGGACTGGTCCTGGCGTGGTTGGTTGGGTTTGGCCAGGCCAGACGATGCCAGAGCTGGGCTGGTGCTGCAGGCTCGGCAGTGCCCGGCAGTTGGGTCATGTTGGGTTGGGTTGGATTGGGCTGGGCCAGATGATGCTGGAGCTGAGCTGGTTCTTCGGGCCTGGAAGGGCTGCAGGATGCTGGGCAGGGGGGGTTGGGTTGGGTGTGACTGGACCAGGTGATGCTGGAGCTGAGCCGGTGCTGCGGGCTTGGTGGTGCCAGGATGGTTGGGTCACGTTGGATTGGGCTGGCCCAGGTGACGCTGGTGCTCCCAGCTCAGTGAGGCCACTGGCCTTGAACACCTCCAGGGATGGGGCAGCCACCGCTGCTCTGGGCAACCTGGGACAGGGCCTCCCCACCCTCACAGCAAAACATTTCTCCCCAAGATCTCATCTCAGTCTGGGCTGGGAGCGCCCATCGCCGGCTTCTGTGGAGCTTCTCCTCCCCCAGCACCCCATGTCCTTCTCCTCACGGCTGCTCCCAATCCCATCGTCCCCATTCTGTGTTGATACCGGGGGTTGCCCCAACCTTGCCCTTGGCCTTGTTGAACCTCAAGAGGTTCCCGCAGCCCCACTTCTCCAGCCTGTCCAGGTCCCTCTGGATCCCATCCCGTCCCTCTGGATGGATGCCCTCTTGTCCCTCTGGACACCCTCCTGTGCCCTCTGGTTGGCACCTTGTTCCTCTCGATGCCCTCTTGTCCCTCTGGTTGGCACCCTGTCCCTCTGGTTGGACACCCTCTCATCCACTCTGGATGCCCTCCCGTCCAGCGTTGCCAGCCGTGTGGCACAGCTCGGTGTCATCGCCCAACTGGCTGAAGGTGCCCTTGCTCACCGGTCCCAGTCAGAACTCAGTTACTGGTCAGAGTCTTCCCAGGACTGGCACACACAGGGTTAACGCGCGCTGCCTGCGCCCCTGGGGGTTGGGAATCTCTGCCAGGGGGAGATTTTGCAATAAGTGAAGGAATTCAGGTGAGAGATTAAGAGCTGGGGCACCTCCTGTACTGGGATGGACTGGGAGGGCTGTGGGGGTCCAGCCTGGGGGGGAGAAGGCTGTGGGGAGACCTTAGAGCAGCTCCCAGTGCTGACAGGGCTCCAGGAAAGCTGGGAGGGCTTTTTCCAAGGGCCTGGAGTGATGGGACGAGGGGGAACGGCTTTGAACTGGGAGGGGGGTTGAGATTGGACACTGGGGAGAAATTCTTCACCGTGAGGGTGTGAAGCCCTGTCCCAGGTTTCCCAGAGCAGTGGTGGCTGCCCCATCCCTGGAGGTGTTGAAGGCCAGGCTGGATGGGGCTTGGAGCCCCCTGATCCAGTGGGAGGTGTCCCTGCCCATGGCAGGGGTGGTACTGGGTGGGCTGTGAGGTCCCTTCCTGCCCGACCCGTTCCGTGGTTCTGAGTCAGTTAGAGATGTGCTGGGTGGCTCTTGGTGAGGAAGAACCAGGGACTCCGTTGGGTTGGCTTGGGTTTGGCTGGGCCGAGCAGTGCTGGAGCTGCGGGCTTGGTGGGGCCGTCCCTCACTGCGGCAGCCGTGTTGGGTTTGGCCATGGGGCAGGTTCTGCCGTGTTGGGTTTGGCCGTGGGGTCGGTTCTGCCGTGTTGGGTTTGGCAGTGGGGTTGGGGTGGGTTCTGCCGTGTTGGGTTTGGCTGTGGGGTCGGGGTTGGTTCTGCCATGTTGGCTTTGGCCATGGGGTTGGTTCTGCTGTGTTGGGTTTGGCCGTGGGGTCGGGGTGGGTTCTGCCGTGTGTGGTTTGGCCGTGGGGTCGGGGTGGGTTCTGCCGTGTGTGGTTTGGCCGTGGGGTCGGTTCTGCCGTGTTGGGTTTGGCCGTGGGGTTGGGGTGGGTTCTGCCGTGTGCGGTTTGGCCGTGGGGTCGGTTCTGCCGTGTTGGGTTTGGCCGTGGGGTTGGGGTGGGTTCTGCCGTGTGTGGTTTGGCCGTGGGGTCGGTTCTGCCGTGTTGGGTTTGGCCGTGGGGTTGGTTCTCCCAAGATCTCGGATGTGCCTGTTTTGCCTCGGTGCCCTTGGCATCGGCGCCGGTTGCCGTCAGCGGGTGCGGGGGTGGGTGCAGGGGTGGCCACCACGGTGCCAAGCCCAGCCCAGAGGGAGGAGAAGGGTTGAGGGAGGGTCCGGGTCCCTCCTGGCGTCCCAGGTCTTGGAGGCAGTAAAGGTCCTTGTGGTGTTCTCCCTGACCACTGGGTCTGTCCTGGCGCAGAGTGGCGATGCCAGCCGGGACGTGGATGCGCTCATGACGCCGCTGAGCTGCAGGTGGGGCGGTGGTGGCTCGGGTGGCACGGCGGGCACCGGCAACGTGGGCCATGGAGTTCTCGGCGCTGGACTACAGCATCTTCGCGCTGCTGCTGGTGCTCTCGTCGGGCATCGGGCTCTTCCATGCGCTGAGCGGCGGCCGGCAGCGCACAGTGCAGGAGTTCCTGCTCGCCAACCGTGACATGGGCTGTGTGCCTGTCGCCCTGTCCCTGCTCGCCACCTTCCAGTCAGCCGTGGCCATCCTGGGCGTCCCGGCCGAGATCTACCGCTTTGGCACCGAGTACTGGTTCCTGGGCTGCTCCTACCTGCTGGGGCTGCTGGTGCCCGCCCACGTCTTCATCCCCGTCTTCTACCGCCTGCGCATCACCAGCACCTATGAGGTGAGTGCCAGGAGCTCCGGGATGGCACCTGGTTCCTGGTCCCTCACCACCCTGTGCCCCCTTCCCAGTGCCCATCTCATCCCCTGTCCCACTGCACTGCCTCGGGGGGGCACACGGGGGGACGCGACAAAGCCCAGGGTCTCCAGGACGAACTGGTGGAACCTGGCAGGGCTCCAGCTCCAAGTCCCTCACCACCGTGTGCCCCCTTCCCAGTGCCCATCCCACCCCCTGTCCCACTGCGCTGCTGCAGGTGTGACACGGGGGGAGGGGGGGGACACACACAGGGCCCCCCCCCAGCCCAAGCCCCCGTGCCCCTGACCCGCCCTGTGCCCACAGTACCTGGAGCTGCGATTCAACAAGACCGTGCGCATCTTTGGCACCGTCACCTTCATCTTCCAGATGGTGGGGGGGGGCACGGGGGGGGGGCACAGGGGGCTGAGGGGACACATGGAGGGGAAACACGCGGGGGAGGGAAGGGGCTGGGGGGACATGGGGGTGGCATCGGGGGGGCACAGGGGGTTGGGGGATCACACGGGGGAGTGCGGGGGGGTCACAGGGGGCTGGGGAGGAGGTTGGAGTGGAGGAGATGTGGGAGTTGGGAGGGACGTGGGGGGGCACGAGGGGGATGTGGGGGTGGGGGATGCAGGGGGCACAGGGGGACATGGGGGGGGGCACAGGGGTCACGTGAGGGGGATGCAGGGGGGCACAGGGGGGCATGGGGGTCTGGGGGGCACGGGGCAAAGGGGTGACATGAGGGGGGCATGGGCGGCTGGGGGGGCACAAGGAACAAAGGGGGGACACAAGGGGGTTGGGGGGTATGCAGGGGGCACAGAGGGGGACACTGGGGGGCACAGGGGGGTCGCAGGGGTGTGGGGGCCGTGAGGCCAGGCTGGCTGGTGGCTGCAGCCCCGCTGTGCCCGCAGGTGATCTACATGGGGGTGGTGCTGTATGCACCGGCGCTGGCACTGAACGCAGGTACAGGGGTGGTGTGGGGCGCGGGACCCCCTCCTGCGCGGGCACGGGCGCTGCCCAGCTGCTCCATGGCCTCTGCTGCTTCCAGTGACCGGCTTTGACCTCTGGAGCGCCGTGCTCACCATGGGGCTGGTCTGCACCCTCTACACCACCCTGGTGAGGCTCGCGGGCACGGGCACGGGGGTGGGCACCCTCTGTGGTGAGGGTGCCACCGCTACAGGGATGGTGCCACCACCGCAGTCACAGTGCCACCACCATGGGGATGCTGATGGGGATGGTGCGAGTACCGTGATGATGGTGATGGTACCACCCCCACGGTGATGGTGCTGTGCATCCAGGATGGTGAGGCTGGTGGCACCATGGGCACGGGGGGTGGGGATGGGCACCCTTCATGCACGATGGGGATGGTGCCATGTCTCCACTGCGGTGATGGTGCCACCACAATGGTGATGGTGCCATGCTTCCACCGTGGGGACAGTGATGGTGCCACCACCACGGTGACGGTGCTGTGCCTGCACCATGGTGGTGGCGGTGGTGCTGGTGGGCATGCGGTGCCCGCAGCGTGGTGACGGCACGGCGGTGTCCCGGCAGGGCGGGCTGAAGGCTGTCATCTGGACCGACGTGTTCCAGACGCTGGTGATGCTGGCGGGGCAGGTGGCCGTCATCGTGGTGGGTGCTGGGCGCGTGGGTGGCATCGCCCACGTGTGGCACTTGGCGCAGCGCGAGGGGAAGATCGCTGGCATTGAGTGAGTTGCGTGGGGCTGGGGACCCCCCACCCGTGGCACGGGGAGCAGTGGGGAGGGTCTGGTATGGGGGAGAGGCACCCTGGAATGGAGGGGGGGTGCTTTTGCCACCCCCTTCCCGTGCCACCCCCTTCCCATGCCACGGGGTGCCAGCGTGTGACCCCATTTCAGCCCCTTCGCAGTCTGGACCCCAACCCCTCCCAGTGGCACAACTTGGGGTGACTGGGATGGGGATCTGGGCGGGGGGACCCTGACACAGTGTGAGGGGGCTGTTCCTGTCACTCCTTTCCCATGCCACCCCATTCCAATGCCAAGGGGCACCAGTGTGACCCCAACCCCACCCCCTCCACAGCCTGGACCCCAACCCCTCCCAGTGGCACAACCTGGGGTGACTGGGATCAGGAGGGGAACCTGGGTTGGAGGGGAGGGACCATGGCATGGTGTGAGAGGGCCATGCCAGGGGGTGCCAGGTGTGTGACCCTGTCTCTGTCCCCTCCGCAGCCTGGACCCCGACCCGTTCGAGCGCCACACGTTCTGGACGCTGGCATTTGGGGGGGTGTTCATGATGCTGTCGCTGTACGGCGTCAACCAGGCGCAGGTGCAGCGGTACCTGAGCGCCCGCAGTGAGCGCCATGCCAAGCTGTGAGTGGGGTGCCAGGGGGGTGGGGGTCCTGCCGGGGGACTGGGGCAGCTGGGGGGCTGCAGGGAGCGCGAGACCAATCTGTGAGTGCGGTGGGGGTTTCGGTGAGGCTGGGGGTCCCGCTGTGGCGTGAGCCCCGTGCCCACACTCTATGCCCCCCAGGTCGTGCTACGCCGTGTTCCCATGCCAGCAGCTCGTGCTCTGCCTCAGCTGCCTCACCGGCCTCGTGATGTTCGTGTACGACCGGCAGCACCCGCTGGCACCTGCCCACCGCCCCGGTTCCCCTGACCAGGTGGGTACAGGGACACCCCGCATCCCCCCTCCCCAGGGACCGCTGCCCGTGCCCCCGGCCCCACACGGTGCCCGCTGCCCCCAGCTCGTGCTGTTCTTTGTGATGGACGTGCTGCGCGACCTCCCCGGGCTGCCCGGGCTCTTCGTCGCCTGCCTCTTCAGCGGCTCGCTCAGGTGAGGGGGGGGCTCTGGGGGGTGTTGGGGGCTGGGTGGGCCCTGCTGAGCCCCCCCGTCCCCCCCCCAGCACCATCTCATCCGCCTTCAACTCCTTGGCCACCGTCACCATGGAGGACCTGGTGCGCCCGCACTGGCCGGGGCTCTCCGAGACGCGGGCAACCAGGCTCTCCAAGCTGCTGGGTGAGTGGGGGGGCAGGGGACCCCCCCTTGCGCCAGAGTGACCCCCCTGGCGCAAGTGACCCCCCCTCCTCTCCTCTCCCTGCTGGGTGAAAGGGGGGGGGGGGGAGGGGTCCTTGTTGTTATGGGGGTTCCAGGGGGGTCCCTGTTGGTTCAGGGGGTCCCTGTCGGTTTGGGGGTGCTGGGGGGTCCCTGTCTGTTCAAGGGGGTCCTTGTTTTGGGGGTTCCGGAGGGGGGTCCCTGTCTCTTTGGGGGGGTTGCGGGGGTATCCTCCCCCGTGACCTCCCCTCACCCGCAGCGCTGGCGTACGGGCTGCTGTGCCTGGGCATGGCCTACGTCTCCTCCATGCTGGGCCCGGTGCTGCAGGTAAGGGGGGGTGGCACCCCTGAGACCCCCCCCCCAGCGCTGGGGGGGTGGGGGTCCCTGTGCTGAGCGTCCCCCCCGCCCCCCCCAGGCCGCCATCAGCATCTTTGGGATGGTGGGGGGGCCCCTGCTCGGGCTTTTCTGCCTCGGGATGTTCTTCCCCTGCGCCAACCCCACGGTGAGGGGGGCAGAGGAGGGGGGATATGGAATTGGGGGGGGCATGGAATGGGGGGCACGGATTGGGGGGACAAGGAATGGTGGGCACGGAATGGGGGGGATATGGAATGGGGGAGCACGGAATGGGGGGGCACGGGGTGGGGGAGCACAGGGTGGGGGGGCACAGAATGGGGGGGCATGGGTGGGGTATGGGGGGGGTGTCACTGAGCTGGCAGAGGGAGCAGGGACAGAGACTGGAGTGGGGGGGGCAGTGCTGAGGGGGCACAGACCCTGGGAGGGGGTGGAGGGGGCAATGCTGAGGTGTGTCCTGGTCTCCCCCCCCTGCCCAGGGCATGGAGGGGGCAATGTTGGAGTCCCCCCTCCCCAGGGTGCCATTGTGGGGGCGGGGCAGTTTGGGGGGGGTCCCCTCACCCTGTGCCCCCTAGGGAGCCGTGGGGGGTTCAGTGGGGGAGTCCCCTCACCCTGTGCCCCCTAGGGAGCCATGGGGGGTTCAGTGCGGGGGTCCCCTCACCCTGTGCCCCCCAGGGAGCCGTGGGGGGTTCAGTGGAGGGGTCCCCTCACCCTGTGCCCCCCCAGGGAGCCGTGGCGGGGCTACTGGCGGGGCTGGCCATGGCATTCTGGGTGGGCATCGGGGGGTTCCTGCGCAGTGCGGGGGGGGGCTGGGGGGGCTGCAGGGACACACCCCCCCAACAGCACCGCCGTCCCCCCCCCCGGGCAACCTCACCGCCCAAGTGGCCACCACCCTACTGGCCCCCACAGGCCCCCCCAGGTGAGTGGGATGGGGGGGGGGGCACTGGGGAGGTTGTGGGATGGGGTGAGTGGGGGGTGGGAGGTGGGGGTGTCAGGCTCCCCACCCCTCGTGTGTCCCCCCCCCGATGGGGGCTGCAGTGCTTCTATATCCTCTCCTCCCTGGGGGGGTGCTGGGGGGGTGTGGGGGCCTATGGGGTGGCATGGAGAGCTGTGGGGTGGCACGGGGGGAGGCAGAGGTGACCCCCATCCCCGTGCCCCCCACCCCCTGATGCCCCCCTCCCGCCCCCCCCCAGGGGGCTGCAGCGCTTCTACAGCCTCTCCTACCTGTGGTACAGCGCCCACAACTCCACCACCACCATCATGGTGGGGGTCCTGGTCAGCCTGCTTACAGGTCAGTGTTAGGGAGCTGGGGGGGTCCCGGGGTGCCCCTCACCCCCTCCCATCCTCAACCCTCTGCCCCCCCCCCCCCCCCCAGGGCCCACGCCGCCCCACGCCGTGGACCCCCGCACCATCTCACCGCTGCTGCCCCGCCTGCTGTGCTGTCTGCCCCCCCGGTGCCGCCGGCGGCTCTGCCCCGGGGGGGGCAACCCCCCCCAGGTAAGGGACCCCCACATTGCCCCCCTGCCCCCACATCGCTCCCCCTGTCCCCCCCCACTGCCTCTCCTGCCCTCCCATTCTGCCCCCTTAAACCCCCCCCTGCCCCCCCCATTCTTGGTGGCCCCCTATGTTCCTGCTACCTCCCCCATTCTGGTGCCCCCCCCCATTCCTGGTGCCCCCCCCCCCCCCCCATTGCTCCCTCTGCCCCACGCTTTTTTTCTTGGTGGACACCCCCCCTCCATGTTCTTGCTGCCCCCTCGGTTTTGGTGCCCTCCCTCCCTTGCTCCCCTTGTCCCCCCTCTTCCTGGTCCTTGTCCCCCCCTATTCTTGGTGCCACACCCCATGCCCATCCTTCTCTCTCTGCCCCCCCACTCCTGTGACCCCCCATTGCTCCCTCTGCCCCCTGCTTCTGATGCCCCCCCTCTGTGTGTCCCCCAGGATGCCGAAGACCACACGGAGGCAGGGGTGAAGCCCAAGGGGGGGGTTCCCAATGGCCTGGCCCCCCCCAGCCTGGGCTCCCCCGGGCACCACGAGGAGGAGGGGGGAGGGGACGAAGGCCAGGGCTACGTCCGTACGGCGGGGGCCCCCACGTATTCCCTACAGGAGACCTCCTTCTGACACCCCCCCCCAAAAAATGGGGGTCCTGGCCCCCCCAGCAGCACCAAAGCCCGGGGAGGGGGAACTGGGTCCCTTTGGGGGGCCTGGGTCCCAATCCCCACCCCCCCTCCAGTCTGGGTCCCTGTCAGGGGACACACACACACCTCAGTCCTTCTTGGGGAGGGGGTCTGGGTCTCTTTGGGGGGGGGGTCAGTCCCTACTGGGGGGACCTGGGTGGGGGTGCTGAGTCCTGGGTCCCAATCCCCGCCCCCCAGTCTGGGTCCCTGCTGGGAGGATCCCAGGGTGGGGGGGTCCTGGGTCCCAGGGGGGGAGGGGAATATCCTGGGTTATTGCCAGGGGGATCCGAGTCTCTGTTGGGGGTGGTTCTGGGTCCCCTGGGGGGGGGTGACCTGGCGCTCCCCACAGCTCTCAGCCCCCCCCCCCCCCCCAGCCCTCCGGCTGCTGCTGCTGCCCCAGGGGGACTCTGGGACCACAAATGGGGAGGAGGCAAGTGGTGCCCCCCCAGCCATGTGCCTTACAGACACCCCCCCCAGTCTCGGTGCCCCCCAATAAATGGTTCTGGACTGCAGACGTTTTGACCTCCCCCCCCCCCCCCCCCGCCCCAAAGCCCCTCCCGACGACCACTGCCTCCTCCCCCCATGCAGGCCCCTCCCTCCCGGGATCTCCCTCCACGCAGCCTCCTCCCCACTTGCGCCCCCCCCCCGGAGCCCTCCCCACCGACCCTCGGGACACCCCCGAAGCCCCTCCCAAACGGGATCCCCCTTCGTCCCCCCCCCGCCCTCCCCCATCCCCCCCAACCGCGACCCACGTAGCCCCCTTCCCCCCACTCTCCGGGACTCCCCCCCAACACCCCACACATCAAAGTCCCCCTGACCGCTCCCCACGTAGCCCCGCCCCTCCCGGCCGCCTGCTCACAGCCCCCCCCCCCCCGCCACGCAGCCCCCTCCCCGCCGACCTTTGGGGCCGCCCGACGCAGCCCCTTCCCGTCGCAGGGGTCCCCTTTCCCAGACAACCCGGGGCCCCCCCACTGGGCAGCCCCTCCCCCGCCCCCCTTGACCGACCCCCAGGCTCTGCTCTCTCCCCACTGGGGGCGGGGCTCTGGCTGAGGGGGCGGGCTCTGAGGGGGCGGTACTAGAGCGGGGGGCGTGGCCGAAGCAGCGGGGGCGGGCTCTGACGGGGCGGTACTAGAACAGCGGGGGCGTGGCCGGAGCAGCGGGGGTGGGCTCTGACTGGGCGGTACTAGAACAGCGAGGCGGGGCCGGAGCAGCGGGGGCGGGGCTTGTGCGTTGCGGGGCGCGCGTACGTGGCGCTGCGTGGTGACGCAGGGGCACGTAGGCGGACGCAGGCAGCCATGGCGCCGCGGCCGGCTGAGCTGTACCGGGCGCCGTTCCCGCTTTACACCGTGCGGCTGCACCCGCGGAGAGCGATCGCCATCACCGCCGGCGGGGGCGGTGCCGCCAAGACCGGCATCCGCAACGGCGTGGTGCGGGGGGGGGCGGTGTGTGAGGGAGGGGCTGGAGCCGGGGGGCGGAGCTGGGGCGGGGGCGGGAGGGCTCGGCTGCCCTGGGGTGGAAGGAGAGGGGGAGGCGGGGGACAAGAGGGGCCCGGCTGCTATGGGGTGGGGGCGCTTGGGGGTCGAGGGGGACTGCGGGCCAAGGAGGGCTCTGCTGCCGTGGGGTTCAGGGGGGGCAGGGCCCGGGCGTCCCCGCTGCCGAGGGGTGAGGGGGGCAGGAGAGGCTGGGAGCCAAGGGGGACCCGGCTGGTGCGGGGTGGTGGGGAGGGGCAGGGGCCTGGGGGGGAGCTGAAGCAAGGAGGGACCGGCTGCTCTGGAGTGGGAGCTGAGGCCCAGGCCGTGTCTGTGGGCCGAGGGGGGTGCAGGGTCAGGGGCTGCAGGCCCAAGCATGGGGGGCTGGGGCCAGAGGGGGCCCAGGTGCCGTGGGGGCAGGGAGTGAGGTGACCTGGAGAGTCGGGGACTGCAGGGGGCCCTAGGAAAGGAATGGGGGCTGTGGGGTGGGGAATGAGGCAGTGAGGGGGCTGGGGGCAGAAGGGGTCCCTGGGCAGGGCCGTGCTGCAGTACGGGCAGGTGCTGATGCTGCTGCTGTCCTGCAGCATTTCCTGCAGCTGGAGCGCATCGGGGGGCGGCTCAGCGCCTCCCTGCTCCATTCCCATGACACCGAGACCCGCGCCACCATGACCATGGCACTGGCCGATGACTTCATCGCTGCAGGGCAGGACGCCAGCTGCCACATCCTGCGCTTCAGCGTGCATGCGCCCGACACCAGCGGTGCCACAGCCAGCCGCAATGGTGAGTCCTGCACTCCTGGGAGCTTTGGGGACAGTGCAAACCTGAGGGAATGTGACAGGGCTGCAGGGTCCCCTGCCTGACCACTGTCACCACATCAGGGCTGCAGGGTCTCCTGCCAGCCCGGTGTCACCAGGTCAGGGCTGCGGGGTTCCCTGGTAGCCTGGTGTTGCGGCGCTGTGTCATCGCTCCATGTGCCACAGGCAGCGGGGAGAAGGGGCTGCGGAAGCGGAAGGGCGGCAGTGCGGCGGGACAGGCCGACACGCAGAGCCAGGCGAGCGAGGTGACAGTGGAGAGCCTGCACAGCGTCCGCACTGACTTTAGCCCCGACGCCCTGCAGAAGGCTGTGCGTTTCAATGCCGACGGCTCCCTGCTCGTCACCGGTGGCGCCGACGGCTTCCTGCGCCTCTGGGAGGTGAGCACGGTGCGCTGTGCTGGGCTGACGGTACCGTGTGGCTGCAGGGAAGGTCAGGCTGTGGCAGTGCCAGAGCAGTGCCCACAGTTTCGTAATGCTTCCCAGTGCTTCCTCTTTCTTTCCGACACTGTTCCCTTCTTCCTGACACCTTCCTGTCTTCCCAACACTTCCTCCATCTCCTTTCACAATGCCGTCGTCCCCCCTCCTTCTTTGTGATGCTTGCTCCCTCCTCACGACGCCTTCCCCTCTTTCCAGCACTTTTGCAACGCTGTCCTCTTCCTTGGCAACACTTCCTTCTTTTTCCCAACACTTTCTTCCTGACGCCGTCCCCTTCTTCCCGATGCTTCCCGATGCCGGTCCTCTTCTTTGTGACACTTCCTTCTGCTTTCCAACTTCCTGATGCCATCTCTTTCTTCCCAACGCCTTTCCCCTCCTCTGCAACGCTGTTCCCCTCGTCCTGACAGTTTCCTCCTTCCTGACAGTTTCCCCCTTCTTCTTGATGCTTCCTCTCTCTTCCTGACACTTCTTCCTTCTTCCTGGTGATTCCTTTTCATTCTGCAACCCTGTTCCCCCTCCTTTCACGATGATGTCCCCCTTCTTCCTGACTCCTTTTCCTTCCCGGTGCTTTCTCTTCTTTTTTCCCAGTGCGTCCCCCTCTTTCCGCCTTCCCAACACCATTCGCCTCTTCCCAACTTCCTCACTTCCCAATGGCTTCCTTTTTCTTCCTGACACTTTTCCCTTCTTCCTGATGCTTCCTCCATTCTTCCACGACACCACTCCTTCTCCTTTCACAAGGGTTCCTCCTCCTTATGTGATGCTGTTGTCCTCTTCCCAACACCTTCGCCTCCTTCCTGACACCTTCTCCTTCTTCCTGACGCCTTCTCTCTTCCCAATGCTTCTCCCTTCTTCCCAATTCTTTTCCTTCCCCTTCTTCCCGATGCTTCCCTCATCTCCTTCCACGATGCCCTCGTCCCCGGTCCTTTCACGATGCTTCCTCCTCATCCCGTGACACTGTCTCCCCTTCCCCTTCTGCAACGCCGTCCCCTTCCCAATGCCTTCCCTGCCCTCCCAGTTTCCCAGTATGAAGAAGACCCTGGAGTTCCAAGCCCACGCCGGGGAGATCGAGGACATCGCGCTGGGCCCCGATGACAAGGTGAGCGCTGTGCGGCTCGGTGGCCCCGCGGGCCGAGCCGCCCTTGGACGCGGGCGCTCTCTCTGGCGCAGGTGGTGACGGCGGGCCGGGACTTCCAGTGCTGCGTGTGGCAGCGGGACCAGCTGGTGACGGGGCTGCGCTGGAACGAGAACCTGCCTGGTGTTCCCGACAAGGCGTACCGCTACCAGGCGTGCCAGTGAGTGCCACCGCGTGGGGTTTGGCCTCGCCACAGGCTGAGCACGGTCTGGGGTGCATGGAGCCTCCCCGGGTGACGGATCCAGGTGCAGATTTTGGGGTGGGAGCAGGGAGATGGGCAGGGTACCGGGATGCGGTGCTGCCCGCAGGCTCCGGCGCAGCATGTGCTGTTGTGGCGCAGGTTCGGGGCGGTGGAGGACGACGCGGGTGCGCTGCGGCTCTACACGGTGCAGGTGCCGCACAAGCGGGAGCGCCGCCCGCCACCCTGCTACCTCACCAAGTGGGATGGCAAGAGCTTCCTGCCGCTGCTCACACGGCCCTGCGGCACCGAGGCCATCTCCTGCCTCTCCGTCAGGTATCGGGGGGTGCGGGGTTGGGGGCTGCGTGGGGCTGGGGGCCGCGCTGACCCCCCTCCTCGCTCCCGCAGCGACTCAGGCACCTTTCTGGGGCTGGGCACTGTCACGGGCTCCGTCGCCATCCACATCGCCTTCTCCCTGCAGGTGAGCCAGGGTGGGGGGGGTTCCAGGGCGCTGGGGCAGCTCTAAGGGGGCTGTGCGGCCTCAGTGACCCCCCCGTCCTTGTGTGTGTCCCCCCCAGAGACTGTACTACGTGCGGGAGGCACATGGCATCGTGGTGACTGACGTGGCCTTCGTCCCCGAGAGCCAGCGCGGGCGGGAGCTGCTGGGGGGCGACGAGGCTGCCATGCTCAGTGTTGCCGTCGACAGCCGCTGCGAGCTGCACGTGCTGCCGCGCCGCCGTGCGTGCCAGGGGTTTGGGGGGCAGTGGGGGCTGAGGGGCTGCTCGGGGCTTTATGGAGGGGCTTATGGGGGGCTGGGGTGCCAAGGGAGCTGCTGGGAGGGACTGGGGGTATACTGAGGAGGTTACAGGGGGCTGCTGGGGGCTTATGGGGGGATGGGGTGTCAGGGGGATGCTGGGGGGTGATCGGGGGGGCTCGCAGAGGTCTGGGGGAGCTGCTCAGGGTGTTTGCAGGGGGCTGGGGGACTGCTGAGAGGGTCCTGAGAGGATGCTGGGGGTCGGGGGGCTGCTGAGGGGCTCACAGGGGGCAGGGGTGCCCTGGTGGTTTCTGGGGGACTGTCGAGCCCCCCCCTCACCCCTCGCCCCCTCCAGGCTCGCTGCCAGTGTGGCTGCTGCTGCCGCTCTGCGCGGGGCTCATCGTGGCCACCATCCTGGTGCTGCGGCTCGCGTGCCCGGGGCTGCTGTAACCAGGCCCCCACTCCAGGAAGGACCCCCTGTGCCAGGATGGACCCGCCGCCCAGCGCCAGGATGGATGCCCCCCACGCCAGGGTGGACCCTCCCACACCAGGATGGACCATCCAGCTCCAGGATGGACCCCCAGCACCTGGACTGGAGCCCCCCTGTGCCAGATTGGACCCCCTGTGCCAGGATGGACCCCCTGCAACCAGACAGGACCACCCTCTGCCAGGACAGACCCCCATGTGCCCAGACAGAAGCCCCCAGCACCAGGATGGACCCCCGAGTGCTGGGACAGGAGGCCCCCTGTGCCAGGACAGACCCCCCCCACACCAGGATGGATCCCCCAGCACCAGACAGGACCCCCTGTGCCAGGATGGATCCTGCAGGGCTGGGATGGACCCCCCCCATGCCAAGATGGACTTCCTGGCACCCAGACAGGACCCCCCTGTGCCAGGATGGACCCCTCAGCTACCGGATCAACCCCCTGGTGCTCGGGGGGAGCAACCGGGGGTCCCACACGAGGCCCCACCCCCTGCAGATGGGGCTGGCGAGGGCAGTCCTGGCAGCCCCCCAAACTGCTGCCATTAAAGCCACAGCGCGATGGCACTGTGACCATCTGTGCCAGGGGGCACCAGGGGCGCTTGGGGACCCCTACCTATCCCATGACCCCACGGCTGGGGGGGTGGTGAGGGGACCCCCCTGAGATTGGAGCCATGGGGGCAGAGGAACCCCCCAGCTTGGGGCCCCCAGGTGGGAGCAGCCCCGGGGCTGGGGGTCGCCATGGGGAGGGGTGGGCATAGGGGGCTGTGCCAGCCCCACAGCGGCTGCCATGCACATGGGGGAGGGGACCCTGTGCTCCCCAGATGGCGGGGGGGGCTTGGGGGTGCAGCCCTCCCTGTATTGCAGCTGGATGGAAACAGAGGCGCGAACCCGGATCCATGTGGTCCCTTTATTGGGGGACAGCACCCCTGGGGTGAGGGAGTCCTGGTGCGCGCTCAGACGATGCCATCGAAGCCCTCACCCACATTTCTTGCCTGCGATGCGGCAGCCGAAGGTGAGGGCATCCTGCAGGCTCCTCCCTGCCAATGGCACCGTGTCAGCCCAGCCTCTGCCAGGCTGACTGTGCAGGCTGTGCCATGGCAATGCTGAACCGTGCCAGGCTGTGCCAAACTATACCATGTCCAGCCTGTGCCAGGTCGTGCTATGGCCATGCCAAACCATGCTGGGCTGTGCCAAGCTGAGCCATGCCAGGCTGTGCCAAACCCTGCCAAGCTGTGCTGTGCCATGCCATGCCAGCTATTCTGTGCTGGGCTGTGCCAGGCTGTACCAGGTCCTGCCAAGCTGTGTGATGGCCACATTGAGCTGAGTTGTGCCAAGCTATGGCAAGCCAAACCGTGCTGTGCCATGGCCATGCTGAGGCAAGCTGTGTCAGGCCATGTCACACAGTGCCATGCTGTGCCACACCATCCATGCTGTGCCATGGCGATGCTGAACCAGGCTGTGTCGTGCCAAGCCATGCTGAGCTGAACCATGGCCATGCCAGGCCAAGCCATACCAGGCCATACCACATTGTGCTATGCTGTGCCATGACCATAGCTGTGCTGAACCATGCCAGGCCGTGCTGAACCATGCCAGACCGTGCCATGCTGCACTGTGCTAAGCCAAGCTGTTCTGTTATGTGCTGTGCCAAGCTATGCCACACTGACTCGTGCTGTGCCATGGCCATGGTGTGCTGTGCCATGTCACACTGTACCAGGATAGATATGGCATGGCCATGCCTGTCCATGCTGTGCCAGGCCAATCTGTGTCATAGCCATACTGAGCTGTGCCAAGCTGAGGCACACTGTGCTATGGCCTTGCCATGCCAGTCCATGCAAGAAATGCCATGGCCAGGCAAAGTTGAGCTGTGCCAGGCTGTACCAAGCTGTGCTGTACCGGACCATGCCGTGCTGTGCCAAGCAAGCCAAGCCATAGCCATGCATGACTTTAGCCATGCCCATGCTGTGCTAAGCCAAGCCACGCTGTGTCAAGATGAGCCAAGCTGTGCTATGCCATGCTGTGCCAAGTCAAGCTGAGCTAGACTGTGCCATGCCGTGCCACCCATGCCCACCTTCGGCAAGGGCAAAGATGACGGCAGCGTTGAAGTGTCGCCAGCACCCAGCGTGTCCACCAGTGCGGGGGCGCGAAGGCATCCGAGTGTAGCAGCTGCCCCTGTGGCCCCAGTGCTGCAGCCCCCGCCTCTGCCCACGCGCAGATCAGGGTGGCACTGGGGGCACAGGGGCCGGGGGGGTCAGGGCGTGTTTGTGGGCAAGGGGCTGGTTTTGGGATGCAAGGAGTGGTTGTGTGTGCAGGGTGGGCCAGGGTGGTTTGGGGTGCAAGGGTGGTTTTGGGTGCAAGGAGTGGTTGTGGGTGCAGGAGTGGGCGCAGGGTGGTTTTGGGGTGCAAGGAGTGGTTGTGGGTGCAGGGGTGTTGTGGGTGGAGGGTGTTTTGGGGTGCAGGGTGTTTGTGAGGTGCAGAGGGACGCAAGGTGGTTTTGGAGTGCGGGGAGTGGTTGTGGGGTGCCGGAGGTGTTTTTGGGGCGCACCGCCCGTACCCCGGCTGCAGCCGCTCCCGCAGCCCCGCAGCGCCTCGGGCGCCGAGCGGAACCCAGGGTGCTGTGCCAGGTCCTTGCTGACGAACACCTGCGGGGGGGCACCCGCTGACCCACGCACCCCGTGACCCCTCGCTGTGCCCCTCAGACACGCCCAGACCCGCTCTGTGTCCTCCACTGTGCCCCTGTCCCCGGTGCCCCCCTGTACGCTGACCCCTCCCCATCCCTGCACCCTCAGCCACGGTGCCCCCCACCCCCCCCCGTGCTTGCCAGCCCAGGACCCCCGGTACCCACTCGCCCCCCCCCCTCGCCAGCCTCAGGCCCCCCCCACGTAGCCCCCCCCACGCTCGCCAGCCCCAGGACCCCCCCCGTAGCCCCCCCTCACCACGCTCGCCAGCCCCAGGACCCCCCCCGGTAGCCCCCCCCTCACCACGCTCGCCAGCCCCAGGACCCCCCCGGGTAGCCCCCCTCTCACTCACGCTCGCCAGCCCCAGGACCCCCCCCCGATAGCCCCTCCCCCGGTAGCCCCCCCCTCTCACACGCTCGCCAGCCCCAGCAGCCCCAGGACCCCCTCCCCCGGTTTCTCCAGCTCCACCGAGGTGCGGATCCGGCGAGCGGGGCTGCGCCCGGTTTGTGCCGCTGCACCCGCTGCAGCATCAGCGCCTGCTCCGAGGGGTTCCGGGCCTGGGGGACCCCCAGGACCCCCGGTCAGCACCCCACCACCCACCCCCCAGGGCGAACCCCACCCACCCAGGTCCCTCTGGGTCAGGGGTCCCCACAGAGGGGTTCCCTCCAGCTCCAGGGTGAACCCCCCACCCAGCACTGGATACAGCGGTCTCCCCACAACCCTACTCCAGGGTCCCCCCCCCAGTTCAGGGTGTCCCTCCCCGCAACCCAGATTCAGGCTCACCCTGCCCCACCCAGGGCCGACCCCCTCCCCAGCCCTGGGGTCCAGGGGTCCCCCCCCACTCCAGCAGGGGTCTCCCCGATTTCAGGGTTCCCCGCAGCCCCAGGGTCAAGGGTGCCCCTGCACCCCAACTCCAAACTCCCCCATTCCCCCCCACCCCCCACCCCGGGATCCCTCTGGTTCCAGGGGTGACCCCTGCGCCACAACCGTGGACTCATTCCCCCGCCCCCCCCCAGCCCTGGGTGCCCCCAGTGCCAGGTGAACCCAGCCCCCAGGGTCCCCCCCAAGCCCCAGTTAGTCCCCCATCCCTGGGTCCCCCCTGGACTCAGGGTCCCCCCCGGCTCGGGGTCCCCCCTGGGCTCACTTCCCAGTGGATCCATTTGTACTGGAGAGGTCGACGCGCTCGAAGTCGCGGGCGGTGACGTCGGGCAAGTTCCTGGGGGGGGGGGGGCAGGTTGGGGGGCACACGGGGACACAAAGACCCCAGCAGGGGCAAAGGGCAGTGGGGGCAGAGGGCACTGTGGCAGCAGCACCCAGGTCAATCATTAACGGGGGCTGGGGGCAAAGGGCACCACCAGGCGATGGAACCCGACGCTGGAGGGGGTGACGATGGCCAACAGCCTTGGGTGGCATCAAAGGGCATGAGCGTGGCCAGCGTGGCCACAGTGAGGGCCACGTGAGGCTGTGGCACCAACACAGCCAAGGAATGCCATCACAGGCATCGCCAGTGTCACACATGGCACAGGTTGTCCCCATGGGCACCCAGAGCTGGAGGGTCAGCAGTGCCCAATGGCCCCGTGTGCCAACACTGGCCACCTGTGCCAGATGATGGCACAGAATGGGCACGGCTGTGGGAATGTCAGCATGCCCCCCCAACAAACCCCTCCCCTCCCCGGTCAGGTTTGGGGGGGCGATGGGATGGAATGGCATGGGGAGGGATGGTATGGGGATGGCACAGCATGGCATGGCACGGGATGGGATGGATGGGATGGGATGGATGGGATGGATGGGATGGGATGGGATGGGGATGATGGGATGGGGATGGGATGGATGGGATGGGATGGATGAGGATGGGGATGGGATGGGATGGAGATGGGATGAGATGGGGATGGGGATGGGAATGGGATGGGGTTGGGGATAGGGAAGGCAATGGGGATGAGGGAGACCACGATGGGGATGGAGATGACGGCAGTGCAATGGAACAAGATGGGGATGATGGCGATGGAGATGGGACGGGTCGCAGGGCCAAGCCCGTCCCTGTCATACGTGTCGTGCAGCAGGATGGTGCGGGAGCCAGTGGCAGTGCTGAGCAGCAGCAGGCGCAGGGCACGTCTCCGCACGGCCTGCATCACCACGTGCGACACGTCGATGCCGCGGCGCGGAAATCAGCCAGCAGGAAACTTGGGGGGGCAGAGAGTGGCGTGAGGGTGCCCTGGCCCCCCCAGCCCCTGGCCCCTCCTCAGCCCCAGTTCCCCCCTCACAACCCGCCTGCCCCCCCAACCTCCCCCAGTCCCTGGTCCCCACCCAAGCCTGTGTCCGTGTGCACCCCTTGTCACCCCCCAGCCCCAATTGCCCCCCAGCCCCAGTCTCCCCACCCCAGCCCCCAGTTTCTACCCACTCGGCCCCAGGTCCCCCCTCCTCTAGACCCAGTTGCCCACCCCCCCAGCCCTGCTGCTCTTCTCGGTGCCCCCCAGCCCTCCTAATCCACCAGTGGCCCAGTGCCCCCCTGTCCCCCCGTGCCCCCCATCCCTCCTCTCCCAGCCCCAGTTGTCCCCCTCCAACACCGGTGCCCCCCCCTCCTCATTCGCCCCCTTCCCCAGCTCACTCGCCCCCGGCCCTGTTCGCCCCCGCTCACTCGTGTTCCCCCCCACGAGCCCCCCCCTCCGGTTCCCCGCCTTCTCCCTTGCTCCCCCTCCCCTCACTCCCCCCCATCACTATCTACCCCTCCCCTGTAGCCCACTCCCTCTCTTCCCCCCGTCCCCTCCTCCCCCACCCCCCCCCGCTCACTCTCCCGCGGGCCCCGGGGCGAGCGCTCCCATGAAGGCGCAGGCGCCCCCAGCAGCGCCAAACGGTGCTCGAGTTGGAGGCGTTCCCGCGCGCTGCCACCGCTGCGACCGGCACCTGCGGGTGGGGGGGAGGTGTCAGCACCGGAGAGCGGGGCACCGGGCGTCCAGACCCGGCGCAGCCCCCCACCCTGGTACCGGGTGTCCGAGTCCTCGACCGGGAAAGCGTCGACCTCGCTGATGATGTCCAGCACACCAGCCCGATGCACAGGATGCGCGCTTGTCCAGGCCCCCCCCCGCCACCACCGCCTCTTCCTCCGCCATCGCGGGGATCGGCACCGGTACCAGCCGCCGATACGGGGTGCGAAGGGCTCGCCCCGCCCGGAGGGCCGCTCCGCCAATCAGAACCGCCCTGCGCCGCGCCCCGCGGGCCGCAGCCAATCAGAGCGCGAGGTTGCTCCGCTCCCGCCAGCGCCGGCACCGCCCACCTAATTCACCCGCCCCGCCTCGCCGTTCGCGGCAGCCAATCAGAGCGCGAGACTGCGCCCCTCCCGCCAGAGCCGGCCCCGCCCCCACGCCCACCTTGCCCGCCAATCAGGGTCGCCCCCTGTTCCGAGCCCGCAGGCGCCGTCAATCAAAGAGCGGAGCCACGCCACTCGGTCTTGCCCGCCCCGCCCCCGCAGTACGCGGCAGCCAATCAAAGCGCGCAGCCTCCTGCACCCAGCTCGGCCCGCCCACCGACCCAGCCCGTCGCGCCCCGTCCGCGGCAGCAGCCAATCAGAGCGCGAAGTCACGCTCACTTAGCTCGGCCCCGCCCACCGGACTCGCCCCGCCTACTGGCTCTCGCCCCGCCCACCAGTGACAATCTCGCCAATCAGGCACCCCTCCGGGCTGTCAATCAAACTTGCGTGACCCCGGCTCCTCCCTCCCACCCGCCCCCCCGTGCCCCCACCAGGGTCGGGGGCTGCCCCACAGCCTCCCCACAGCAATAGATGGGGAGAGGGCGCAGGGAGCAGCCGGAGCCGCGGGTACAAAACCGGTGTCGCCTCTTTATTGGGGGGGGGGGGAGGGGGGGGATGACAGCGTGGGGGGCGGGGGCTGTGAGGGGGTGCTGATAAATAACGGGGGGTGGGGGGTGCGGTCCCGCCGGGAAGGGGGGGTGTGGGGGGCTGCCCCGTGCTGGAGGAGGGTCCCTTAGGGCTCCTAGGTGAATGGGGGGGTCCCACCGGAGTGGGGGTCCTGCAGTAGGGCTGGGCATCCCCAGGGTTCCTTGGTGGGCATGGGGCGAGTGGGGCTTGGGGGTCCCTGGGACCTCTAGGTGTAAATGAGAGCGGGGGGTCCCACTGGGGTGGGGGGTCCCCTGGGGTGGGGGGGGTGTCTGTGGGTCCCTAGAGATTGAGGGTGTGAATGAGGGCGTCCCAGCGGGGTGGGGGATCCCATGGGAGTTTGGGGGGGGTCCCTAGGACCCCTCAGTGTGAATGGGGGGGGGTGTTTCGGGGTCCTCTTGGTATGATTCGGGGGTCCCCCCGGGGTGGGGGTACCAGGGGGGTCTGGGCATCCCCATGGCTCTCAGTGGGCACGGGGGGTGTTTGGGGGTCTCTGGGCTTCCTGGGTGTGAATGGGGGGGGGGTGTCCCACCTTGGTCTGGGGTCCCATGGGGGGGCTTCCCCTGGGGCGGGGGTCCCACGGGGGTCCCTATGGTTCGGGGTAGAGCAGGGCGGCGCTGAAGAGGGTGAGGGGCTCGTCGGGCGCGTGTGCCAGCTGCCCCGACACGAGGTCGATGCAGAGGGTCTCGCCCGCCGCCAGCGGCAGCACGAGGGCGAAGACCCCCAGGGTGCCCGAATTGGGGTGCAGCGCGGCCCCTCGCTCCGTCTCGAGCCCCTCGGGCTGGAACCCCGCCGAGTCGAGGCGCGCGATGCCCAGGTTGGAGCGTGACAGCACGGCCTCCAGTGCTGCCCCCCGAAACCCCGTCAGCACTGCGCTCACCAGGTACCGCCCAGGCACTGGCGCCGTGAACAGCCCTGGGGGGCAACGGGGGGGTCAGCACCCCGGGACCCGAAACTGACACCCCGAAACTGGCACCCCCCAGATCCATCAGTGCAGCCCCAGCCCCACGCCCACCAGTTACCACCTGGGCACCATGAACAGCCCTGGGGGGGCAATGGGGGGGGTCAGCACCCCAAAACTGTGACCCGGGACCCGAAACTGGCACCCTGAAACTGACACCCCGAAACTGGCACCCCAGAATCCATCACTGCATCCCCAGATCCATGAGTGCACCCCCAGCCCTGTGCCCACCAGGTACCACCTGGGCACTGTGAACAGCCCTGGGGGGCAACAGGGGGGGTCAGTGCCCCGAAACTGGGACTGCACTCCTGGATGAACCACTGCCCCCCCAGACCCCCCATCACTTCCCCCCCCCCCAGACCCCCTATCTCTGCCCCCCCAGACCCCCCATCCCTGCAGCCCCATTTCCAGGACAGCCCCCCCGTACTCCCCCTTCCCACGGCCCCACAGCTGCCCCACTGCACCCCCAGCCCAGCCCCCCCACACACCGGTCTCGGGGTCGTAGGCGCCGCCATCGTTGAGCAGGACCTGGTCGAAGGGCACCGTGCCCGGCTCTGCACGCTGGGTGCCCAGGGCGGCCGAGAAGGCGACACGGGGCACGGGCAGCGGCCCCCCCGCATCCCCTGCGCCCCACATCAGGACGGGGGGGGTCAGACCCCTAACCTGGCCCCACAGCCCCCCCGCCCCCCAATCCCAGCCCCCCCCCCTCCAGCTCCCCCCAGTCCCCCCCATGACCCCGGTGCCCCTCACGCCCCCCCAGACGCAATCAGCCCCCCACGAAGCCCCCCCAGTGCCCCCCATCACAGCTCCCCTACTGCCCCCCAGCCCCCCGTGGCCTCCCCAGCCCCCCCCGTACCTTTCTCTCCGGGCATCCCTAGGATGGAAGGGGAGGGGGGGGTTCAGCTGGGACCCCCAGATCCAGGGTGCTGCCCCCCCCAGTGCAGCCCCATGGCTGGGAGGGGGGGGTGGCAGGGGAGGCTCCTTACCGGGTGGGCCCGCGGGGCCACGCTCGCCATCCTTGCCGGGTGGTCCCGAGGGGCCTGGGGGTCCCCGCTCACCGGGGGGCCCGGGGAGGCCTAGGGGGGACATGGGGCCAGAGTGATCCCAGCCCCACAGCCTGAGCCCCCACGTCCCCATGTCCTGTGTCCCCACCCCCTCGCAACCCAGTGCCCCCCAGCCCACCCCCCCTCATCCCTGCACCTCCATGCGCTGCCCCCCCTCTCCCCATCCCTGTGCCCCACACCCCATCCCTGTGCCCCCCATGTCTCTCTCTCCCTGTCCCCCGTCCACATGCCCCCTGTCCTGTCCCTGTGCCCGTGCCCCCCTGTCCCCCTGCCCTGTGCCTGTGTCCCTGTCCCCGTGTCCCCCTGTCTCCATGCCCGTGTCCCCCTGTCCCTGTGCCCGTGCCCCCCTGTGCCCGTGCCCCCCTGTGCCCGTGCGGCACGCACTGTGGCGCTGGCCGAGGCGCAGCACGTCACCACGCAGGAGCTCGAGGCTGGCGTTGATGGCGCTGAGCCGGGGCTGTGCCTGCAGCGCCTTGGCGAGCAGCGCGTCGTGCATGCGGGCGGTGCCGTTGAGGTCGCGCGCGGCCGCCCAGAGTGCAGCCACGTGCCGGCCCAGGCCCTGGCGCACATCGCGCACCGCGCCCGCCACCTCGTCGAGGCGCTCGCAGACGCCCTCCAGCTTGGCGAGCCGGGGTTCGAGGGGCGCCGCACAGGCCCCTGCCCGTGCCAGCTCCCGTGCCAGTGCCTCCAGCCGCTCCTCGCTCTCCGCCTGCCGTGCCGCCGCCGCCGCCGCCGCCTGGTCCAGCTCGGCCACGATGCGGTCGGTGATGGCGCCCAGGTCCCGCTGCCGTGCGTCCTGCTGGTCCAGCTCGTCCTGCAGCCCCTGCACGGTGGCATTCAACGTGCCCAGTGCCACCAGTGCCGCCAGCAGCTCGCCCTGCAGCGCCCGCAGCTCCCAGGCTGAGGTGCCCACGGGCACCCCGAACCCCTCCAGTGGCGGCTCCGACTCCAGCTCCAGCTCCGGCTGCAGCTCCGGCATGGTGGGTCGAGGCTGCGGTTGCAGCCCTGGCACGGTGGGGCGAGGCTGCTGCCCGTGGCACATGGCCGTGCACGCACCCACCTCCTCCCGCAGCTGCTGCAGCTCCCCGGGCGTCAGCGTGGCGCAGGGCTGGGGGCACAAGGGGCTGCTGGCACCCCCCAGCCCAGCCTCCAGCTGCCCGGTGCGGTTGCGGAGCTGTGCCACCTCCTGTGCCAGGGCCGCTCCGACCACCAGCCGCCCTGCCAGCCCTGCCAGCACCTCGTCGTGCTCGCTCAGCTGCCCCTGCAGCACCTGCAGCTCCCCGGCCAGCGCAGCCCCGCTGCCACCCAGCACGCCCAGCTGCCCCTCGGCCGCCTCCAGCCGCTGCCGCAGCTGCCGCAGCTGCGGTTCAAGCTGCACATCGTGTGGTGGCTCGGGGGTGCCAGGACAGCGGGGGCCACAGCGTGCCAGCAGCCCCTCCAGCTCAGCCAGGCGGGCACTGTGCTGGGCACCACTGGCTGCCAGTCCCTCCACTGCCCGGCTGAGGTTGGCAACGCGTCCCGGCAGCGAGCTCGGCCGCTCCTCGGGTGCCCATGGGCCGGCCCGCGAGGCGTTCAGCTGCCCCTCCAGCTCTGCCAGCCGCCGGGCCAGCACCGGCCCCTGCCCCGCGGGCACCGCGGCAGGCAGCGCGGCCACGCGGCGCTCCAGCTCGGCCACGCGGCGCTGCAGCGCATCGGGTGGCGGCGCCGGTGCCAGGCGGCTGCTCAGGCTGCTGAGGTGCTGCTGCACCGTCTCCACCGCCTCGCGGTTGCGCTCGTCCACGGAGCCCACCAGCTTCTCCAGTGCCCGCATGCGCTCGCGGTCTTCATCCACCTGGCGCCGCAACCCCTCGGTGCCCACCGCACATGCCGCACACTCCTCCTGGATCCGCCGCTCCAGTGCGTGCAGTGCAGGCGCAGCCGCCGTGGTCTCCTGGCGCCGCAGGCGGCTTTCCAGCTCCTCCAGGCGCCGCTGCACGTGGCGCAGCGCCTCCCGCAGCTCGGTTGGTGCAGCCGCTGCGTCGCCTGCCTGTCCGTCCTCGACGCCGCTGTCGGCCACGCGGCGCGGCGGCTGCTCCGTCGACTGCTCCTGCCCCGCGCGCAGCTCCTGCACCGCCTCGCTCAGCCGCTGCACCTGCTCCTCCAGCCGCCGCAGCTTCTCCGCGTCCCTGCCGCCTGCACCCGCAAAACACTGTCACCATCGTCATCACCATCACCACCTTCGCCATCGTCACTATCACCACTGTCACTATCACCACTGCCACCACCGCCATCACCATCACCACCATTGCCATTATCACCACCATCATTGTCACCATTGTCACCGCCGTCGCAACCATTACCACCACCATCGCCATTATCACCACTGTCATCACCACCATCGTCACGACCATCGGCCACCATCGCCATTGCCGCCACCATCGTTGCCACCGTCAGAACCAGCACCAGCACCACCGCCACCACCTTTGTCACCATCATCACCATTGCTGCCACTGCCCCTGCCACCACCACCACCATCACCATTGCCACCACCACCATCACCACCATCGTCACAACCGTCGCCACCATCACCATCACTGCCATTGCCATCGTCACCACCATCATTGTCACCACCACCATCGCCACCATTGCCACCGTCACCACTATGGTTGTCACCACCACTGTCACCACCATCAGTGCCACCACATGGCCGCAGCCGCCCCACCCTGGCATTACCTTCACCCCCCAGGCCGCGGAGGGCATTGCCAAAGCCAGAGAGCGTGGGGCGGCCGGGCTGGGGGTGCCCGGTGGGCTCAGGGGCGGCGGGCGCGGGGCCCTCGGTGCAGTCGGGCCCTGAGAAGCCCTGGCAGCAGCGCCAGGCCAGCTCTGACACCGTGCGCTGTGACAGCCGGTAGCGCGGGCGCAGGAAGGTGCGGTACCTGCGGGTGAGAGGGCGTTGCCGCAGCGGGGAGGGACACGCAGGCACAGGCCCCTGCCCGCACCCCTGTCCCAGCAAGCACTGAGCTGTGCTGGCACAGTGGGCTTGGGGCTGGGCAGCTGAACCCTGAACCCTGAACCCCAGTTGTGGCTGGCTCTGGCACACGGGGGGTGCCCTGCCTGGACGCCCCCCCCACACACACACTGCCAGCATCACCCCGAGCCACCCGCATCACCCCGTGCCCTGGCATCACTCTATGCCACCCACATCACCCTGTTCCACCTGTGCCCTGGCACCACCCCGAGCCACCCACATGAGTGGCGTTGGCACTGCAACCAGGCCAGTGCAGCCCCCCCCGGACCCCCCCGGACTCACGCCAGGACGCGTGGGCACTGGAGCTGCCCCCATGGGCATGGCTGCAAATCTGGCTTCACGAAGCTCTCGACGCCATCCTCCACCACGCAGCTCACGCTGCGCGTCACCACGTGGGCACACCAGTTCCTGCGGGAGGGGGGCAGCACCAGCCGGGACCCCTGGCACCACCCGGGCATCACCCCCCACCCAGGCACCTCATCATGAACTGGGACGCTCAACACCATTTGCAACCCCTGGCATGACCCGGGCATCGTCCCCCAACCTGGCACCCCCACCATGAGCCAGGACCCTTGGCACAACCCAGGCATCGTCCTCCACCCCAGCACCCCAGCATGAACTGGGACCCCTGGCAGCCACCAGGCGTCCCCCCCAGCATCCCCTGGTACTCACTGGGACCTCCAGCGTGCACCGGGCATCCCACCCCCGCCCCCCCTCCGGCACAAACCGGGACCCCTGACACGACCCGGGCACTGCCCCCTCCCCAGGCGCCCCCTGGCACGCACTGGGCATTGCCCCCTCCCCGGTCCCCCGGTGCAGGGGGGGCACCGGGTTGGACCCCCCGCCCCGCCCCCTCCCCCGCGGGGGCCCCCGGCGTTCCCGGCAGCCCGGCCGGATTCCAGCTGCTCCCCTGGGGCTGCCGGGAATTCCTGCCCCCCCCCGCCGTCCCATCCCATCCCCCCATCCCATCCCCCCATCCCATCCCTTCCCGCCCCCCCCCTCACCGCCCCCATCCCCCCCCGCCCCCCATCCCCACATCTATGGGACCCTGGGACCCCCCCCCCCGCTCGGGACCGGGGCAGGGGAGCATCGATGGCGGGGGGGGCCCACGGGAAGGGCAGGACCCCCCCCCCGGAGCACAGAGAGTGGCCGGTGCCCGCCCCCGGCCGTGGGGAGGGGTCCCTGTGCCCCCCAGGCCCCATGCCCAGCCCTGTCCGTGCCCACCTGGCGCTGTGGGGCTGGGCTGGGGTCTGGGGGTGCCCGGCCTGCACCCCCCACCCAGGCAACCCTACGGCTGCGCCGGGTCCTGCCCCCCAACCCCGGGCAGCGGTGGGGCAACTGGGGGGGAGCTGGGGGGCAGCTGAGGGGGGAGCTGGGGGGGAACTGGGGGGAAGCTGCGGGGGGAGCTGGGGGGGAGCTGGGGGGCAGCTGGGGGGGAACTGGGGGGCAGCTGGGGGGGAACTGGGGGGAAGCTGGGGGGCAGCCGGGGGGGCTCGGCTCCACCCCACGCGGCCTCACGGCGGTGGCGCTGATGTGGCTGCAGTCGGTGACCCCAACGCAGCATGGGGCCCCCCCGCCCCTGCCCTGACCCACATGGACCTGCTGCCCCATTGCTGCTCCACTGCTGCCGCATCGCAGCCGCCCCACTGCAGCCGGGCTGCAGAGCGCGCGCGTGGATGCCCCAGCAGCCCTGGCACGCGCAGCAGCTCCCACCCTGCGGGGGGCCAGGACCCCCGTCCTGCAGCTGTTCTGCCCCACTGGCGCCAACCTGTCCCCCCCCCACGTGCACCCGCTGTGCCCGCACCCTTCGCCGCGCTGGCCATGCCACGTGCCAGAGTCCAGCCGGTGCTGGTGGCCCTGCGACACCCACACCCCGCGACGCCCCCGCTGCTGCCCACCCCGTCCCGCTGGCTCTTACCTGTTCCGGCGGGCAGCGCCGTGGGTCGCCGTGGGGCCGTGTGGGGCTGCAGCTTGCCCGGTGCCAAGTGGGGCAGCACCCCCGGTGTAGAGGCTGTAGCGGGGGGGGAAGTTGGCGGCCAGGGCTTGGGCGGCCAGGAGGCACGGCCAGAGCCAGGGAGCCATCCCGGGCGGGCACCCGCGCACGGGGCACCTTGGCACCGTTCTGCTTGGGGTCCGTTCAGTTGTTCGGTTCACTTTGGTTCAGTGTGGTTGGTTGGTTTCGTTCGGTTCTTTGGTTCAGTTCGGTTGGGTTGGGTTAGGTTGGGTTGGGTTCGGTTCTTGGATTTGGTCCGGTTCGGTTCGGTTCACTTTGGTTCGTAGGCTCGGACAGGTTCGCTTCTGTTCTTTGCTTCGGTTTGGGTTGGTTCTGTTAAGCGGTTTGGTTTGGTTTGGTTTGGCTCACTTTGGTTCGGTTCCACTTGGTTGTTCGGTTCCGTTCGGTTCGGTCGGTTCTGTTCGGTTCTCGGTTCCGTTTGATTCGGTTCAGCTCCGCTTGGCTTGGTTGGTCGGTTCAGTCCGGTTCACTTCGCTTCGCTTCACTTGGGTTCGGCTGGGCTCGCCGTGGCCCGGCGCCCACGTCGCGGCTCAGGCCCGCGTCCTGTCCCGCTGCGCCCGTCCGTCCGTCCCGCTGCGTCCGTCCGTCTGTCCCGGCTCGGCTCCCCCTGGCCGCCTCTGCCCTCCCCTCGCCGCGCCCCCGCCAGCCCCTGGCGCCGAAGCCGCTCGACGCTGCCTGACTCGGGGTCCCCGGGGCCCCCCGTTTCCTGCGTCCCCCGACCCGCAGCCCCCGCGCTGCCCGCGCCCCCGCACCGGGCACCGCGGCCCCTGCACCAACATCTGCTCCTCGTTAGGCCGCGGCGGGACGGGGCAGCCGAGAGGCCGGGCAGGGGGCCAGGGCCACAGGCGGCCAGCGCGGGCGCAGCGGCGGCTGCCAAGGCCCCCCCGGTCCCCCAGCGCCGGGACCCTCACATGGGCACCCTCGCACCCCAATGCCCACCTGCCACAGTGCCCCCTCACCAACACCCCCAGTGCGGCGACGGAGCCATGTGGCACCGGGACCCTCGCACGGGCACGGCTGCCCCTCGCACCCCGTTCACTGCCCACTATGGTGTCCCCTCCACACCAACCCCCCTGGCACCAAAACCCCCTGGCACTGACACCCTGGCACCGACACCCCAGGTTCCGACACCCCCAGCACTGACATCCCCGGCATTGAATCCCCCGGCATCCCTGGCACCAACACCCCCGGCACCCCCAGCACTGACAACCCGGGCACCGATACCCCTGGCACCCCCAGCACCGACAGCTGTGGCACTGACACCCCTGGCACCAGCACCCCCGGCACCAACACCCCCGGCGCCAACACCCCTGGCACCCCTGGCACCGACACCCCTGGCAACCCCAGCACCGACAGTTGTGGCACTGACACCCCTGGCACCGACACCCCCGGCACCCACACCCCTGGCACCCCCCGCACTGACACCCCCGACATGGCCACGGAGCCACGTGGCACTGGGACCCTTGCCCGGTGCCCCCTCGCACCCCGCTCCCCACCCGCTGCAGTGCCCGTTCTGCACCGACGCTCCCGCAGGGTGCCCGGCTGCTCGCACGGCCGAGGCTTTGCCCTCCCACCATTGCTCCTCACACCCCACTCCCCCCCACGGTGTGGTCGCCCCTGGCATGGGCACCCAGCACGGGCACAGCTCCCTGCGGCACCATGACCCTCGTACGGCCCCCAGCTCCTTGCACGGGCACAGCTGCCCCCTGTGCCCCACTCTGCGTGCCCTGTGGTTCCTGCTCTGCACCGACAGCCCCAGCATGGGCACAGCTCCACGCAGCACCGGGACCCCCCGCGTGGGCACTCTCACACTGGCATGGCTTCTCACACGGCTGCAGCTGCCCCTCACCCCCCGCTTTGTGCCCTCTGTGCCCCCCTCTCTGCACAGACACCCCCAGCACGGGCACCCAGCATGGGCACTCTCTCACAGCCACGGCGGCCCCTGGCACCCCCCCCCCCCCTTGGCGAGGTCCCCGTTCTGCACCAACCCCCGTGGCGCTGCCACCTGGCACGGCTCCACCCAGCACCGGCCCCCCCTGGCACGGGCACTCAGCAAGGCCACGGGGCTGCACCAGGACCCCCGCCCGGGCACGGCCGCCCCCCCTCCTCGCTGCAGCCGCTGTGCCCACCCCACGCCCCCAGCCCACGAGTGCCCAGCTCTGGGTGGCACCGGGCACAGGGACAGGCTGGGTCACGTCCCTGTGGCAGTGGAACCACGGGACCACAGCTGTGCCAGGCACTGCGCCCCCATGTCCCTGTGCCCCCGGTCCCAGTGTCCCTCTGTCCCTGTGCCCCCGTCCCTCTGTCCCTTTGTTCCAGCGTCCCTGTTACCCTGTGTCCTTCTGTCCTAATGTCCTTGTGTCCCTGAGTCCCCCGTCCCTTGTGCCTCTGTCCCAGCGTGCCCGGTCCCCATTTCCCCATGTCCTAATGTGCCCGTGTCCCCCTGTCCCCGTGTCCCTTTGTCCCCTGTCCCCATGTCCCTGTGCAGGGTGCTGAGTCCCTCTGTCCCTATATCACCGTGTCCCCGTGTCCCTATGTCCCCATGTCCTTATGTCCCCCTGTCCCCATATCCCCTTGTTCCAATGTCACCATGCCCACGTGTCCATGTGTCCCCCTGTCCCTCTGTCCCTGTGCTGGGTGCCGAGTCCCTGTGTCCCCATGTGCCCCTGTCCCCCGTCCCATGTCCCCCTGTCTCCCTGTCCCCATGTCCCCGTGTCTCCTGTCCCCATGTCCCCCTGTCCCCTGTCCAGTCTCCGTGTCCCCCGTCCCCGTGTCCCCGTGTCCCCCTGTCCCCTATCCCCGTGTCCCCTGTCCCCCTGTCCCCCTGTCTCCTGTCCCCGTGTCCCCCCGCCCCTCGCACTGGGAATCGGGGTCCCGGCGGCGGCACGGCTTCCCCCGCCCCTCGATGACGTCACACCTCGACACCACCACCGATTACGTCATAACATGGCCCCGGCCCTCGGCGACGTCACACCTTCCCCCGTCCGTTCCAGTGCACCCCATCCCAGTGCATCCCAGAGCATCCCAGTGCAATCCAACCCAGCCCAGCCCAGCCCAGCCCAGCCCAGCCCAGCCCAGCCCAGCCCAGCCCAGCCTGCCCGCCCCTCCCCAGGCCCCGCCCCCTTCGCTCCCGGCCTTTTAGGGAGCCGCGGGCGCTGGAGAAGGTGGGGCTTCTATAATCCCGGAACAGTGACGTCATTGGAGCGTGTCCCGTGCGTCGTGACGTCACGCGCAGCCCCGCCCCCTCCCCGCCGTGCCCCGCGGCCGGAAGCGGCGCTGGGAGACGTGGAGGCCCCGGGAGCGGCAACGTGAGCTGGGGGGGGCTTCGGTACCGGGGGAGGGGACGGGACGGGACGGGACGGGACGGGGCGGGGCGGGGCGGACGGGGTGGTCCTGAGGCTCCAGTACCGGGAGGGGGAGATTCGGGGGGTCCGGTTCCAAGGACCGAGGGGACCGCGAGGGGCCTGGGGTCTGGCCCCAGGGAGGGATGGGGGGGTGACCCCAGGGATACCGGGGGGGGGGGCTGAGGGCCCTGTCTGGGAAGGGGGGGGCGGGGTCCTGTCCTGGGCAGCAAAGGGGGAAGGGGGGGTGATCCTGGGTGAGGAGGGTCCTGTCTCAGAGACGGGGAGCGCATAGGGCCCGCTTTGGGGTCCTGCTGGGATGGGGAGGTCCTGCCCGGTTTGGGGGATCCCCACTGGGATCGGTGGGTCCTGCCCCGTCCTGGGGGTCCCTACTGGGCTGGGGGCTTCCTGCCCCGGTTCGGGGGTCACCGCCGGCGGGTCTGTGCCCGTTCCGGGATGTCAGCCCCCCCCCCCCCCCCCCCCGGCAGGATGATCACGGACGTGCAGCTCGCCATCTTTGCCAACATGCTGGGCGTCTCCCTCTTCCTCCTCGTTGTCCTCTACCACTACGTGGCTGTCAACAACCCCAAGAAGCAGGAATGAGGGGCGTGGAGAGACCGGAACCGGAACCAGTGCTGACACCGCACTGGCACAGCACTCTGTGCCATGCTGCAGCAGGCAGGATGGATCCCCTGGCACGTGGCCACCCCCGCGTCGCTGCCGTGCTGAGACGGGACACCTGGCTTCTTCCAAACCAACTTTAACGGCAACATCGTAATTCACCCCGATCACCCCGAGTGCCCGGTGTGCAGTCTGTGCCGGGGGGGTGGGATGGGGTGAGCGACATTGGCCGGCCCTGGTGCCCTGGAGGGCAACGGCTGCAGCCAGGTGCAGTGCTGGGTCCTCTGGCAGCCGGAGCGTGGTGGGTCTGGGGTCCTGGCACTGCCACGGCCCGGGCTCACACGCAATGGGTCTGTGGTCCAGCCACGGCCTGGGCTTGATGCAGAGTGAGCTGGTGGCAGCTGGTGGGTCTGGGGTCCTTGCAGCGCCGGGACAGCTCTTGGCTGGGGTCTGGTGCCGTTCGCGGGCGCGGAGCAAGGTGAATGGGGTGCTGGTGGTACAGCCTCAGCGCAGCCGGAGAGGAGCGAGGGGCGCCCTGCGCCTGGGGGTTGTGGTGGCACAGTGGCGTGGAGAGGGGCTGGGGGCTGCAGGGCTCAGCCCCTTCCCCAGCACCGGGCACCGCAGCCCTACGTGGGGGGGCAGGGTCTTGTCCTGGCACAGGATTTGTCCCTTGGTGCACGGCCCCGCACCCGAGCTGTCCTGGCACAGCCCTGCTGGACCTGACCCCGCATCAGCCACCAGTGCCCTGGGGGGTTCCGGGGGGACCCTTGTGCCATGGGAGGACCCTGTGCCATGGGGGGACCCCGTGCTGCGGGCGATGCCAGCACCTACTGGGGCTGCTCCGGGGCTCCCGGGAGGTCCTGGTGCTTCAGGAGTGCCTGTGGGAAGCGGGGTTGGGGGGAAGGGAGATGAGGGTCAGGGGGGGCTGTGGGGGTGGTCTGGGGCCCCCCCGGCAGCTGGGGGTCCCACATGTGCCCAGCATGGGAAGAATGTGGGGCTGAGACCCCCCCATCCGTGGGGTCTTGGCCCCACTGCCCCCTGTGCCATGGGCGGTACCTGCAGCGCTGCAGTGCCAGGCTCTCCGGTGCCATGCTCGCCGTCCTGCACTCCCTGTCTAGTGCCAGCGCTTAGCCCTGCGGAGCAAAGGGGGTCAGAGCTCAGCACCACCGAGCTGGGGCATTAGGATCCCAGCCTGCTGTGCCCACTGGTGCCCACTGGTGCCGAGACCCCCAAATGTGGAGCTGTCTCTGCTTTTCACAAGCGCGGAGCGTCCCGAGGTGGAAGGGACCCTCAGGGACTGCCAGGACCAACTCCTGTAGGACAACCCCACCCCTCGCACTGCTGACCAAACGCATCTGCAATATTGCCAGGCTGCTGCCCTGGCAGCTGTGCCAGGGCTCCACCACCCTCTGCGGGAACAACCACTTCCTGATGCCCAACCTACCCCTCCCCTGGCATCTCCCTCAGGAGAGAAAAGCTTGGCGCCTGCTCCTTCTCCCCCAGGACACGGTTGCCCTCTTGGCCACCGCACGGCTGTCTGGGGGTCCACTCGCCCTCAGCCGGAGCCCCCAGCTGGGCAGAGCTGCTGGGAGCACTGGGCCGGCCGGGCATGGGGCCGGGGCTGCTGGTGGGAGCGGGAGCCAAGATGGCAGCCCTGGGCGTGCAGCTCCATCACCGCAGGATGAGGCTGCGGCCGAACACTCCGCTTTGCGCCTGGCAGCGATGGGGAGATGGGGTGGGCAGGGTGGCAGCACCAGGACAAAACACCTGGGGGAGAAGCCAGAAGGGGCAGGCGGTGGCCGGGTGCCCTTCACCCCAAATTGAACAGTTATCCCAGACCAGTGCTCTCCGCATCCTCGAGACCAGCACCCGGGCACGAGTGGTGGCACCAGCGACAATGTCCGGTGCCACGCTGGGAGTGAGCGGAATCGTTCAGTCAGGAAACAGCTTTGAGGTCATCGAGTGTCACTGTCCCTGTCCTCTGCTGCCCGCTCCCCAGTGCCTTGCCCACCTGGGGATGGAGGCCCCTGGCCATGAAATGGGCACCCCCGCCGAGCATGGCATGTCCTTATCGCAACCCTAGAGCTCCATCTGTCTCGCCATGCCCGGGCGGCGTGGCACAGGGGTGCTGAGCTCCACCCAGGATGGAACCACGGCCGTGGCACGGGAAAGGGCAGCACGCCAACGCCCAAGCAAACCACGGTGCCCGTGACAAAGGCAGCGCTGGGAGCCGGAGCGCGGCAGCTGGATGGGAAGGATGGGTCAAGGCTGGGCACAACATCTTCAGCTTGTGCTATCCAACCTCTGCCACATCGCGCCTGCTGCCAGCTTGGCATTCCCAACTCGGCATTCCCAGCATCCCGGCACCACCCGGGGTGGGGAAGCTGTGGGAAGGCACCAAAGCCGTGGGTCAGAGCCTTCCCTGTGCCAACGCGACAGAGCCAGCGCTGCCAGGGCCCTGGCACCTGGAGATGCTGATGCCAGGGATGGGAAAGCAGGGATGGGAGAACCAGGTGCCAGTCCTGGAGCTCTGGCACAGGAGGCAGAACGTTGCTGGTCTGCCCAGTTGTCGCCCGCTTCGGCAGCGAGGATGGCACCAGTGGTGGCTCCTGGCAGCTCTGGAGCCACGGGGCAGAAGGAACAGATGCATGAGGTGCCCAGGAGAATGCCAGCCTTTTATTTCCTCCCAGGGCAAAACATGAACACAAGAGCACGAAGGAACACGAGGAACACCCGTCAGAAAGGCCAGGATCCCTCCCGAGAGCACCAACACAGAGTCCTGGCACCATGGCAGCGCCCAATCCCACCCCTCCGATCTCAGGGCACGGGGATGCTCGGAGCATGGCACTCACAGCCCTGCAGTTCCAGAACCGAGTGGGGTGCCAGCTGCACCCAGTTCCCTCGCCCGGGGTCTGTGGGAGCCACAAGGATCCCCCCGGTATCTCCCAGAGGCTCAGCACCCAGCCCCATGCAGCCCTGATTGGCACTGTGTGCCCGGCTGTGACGGAGCGGAGCCCCTGCCCCACGGCGGAGCACAGTGAGCGCCTGGCACTGGTTCTGCAGCTCCTGCAGCCGGAGCGCAGTGCGGCTGGGCTTGGTGCTGGGAGCTGGTGCCACAGGACAGGATCAGCCCTGCCAGGCAGGACCTGGCACCACCAGACAGGATTGGTCCCTCAGGATAGGACCCAGTGCAGGTCCAAAGTCCCGGTCCGTGCCCGCTTACAGGTCCGCGTGCCCTGCGTGGGTGCCAGGGAAGGGAAGGCACGTTGGTGGATCCCAGGCCTCGGGGATGCCCTGGGAGCAGCTCAGGGAAGTTGAGCAGAGATTTCTCCGTGCTGGCTCCTCCCGTGGTGCCCGTCCCACGCTCTGGCAGTGCCACCTTTCCCGGGAGGCCATGACGGAGAGAGCGGGGCAGGAGGCAGCGGGCACGGGGGCTGCAGAGCGCTGAGCCCCTCGGGTCCTGGGAGAGGCTGTGGCGTCGCCATCCCGACCCAGCCGAGGCTGCTCCGCTAGGGACAGGGCACCCAGGACCCTTCGGAGGGGCCGGGCTGGCATCGCCCACGCTTGTTCCACACAAACCCACTTTCACGAGGTCAAAGTGCCCGGAGAGCTGGCGGGGAGCGTCGCTCAGGGCCGCGGCTCGGCGCAGCGGCTCGGGAGGCACTGGAGCAGGCGCCGCAGCGCCGCCCAGCCCGGCTTACCTGTGCCAGCTGCGGGCGTGGGGCCCTTGGCGGTGCCACGAGTGGGGTCCCCACTGAGGGAGAGGCTGAGCGAGGCTCTGAGCTGCCGCGATGCTCGCCGGCTGCTCCCATCGCTGAAGCTCCCGGCGTGGGCGAGGGCGTCATCGGAGGCCGAGGAGGGGATCTCGCTGCGAGGGGACGAGAACGGGCGGCTCAGCCGGGCTCTGCAGTGACGGGGCACCCTCTGTACCCCATCCCTCCCTGCCGGCTCCGCGCCAGTTGTGCCAAGCAGGAGCTGCAGCCGCAGCCCTGGCACTGTGCGCTGGGTGGCTGTGGCAGCTGGGAGCCCGCTCCAGCCTTTCCAGGGGCTGGGACGCAGCTGGGCGCGGGCGCAGCGTGTCCCGCACCCCATGCCTAGCATTGCCATGGCAGCAGCAGCACCCCTGCAGCCCCAACCCCGTCCCGGTTCGGCCGTGGCGAGGGGGGAGCAGAAGCGACACCACATTCTCCGCAGGCCGGGAGTCGCATCCAGCGGCAGCGGCTGCGCGCCCTGTGCCCGCCACGGCTGCAGCCAAGGGGTGCGAAAGCGGGGAAAGCGCCCTCGGCTGCAGCGGCTGCGGGGGGACTCACGTGGGGCGCATTTATCATCTAGCGGGTGTTTTCCTGCCGCTCCTGCACACTCAGCCCGGCGGATCCCGGCAGATCCCAGCGGATCCTTACGTGCAGCTGCGCGGAGGGGTCCTGGCGCTGCCTCTGCTGCGCGGCGCCTCGGCTGCGCCCCGCATGCTGCGCACGTGCTTCAGCATCCACGCCCGCAGGTTGCCGAGGCTGCTGTGCTCCGAGAGGACGATGCGCGGCCAGGGGTTGCACTCGGCCATGTCCAGCGCGGCCACGGCCACCGCTCTGCCAACCTGCGCGGGTGAGACGCGGCCATCGGGGCAGGAGAATGGGCACCCAAAGGCAAAGGCAACCCCAAATCCCAGGGACACCCACCCCCACCCCCCCGAGCTTGCTCCGGGCTCCAATCGAGCTGCCCGGTGGGAGCTGAGTCGGGAACCCATGGATCCGGGCACCAGGTGCCCCAGACTGCGGCACCATGTGAGTGCCCACCCTGCGCTCCCAGAACCCTGCGTGTCGGCTGCAGTGCAGGATGGGCAGGGAAATTCCGGGGTGGAGGGGACAATCCCTGCTCCTGGGACTGGGGAGCGTTTTGGGGCCGGGGGCAGCGGTCAGAGCAGCCCCGGGTGGCCCCACTGGGATGTGCCAGGAGGTGCCAAGATATGCTGGGATGTGCCAGGATACACCAGGGTGTCCTGGGATGTGCCAGGATGTGTTGGGTTGTGCTGGGATGCGCCAGGATATGCCAAGGGGTTATGGCATGGATGCTGGGAACACCCCATCTCCACACAGCGCCGCAACCCCCCCCGCCACGGACCAGCACGGGTGTTCCTGCAGAAGCAGGGAGAAGGTGCCAGGCTCTCCCACCGCAGTCTCCCTACCTGCTCAAAGAGCTCCACCGTGTATTTGGCAGGGACGGCGGGCGTGGGCGGCGGGCTGGCACGGCCGTTGTCGTGGCATGCCACCGGGATGCTGTTGACAGAGCGGCCGGTGTTGTAGTTGCACTCCAGCGTGTAACTGCGGGCACAAGGAGAACCCCGTCAGCGACACTGCGCCGGGGCTGGGGGCACCCCGGGCATCGGGAGAGGAGCCGGGATGGGGATGGGGCGGGATGGGTTGTGCCAAGCAACACCACAGGCAGAGCCAGGGTGCCCGCAGGATGTGCACCCCGAGAACCTGCAAAGTGACAGCAGGAGAGCGGGACCGGGGAGGGAATTTCATGAACTGGCAAAGCCAAAGCCTTGTGAAGAGACGGGCGCAAGGATGGCATCCAACAGCCCGGCTGCCAAGGCATCTGCCAGGAAGGAGACTTCCTCTGCCTTGGTGTGCGGGCACCATCCTGGCACCCATGGGGGTAACGGACACAGCTCCAGCATCGCAGCCCCAACCACCGCAGCCCAAATCACTGCAGCAATGACCACCGCAGCCCCGACCACGACAGCAATGACTACCACGACTTCAGCCACTGCGGCACCAACCACCATGGCTCCAACCACTGCAGCAATGACCACCGTGGCACCAACCGTCGTGGCTCCCCTCGCTCCCAGCAGCAGCCCCGGATTGGAGCCCTGGTGTGGCGACCCCAGGGTAATGCTGACCTTGCCCCTTAACCACCACAAGGACCCTTTCTCCTGCCCTGGCACCCGCTGGCAGCGCGGGATCCGTCAGGATCGCAGGGATGCATTGGGATGGCTGCGGACACACGACCCTTGCCGGATCAGACTCCGCCCCCGCCGTGGCGCAGCAACACGGTGCCGCGTCTCGGGGGAAAGGAACCAGGGCTCAGAACAGGTGCAGACGCGGTGCTCAGCGATGGTTCGGCCATGGGCAGGGACAGTCGGACCCGAGGATCCCAAAGGTCTTTCCCAACCAACCAATTCCACGATTGCATGCTCAGTGCCGAGATCCGGGCGGCAGTCCTGGAGCACAGGGAGCTCGGAGCTGTCGCCGCGGCGGGGGGAGCGGTGCAGCCACCCAGCCGGACACCCTCACCGGTGCCGACGGAGCTGCCGATGTCCCTGGCAAAGGAAAGGGATCCCGACGGGGGCGAAAAGCCAAACGTCACCCCCTCAGAGCCAGGAGCCACGGCCTTGGCCTCACCTCGATCCCGGGAACCATGGGGTCAGGGAATCGCGGAATTGCTTGGTTGGAAAAGAGCTCTGAGACGGAGGGAAAGGCCATGGTTCCATGGTTCCGTGCAGAAGAGCGGTGCCAGGGCGGTGCGTCCGGGGTATCCCGGGTATCCAGGTGTGCCTACCTGTGGATGATGCCCAGGGCCTTGTAGACAGCCACGCGCCCGCTGCCCTCCTTGGATTGCCCATCCCGCCGGTCCCGCGCGTACATGTTCTTCTCGGAGAAGTTGCAGCCCGAGAAGTCAAAGTGGGGCGAGTTGAGGGAGATGAGTTTGGGGAACAGCATGTTCTCCACCTGGGATGCACGGAGAGGAACACGCGTGACGTCGGGAGCCCACAGCTGCTCCAGCCCTGCCCCTGCCACGCTCCGGGGTCACCAGGCTGAGTCTGTTCCACCCAATCCCAGCCCCTCCCATCCCTGGAGGTGCTCAAGGCCAGGTTGGATGGGGCTTGGAGCCCCCTGATCCAGTGGGAGGTGTCCCTGCCCATGGCAGGGGGTGGCACTGGGTGGGCTGTGAGGTTCCTTCCCACATGAACCCCGTTGGGGTGGGGTTGGCAGTGCCAGGTTCGATGACTCAATGATCTCAGAGGTCTTCTCCAGCCTCAAGGATTCTGTGATTCCCCCAGCCCACCCTGCTCCAAGGGCCGGGAGCGCGGCAGGCGCAGCACCCTCTCCTCACACCCCAGCAGGACCCTGCAGAGGGCACGGAGCACCCCGAGGATGCCACCCTGCCCCGTCCCAGCGCTCACCTGGTCGTTCTCGTTGGCGAAGCTGTTGCCGTACATGAAGCAGCCGCGCTTGGACGCGTGGCCGTGCAGGTCCACGTAGTAGGCGAGGCCGCTGTCCTGGGGCGCGATGGCTTCGGGAAGAGGCGCTGGCGAGGACTTCCCACCGTCCTCCTCCTCCTCCTCCTCCTGGCGCTCAGCACTGCGGCTTGGCGGGATGATGCAGGTGGCACAAGTGGTGCCTGCGGGCACTGCCGAGAGGTCCTGAGCGGGGCAGCGGCGTGTGCTGGCTCGGCAGCCGCTGGGGCAGTTGCGGAGGTTGTTGGTTTTCTCCAGCTCTGAGAGCGCGGCGGCGCGGCGGGCGGGAAGGTTGGCAGGCTTCACGCTGAGGGAGCGCGTGCCCAGCGGACACACGTATGTCCGCCAGTCGGGCACACCGGGCAGGACGCGGCTGTGCACGTGGTGGTAGAGCAGCACCGCCTTGGCGCCGAACACCGCTGGGTGCAGCTCCGCGTCCGGGTTGAGGTACTGGCGGTTCAGGTTGACCCCGCGCGAGTCGGTGCTGAGGAGACACCAACGCTGTCCTTGTGCCGCACAGGCCCTCTTGGAGATCCTCCCCTTCCTCCTGGAGAACCCCCCCGCTCCCTCCTGGAGGTCCCCCCTCCCTCCTGGAGTTCCCCTCTCTTGGAGAACCCCTCACTCTCAGAGAACCCCTCTTTCCTGGAGAAACCCCCCTCTCCTGGAGGAGCTCTTTCTCCCAGAGAACGCCTCTTTCAGAAAATCCCTCTCCCAAAGGATCCCTCTCTTCTGGAGAACCCCCCCTCTCCTGGAGAAACCCCTCTTCCAGAAAATCCGTGTCCTGGAGATCCCCTTTCCCAAAGAACCCCCGTCCCCAGGAGGACCCCGGTCCCTCACCGGTAGTGGCCTCGCACCACGCCGTCGGGGTTCAGCATGGGAATGAGCTTGAAGACGAACATCCTGCGGAGCATCTGGGCGCGGGGGTCCTCCTCGCGCAGGATGAAGTCCAGGAAGCCGTTGAAGACGAAGCTGGAGGGCGTTTCTCCAGGGTGGACCCTGCTGCTCAGGAAGAACACCTGGGGGCAAGCGGAGAGGGATGAGCCTCACCACATCCCTGCCCGCTCCAAGGGCTCATCCGAGCATTCCCTGCACCCAGGGCGGCTCCAAGGCCGTTGAACGGAGCCCAGCACTTGGCTCTGGCCGTGGTGACACCTGTGGTGCCTCCATCCCTCAACACCTCTCCTCCATCCCGCTTGGAGCACGGGTGGTTATCCCTGCGCCAGCCCACGGCCCCCCGCCCAGAGAGACTGGAGCGCGGCGGCCAAGGAGCATCCCTGGGGTCACCGCGAGCGACCCCACAAGAAGGGATTGAGCCCAGCTGCAAGGCTGGCCCAAAGCACCTCTGGACAAGCCCTTCTCCAGGTTGGAGCCCCTCAACTGGAGATGCACTCACGGTAGGCTCCGTGCAGCCGGAATGCACTCACAGGAACCCCTCCCTCGGGACGAGCGGTCTCCAAGCCCCATCCAACCTGGCCTTCAACACCGCCAGGGATGGGGCAGCCACCACTGCTCTGGGAAACCTGGGACAGGGCCTCCCCACCCTCACGGTGAAGAATTTCTCCCCAGTGTCCAATCTCAACCCCCCTCCCAGTTCAAAGCCGTTCCTTCCTCCCGTCACTCCAGGCCCTTGGAAAAAGCCCCCCCAAGCTTTCCTGGAGCCCTGTCAGCACTGGGAGCTGCTCTAAGGTCTCCCCACAGCCTTCTCCCCCCCAGGCTGGACCCCCCTAGCCCTCCCAGTCCGTCCCAGTACAGGAGGTTCTCAATTGTCCCCGTGGCCCCTCTGAGCGCCCCCACCCTTTGGGCCGTGCCCCCCGCGCAGCAAGGGCAGGCACTCACCCTCTTGCCAGCGAAGCGTCGCGGGCGCGCGGTGCCCGTGTCCGGGAAGAGCCCGTGCAGGCGCGGCTCGCGCGCCTCCTGCATCCCGTGGCATGAGGTCACCGTCAGCAGGTCCACGCGGCGCCGGTCCAGCGAGTGGCACAGCAGCTCCCGGTGGTAATACACCGTGTCCAGGGGGCTGCGGGCGGCAGCATCCGTCAGTCTGACCCCGTGTCTGTCACTCTGTCCGTCTGCCAGCCCATCCCCAGGGCTGGCTGCCCATCGGTCCTTCGCTCCATCAGTCCCTCTCCCTGTCAGCCTGTCTGTCCATCCCCTGGCTGTCCATCCATCACTCCAACCCTGCACCCATCACTCTGTCTGTCTGTTGGTCCCTCCCCAGTCCATCCCCAGGGCTGTCTGTCCATCAGTCCTTCCCCATTTCATTCATCTGTCCGTCAGTCCAGCCCCAGTCCCTCCATCAGTCCCTCTCCCTGTCAGATTGTCTGTCCATCTCCAGAGCCGTCTGTCCATCAGTCCCTCCCCAGAGTCATCCATCTGCCTGTCCCCAGAGCAGTCCATCCGTCAGTCTGCCTCTGTCTGTCTGTCCATCTCCAGAGCCATCCATCCATCAGTCTGTCCTCCTCAGAGCTGAGTCTGTCTGTCAGTCCATCCTCCAATCTGTTTGTCCATGAGTCCCTCCACAGAGCTGTCTACCCATCTGTCCATCCCCACAGTTGTCTGTCCCTCCCTCAACTGTGGAAGCCCCTGCCGGGGGGTGCGGGGGTCCCACCTGCCAGGGGCCGCACGGGCGCCGTCCGGGAAGCGTCGGTCCAGGCGTGCCAGCATCTCCTGGCACTCGGTGTAGGAGAAGGGGTAGCAGAAGGCGAAGTAGGTGGTGGCGCCGCGGTGCTCCAGGAAGCGGTGGACAAAGGAGAGGACGAACTGCGCCTCCAGCACCTGCAATGATGCCAGGTGGCGCTCAGCACCGGCCATGGCTCCGTGCAGCCACGGCCTGGCACCGCCACAACTCGGTGGAACCACAGCCACGTCCCAACAGAGCCACATCCTGGCACAGCTCCATCCCAGCACGATCACAGCCACATCCTAGTGCAGCCACATCGTGGCACAGCCACGTCCTGGCACAACCATGTCCTGGTACAGCCACATCCCGGCACAGCTACAGCCACATTGTGGAACGGCCACATTGTGGCACGGTTACAGCCACATCCCAGCGTGGCGACATCCCAGTGCAGCCACTGCCACGACGTCGCAGTGCACCCATGTACTCACAGAGCCACTGCCACATCCTGGCACAGACAGGTCCTGGCATGGCCACGTCCTGACGCAGCCACCACCACTGGCCCCTTCCCCAGCCGCGTGGAATCCCAGCTGCGCTCCTGTGACCCCAGCCTGATCCCGACACGCTGCGCTGGCCCCGCACAGCCCTCAGCTCCCTGGCCCGCAGCTCCCAGCCCCATGGAAGGTGACAGGGCTGGGATCCAGCACAGAGCTCTCTGGGAACGCCAGCAGGATCCTCCTCGCCTCCTGCCCACTCGCCAGTGCCCGATACTGGGATGGTAATGATGGTGGTGGTGCCAGTGCCAATGGGGATCACAGAATCATGGACTGGTTTGGGTGGGAAAGGACCTCCAAGCCCACCCCTGCCATGGGCAGGGACACCTCCCACTGCATCAGGGGGCTCCAAGCCCCATCCAACCTGGCCTTCAACACCTCCACGGATGGGGCAGCCACCACTGCTCTGGGCAACCTGGGCCAGGGCTTCACCACTCTTTCCATGAAGGAATTGTTCCCAATATCCAACCTGAACCTGCCCTGGGGCACCTTGAGGCCATTTCATCCCATCACTGTCCCTTGGGAGCAGAGCCCAACCCCCACCTGGCTCCAACCTCCTTTCCAGGAGCTACAGAGAACCCTCTGAGGGGTGCTCGGGGCTGAGGCCACTGCAGCCACGGCAGGAGAGCGGCACCACAGACCAGCATCACAGAATCATGGAACGGTTTGGGTGGGAAGGACCTTTGAGATCACCAAGTCCAACCGTCCCTGTCCATGACTGAACCATCCCTGAGCTCCTCATCCACCTGGCTTAGAAACCCCTCCAGGGATGGGGACTCCACCACCTCTCTGGGAGCCTCTGCCAGGGACTGAGAGCCCTTTTGATGAAGAAATTGTTCCTGATGTCCAACCTGAACCTGCCCTGGGCAACTTGAGGCCATTCCCTCTCGTCCCATCCCCTCTCACTTGGCAGCAGAGCCCAACCCCCACCTGGCTCCAACCTCCTTGCCAGGAGCTGCACAGAGCCATGAGGTCTCCCCTCAGCCTCCTCTGCTCCAGACTAACCCCCCCAGGGCCCTCAGACGCTCCCACAACCCCTCTTCTCCAGACCCTTCCCCAGCTCCGCTCCCTTCTCCGCACGCGCTCCAGCCCCTCAAGGGCTTTCTTGGCGTGAGGGGCCCAAACCTGAGCCCAGCATTCCAGGTTTGGCCTCCCCAGCGCCCAGGGCAGGGGGACCATCCCTTCCCTGCTCCTGCTGCCCCCCCAGGGCTGAGCCAAGCCAGGCTGCTGGGGGCCTTGGTGGCCCCTGGGCCCCTGCTGGCTCTTCTTCAGCCGCTGTGGCCCAGCACCCCCAGGGCCTTTTCCTTGGGGCAGCTTTCCAGCCGCTCTGCCCCCAGCCTGGAGCTGCACGGGGTTGGTGTGAGCCAAGGGCAGGACCCGGCCCTTGGCCTTGTTGACCCCCATCCCGTTGGGCTCAGCCCATGGATCCAGCCTGGCCAGGTCCCTCTGCAGAGCCTCCCTGCCCTCCAGCAGATCCACACTCCCACCCAGCTCGGTGTCACCCACACAGTCACTAAGGGTGAGCTCAGTGTCCTCATCCAGATTGTGGATAAAGGTGATGAACAGGACTGGACCCAGCACTGAGCCCTGGGGACCCCACTTGTGCCCCCCCCGGGTACCTGGAAGCTGGGCCGCTCGCGGATGCGCTCCCAGCGGGGCCGCACGGGCAGGGTGCGGACGAAGGGGCACATGCCCTGCGAGTACAGCCGGCTCTGCTTGTTCATGTTCAGGATGTGCAGCTTGATCAGCTTCCCAGGAGCCCCCCCCCGCACGCTGAAGTAGAACCAGGACCTGCGGCGGATGAGAGCGGATCGGCCATGAGGAACCCATGCCAGGAACCCAGCGGATCCTGGGGGGCTCAGATCCCTGAGGGGGTCAGATCCTGGAGCCTCTTGGATCCCAGGGAGCTCAGATCCCAACGCCTGGTGGATCCCAGAGGGCTCAGATCCTGGGGGCTCAGACCTCAGATCCCCCCCCTCCTCCCAGGGTACCCCTGACCCTGCACAGCCCCCAGCCCCGCCGATCCCCCTGTTCCCACACTCAACCAGCCGCCCACCCGGGATTCCCAGGATCCCCGACCCCCCCAGTCCCAAGGGTACCTCTGACCCACTCGCGCTCCTCACACCCTCCCCCCCTCCTTTTCCGGGGACCTCTCAGCCCCGTTCCTGGGGTGAACCTCGATCCCCCCAACTCCCTCGTTCCCGGGCCGTTCCCGACCTCCCAGCCATCCCGTTCCCAGGGAGTCCCCCGGCCCCACTCCTGGGGAATCCTTGACCCCCTCTCTTCCCAGCGCATCCCTGAGCCGCCCATACCCGGGGCTGCCCTGTCCCGTCACTGGAGGGATCCCTGACCCCTCCAGGCTCCCGTTCCCGGCTGCCCCCAGCCCCATTCCCGGGGTATCCCTGCCCCCCGTTGCCGGGTGTCCCCCGTTGCCGGGCGCCCTCCCCGTACCGGTTGCCGTTCTCGTAGGGGGTTTGGGCGCAGTCGGGGCGCGTCCAGATGTTGAACTCGTAGTCGGCGGCGGGGAGGCCTGTGCCGGCGCGGGGCGGCTCCACGGGCTCCACGCGGGCCAGGTTGCCCGAGTCGAAGCGGGAGCTGAAGAGGAGCCCCCCGCAGCGGATCTCCAGAGCGCCCCCCGCAGGGCCGCGGGGCTCCATGGTCGCGTAGCGACCGCAGCCACGGCTGGGCGAGCCCCGCAGGCCACGCCCACGGCGGCCACGCCCCCTCTGACCACGCCCCCGTCCTGTGACAGCCCCCGTTTGGCACTGCCCCTGCTGGCCACGCCCCCAACCGGCGCAGGGCACGCCCCCTCACTGTAACCCCGCCCCTTGCGCACGGCCCCTGCTGGCCACGCCCCCACTTGACCGCGCCCCTCCGCGGCCACGCCCCTTCACTGTAACACGCCCGTTTCACGCGCCCCCTCCTGGCCACGTCCCGAGGGCCACCCCTTGCTAGTTACGCCCCCTCAGAACGCACCTCCTCTGCGCTGGCCACGCCCCCGCAGCACAGACCTCGCTCCTTCATTAACAGCGCCCATGTTGGCCACACACCCCCCTCCTGACAGCGTCCATTGGCACCACCCCCTGCTGGCCACGCCCCTTCCTCGAAACAGGACACCTTGGAGACAGCCCCGATTGCCACGCCCCCTCTGCACTGGACACGCCCCTTCACTGCAACGGCGCCCGCTGGCCACGCCCCCTCATCTCTGCCTGACCACGCCCCAATTGTAAGAGCCCCGTTGGCCACGCCTTTCTGTTGAGCTCGCCCTCTCCTGCCTGGACACGCCCCCTCGGCGCAGGCCACGCCCTTTCACTGTGGTCAAATCGCCTGCTGCCCGCACCCCCTCCCAATGGCCGCATCCCTGCTGGCCACGCCCCCTCCAGACTGGCCACGCCCCTTCTTAACATCGGACCCATTCAAAACGCTCCCATCAACCGCCTCTGGCCACACCCTCTCCTTGTGATCCCGCCCCCTCCCCAATGGCCACGCCCCCTCCTCGCGGTCACATCCCTTCATTGGGACTTGTAGGAGGGGACCCCCGGGACAGAGGGGGGGGCAGCACCTCCTCCTCATCCCTGGAATGGGAAATAGCGGCTGAAATAGCAGGAATTGCTGCTCTTCCCCAAAAAAGAAGGCTGGGAGTGGCGCGTGCGGGGGTTGGCACAGACCCCCGTCCCACCAGCAAGGTCCACGAGGAAGGAACTGCACGAATGGTGATCAAACGGGGAAGAAAATTAATAAACGAGTCCCGGTCGCTGAACTGGGAAGGCTGGGAAGTGGGAGAGGAGGGGTGGGAGGCTTGGGAAGGGGTCGGTGTATCCGCGTCGGAGCACAGGGATATGGGGATCGCTGACCCAGACAGACCTCGAGGAGGGACAGATGGACAGGGAAAGGCAAAAACGGGTGTGGAAAACCATGTTTCCCAGGAAAACACCTCCCCGGTGAGCTCCGACCGGAGCCCCCGCGCATGCCCCCCTTGGCGTCTCCATCCCCACGCTCCTCGGCGGCCGGAGCATCCTGACATGGCTCGGCCGTGTCCCCACTCCTCCGGAACACAAGTCAGTGTCCCGAGATCACAGCCAAGGCCCAGTTTGTGACAGATACGGTTGTGTCTTCCAGGTAAATCCAGACGGAATAGGTGAAGCTTGCCAGGTGCTCCCTCGCGCAGCTCCACGAGGGAAAAGCAAGAACGGGTTACAGACCGGAGCAAATCCCGGGGGGAGCAGAGTGTCCCAGGGGCAGCAGAGCCCGCAGGGCATCCCGGGGGAGCAGAGCATCCCGGGGGGGCAGAGCCCAGCCAGGGCCCACAGCGCATCCCAGGAGAAGCAGAGGCAGCCGCAGCGTGGGGCTCGGGGAGGGCAGGGATGCTCACTCGCAGGACTCCAGCCAGCGGTTCCAGCCGCGCTGCAGGGCTGCGGCCGCGCACTCGAGCAGGGGCAGCAGGCAGCTCCGCACCAGGAAGAGCAGCAGCTCCCGCACGCACTCGGCGAAGCTCAGCAGGGCCTCTGGGAGCCGCGACTGGAGCTGCAGGGATAGAGACCACAGCAGGGTTGGCACCCACCTCGTGCGTGGGGTCTGGGCGCCCTGAGGAGCCTGGTGTCCTGGTCACCGCGAAGGAGGCTCCCGCAATCCCGGCTGTTCCACAGCCCGCACCGCATTCCCTCCCTCCTCCTCGAACCCCGGCATCACCAACCCCCCCGCCTTCCCCGCGCGGTTCCTGCATCCCCATCCAACAACGGATACAGCACGAGGCTCTGCCGGCTGCTAAAGTCACCTCTTCCACCAAACTGATTTTCAGGGAGCCCCGAGCTCCCTTTGGCAATTTGGCCCTTTGAGGGGTGCTCGGGGCTGGGGCCGCTGCAGCCACGGCAGGAGAGCGGCACCACAGACCAGCATCACAGAATCATGGAACGGTTTGGGTGGGAAGGACCTTTGAGATCACCAAGTCCAACCGTCCCTGTCCATGACTGAACCATCCCTGAGCTCCTCATCCACCTGGCTTAGAAACCCCTCCAGGGATGGGGACTCCACCACCTTCCTGGGAGCCTCTGCCAGGGTTCCACTGCTCTTCCCATGAAGGAATTGTTCCTCAGGTCCAATCTGAACCTGTCCTGGGGCACCTTGAGGACATTCCCTCTCATCCCATCCCCTGTCACTTGGGAGCAGAGCCCAGCCCCCACCTGGCTCAAACCCCCTTTCCAGGAGCTGCAGAGAGCCATGAGGTCTCCCCTCAGCCTCCTCTGCTCCAGACTAAACCCCCCCAGGGCCCTCAGACGCTCCCACAACCCCTCTTCTCCAGCCCCTTCCCCAGCTCCGCTCCCTTCTCCGCACGCGCTCCAGTCCCTCAAGGGCTTTCTTGGCGTGAGGGGCCCAAACCTGAGCCCAGCATTCCAGCTTTGGCCTCCCCAGCGCCCAGGGCAGGGGGACCATCCCTTCCCTGCTCCTGCTGCCCCCCCAGGGCTGAGCCAAGCCAGGCTGCTGGGGGCCTTGGTGGCCCCTGGGCCCCTGCTGGCTCCTGTTCAGCTGTCGGCATTGCGAGAACCAGAGACGTCGCCTTCCTTCTCCAAACCTCTCCCAACTCCCACCTTTGGCATTGCCACCAGGAACATTCCATGGGCTTTCCAGCCTCCCAAGCTTCGGCCAGGCCAGCCCAGCATTCCTGGTCTCTCCGGGCAGCCGGGAGCACTCACCCACTCGGCGATGCAGGGCAGGCTGCCGTTCAGCCAGGAGAGCAGCGAGGAGCAGAGCTGAGCCGTGGAGGCGGCCGCCTCGCCGCCCTTCGCCCAGAGCAGCTCCAGCAGCGGCTGCAGGACTGACACGGCCTGGGAGCCGTACGCTGGGAGGCTCAGCTCCAGCCACCTGGGGGAGAGCGAGCACTGGCTGAGGGCACCGCACGCTGCCCTGGCATCGCTGGCTGTCCCGGAACTGCCGGCTGTTCCAGCACCGCCGGCTGTTCCAGCACCACCACCTTCCCCAGCACTGCCAGCTGCCCTGACACCACCACCTTCCCTGGCACCACCATCTTCCCCAGCACCACCAGCTGCCTTGACACCACCGCTTTCCCTAGCGCCACCAGCTTCCCCAGCGCCACCGGCTTCCCCAGTGCCACTGACAGAGCTGCAGTCATGGGCCAAGGGGAGAACTCCAGAGCAGAGCCAAAAGCCCTTCCAGTTGGCTCTGGGGAGGCTTCCCAGCAAGGTGGGCTCCGTCTGGAGATCTCTGCTTGCTGCAAGCGCAACTTCCCTCCACCCGGAGCTGTGCAGTGCCACCAGCGCTGGTGCCGCTCACCTGTATCCCTCAAGGCAGCAGTGGGAGATGCGCTGCCAGGCTTGCTGCGAGGCCGGCACCATCCCGGAGGAATGGAGCAGGCGAGCGGAGGAGGAGGCTGGAAGAGACAGGAGTTGTTGAGCTGCTCCACAAAACATCTCGGAACGCGCTTCCAGACAGGACAGAGGGGCAGCAACTCCAGAGCAGAGCAAAAATCCACGCTAGGGCAGCACCAAGGGGATCCCTCTGCTCCCTGCTGGGAATGCCCAGCCCGTCTGGAGCATCCGAGGGCACTGAGCCCCCCTTACCCTGGAAGGAGCCGTGTGTACGGACGTCGTGCAGGAGCAAGCCGGTGGCAAAGACCAGGAGGACAAGCAGGAGCCGTGGCCAGGGGAAGCCCCGGCCCCTCATCTTGCGCAGCAGCTCCTGGAGGATAAGGTCCCATCACCGCGCAGCTCCCAAAGCTGAGGAGGCTCCGGCACGGTCCCACCACTCTCTGGCAGCGTGCGGCTGCTCTCACCCCAGCTTCCCAGTGGGAACTGGTGGCATCTGTTGAGCAGCTGGGAGGATGGACTGGTGCCAGCACCATCCATCCTCAGCATCTCCTGCGGATGTGTCACCACAGGGCTCCACACCCGGCACGTGCTGGTGGCCAGAGAGGCCAACCACAACCTAGCAGGGAGCCCAAATCCAGCTGCCAGCACCGATCCCAGCACTGCCCCGGGCTCACCTTGCATGCGGCGTCGCAGGCGGCCACGTCCTGGGTGCCGCCGGGCCCTCTTGCTGCCAGCTCCTCGTTTGTCACCTTGAACGAGCGCACGGTTTCCTGCAGCGACTGCCGAACCTTGGGGAGAGTGAGAGTTGCGTCACAGCCCCGCGTGCCCGGAGCTGCCAGCACCGCGCGCTCGCAATGCCCAGCACTGCAGGGGCTGCCGGAGGGAGTGGAGTTGGAGCTGCCCCATCCCTGGAGGTGCCCAAGGCCAGGTTGGATGGGGCTTGGAGCCCCTGTTCCAGTGGGAGGTGTCCCTGCCCATGGCAGGGGGTGGCACTGGATGGGCTTTGGGGTCCCTTCCCTCCCAAACCAGTCCATGATTCCACGAGACAGATGGGTGGAACCACGGAGGACTTGTAGGATGGAGCAGGCTATGGAGAACTTCCAAGTCTCCTGCACTGAGTGACCCATCCAGGCCCAACCGGAGCCACAGGATGTGTGCTGCTCTGCTGGGAACGCTGAGCCGCAGCCAGCCCGGCCTCCCTGCTCATCACAGCACCAGAAAAGCAAGGTCCGAACGCGAAACATCCAAGCCTGACGCAGCATGCTGAGGGAAAGGGGCTCTCCTGCCCCAGGGAGCCCATAACCGCCCGTTCCCAGCACAGCGCTGGCCCTCGAGCCTGGCAGGGATGTGCGCCCGGTGGCAGAACCTCGGAGCTGCTGCTGTGCCAGAGCAGCCACAGCTCCCACGGGAACGCTGCTCACTCAGGGACATTGTCCCCCTGCCCCATGGAACCCCTCCTGCCCACCCCTCACTCCCCACCTTCTTGCTGGTGCCGTCCCAGGACTCGAGCAGATGGTTCAGGAGCAAACTGGAGGGAAGAGAACACGGGTCAGGAGATCGGAGGAGCAACCCCGCACTCCTCCGCGTCCCCGGGCCAGCGCTGGCGAGCTCAGCGCCGCGGGCAGAGTCCCACCTGGACTGGGAGAGGTGCTTGGTGTAGAGCTGCCTCCAGACACTGAAGCTCAGCGGGTCCAGGCTCAGGCACTGGCTCAGGGAGGTCAGGAGCTGAGGGGAGAGCGCGGGACGTTGGCACGCCCCACCTGCTGAACACCCCCAAACCTGCTGGCTCCCCCCTCTCCCCTCCCACCCAGCCCCCGGGACATGGAACTTACGGATCAAACATTCCCAGAGCCCAGGAACCCCAGCCTGCAACCGAGCCCTCGCCTCGTGAACACACGTGTCCGGTCACACTGGCAGCCCTGGCACCCCCAAACCCAACCCCAGGCCAGCTGGGCACTCACCGGACGCTTGCCAGGAGGTCCCGCTCCATCCCTTACCGGGACTCGCTCCCACTGTGCCCTTGCGCTGGCACCAGTCTGACCCACCTCCCCATCCGGCCACCAGCACAGGGAGCCAAGCTGCCGCGAGGGGTGGCCAGTGCCCAGCTGTGGCCAGTGTGAGGAGTGGCCAGTGCCCGGCTGTGCCAGTGTGAGGGGTGGCCAGTGCCCGGCTGTGCCAGGGAGCCCACCTGGAGTAAGCGGTGCCAGTGCCCGGCTGTACCAGGGTGCCCATCTGGAGTGAGCGGTGCCAGTGCCCAGCTGTGCAAGGGAGCTGAGCCTGTGTGAGGGGTGGCCAGTGCATGGCTGTGCCAAGGAACCAAGCTAATGCGAGGGGTGTCCCAGTGCCCAGTTGTGCCAGGGAGCCAAGCCCGTGTCAGGGGTGGCCAGTGCCCGGCTGTGCCAGTGTCAGGGGTGGCCAGTGCCTGGCTGTGCCAGGTAGCCAAGCCAGAGAGCTGTGCTGGCAGACCTCTGTGCCCACAGCAGCGGGCCACTGCAGGGAGGACAGAAGTGTGGCCGTTGCCCACGCACGTGCCACTCCGGGCTCACCTCTCTCTTCATGCCAGGGGGCAGCTCGGCGTGGCGCGGGACAGGAAGGAAGGGAAGTAGGTGTGCAGCGCTGACTCGGGCTTGGCACCGAACGCCAGCACCTTGAGGCGTGGGTAGAGCCGCCGCAGCTGCTCCTGCAGGCTGGGGGAGATGGCACCGGTGCTGCAGAGCACGGCCGGTGGGGCTGCTGGGGCGCTCGCCCCACAGCGCCGGGGTGGTGGCGCTGGCTTACCTGGGGGGCAGCGAGTTGTTGGGCATGAAGGCGAAGTCCAGGAGGGGGAAGAAATCCTTGGGGCAGATCATCCCAAAGCCTTTGGTCAGGTTGGGGTGCATCCTGCGCGGCAGAGGAGCCGGTGAGCAGCCAGCGCGCAGGGCGGACGCATCCTCGGCCCTGGGACGCGGCCGGCGGCCGAGGGGGAAGAGCAGCTCCTGCCCCGGTGCTCCCGGTCTCCCCGGCCCCTCTGCCAAAGCACATGGAGGGGAACAGGGATGTGGGGGCCTTTCAGGGTCCAGAGCGAGGGTCAGGCACGGGGGGTCCTGTGCTCTTCCCCCCCAAACTGCCTGGAGACACCAGAGGTCCTGGAGCTGCCAGGGAATGGGATCCAAGAGGAGGAGAAGCTGGGTGACAGAAAGCCCATTATCATGGAACCATGGGATGGTTTGGGTGGGAAGGGACCTCAAAGCCCATCCAGTGCCACCCCCTGCCATGGGCAGGGGACACCTCCCACCACATCAGGGGGCTCCAAGCCTCATCCAACCTGGCCTTCAACACCTCCAGGGATGGGGCAGCCACCACTGCTCTGAGCACCCTGGGCCAGGGCCTCCCCACCCTCACAGCAAAACATTTCTCCCCAAGGTCTCACCTCCATCTCCCCTCTTGCAGCTCCAAACCCTTCCCCTCGTCCTGTCCCTGCACTCCCTGATCCAGAGCCCCTCCCCAGCTTTCCTGGAGCCCTTTCAGTGTTGGAATTAAACTGAGGTTCAGGAAGACTGGGATGAGGGGTGAAGCCTGGCTCCACAAACTCCTCCAGCAAAGCCAAACACAACATTCGCGACGCAGGACAAACACTGAAATTCAACATTCCGTGCTCCTGGGAAGGGCTGGGAATGCTGGTCAGTGTGTGCTACGGAGTCAGTCCTGATCCCCCCCAGTACCACCAACCAGTGTGGCACTGGGATTCCCTCCAGCTGGGTGCTGGAGCCACCATGGGCACCCTGGATTTCTGGCACCACGCTGAGGTGGCAACGCTGGAGCTGGTGACCGCCCTCCCCCATTGAACACCCAGCAGAGCCGCCTGTTCCCAACCTCCGGCCCAATGCCACTTCCCTTTCCACAGGGAAAAGCCCACCCGCCCATGTCAGCAGATGCTGCCAGCGCCTCTCGCCACAGCCAGGAGCCCAACACTTCTCCAAGGTGACAAGCAGTGGGACAAGAGGAAATGGCCTCAAGTTTCCCCAGGGCAGGTTCAGATTGGACATGAGGAACAATTTCTTCATGGAGAGAGCGGTGAAGCCCTGGCAGAGGCTCCCAAGGCAGGGGGGATGTCCCCCTCCCTGGGGGGTTCGATCCGTGCGGGTGAAGTGCTCAGGACAGGGGTTGGGGTGGGGTTGGGCAGGGGGAGATTTAGGGTTTTGACTTGATGATCTTGTTTGGAACCGAATGACCTTTAAGGTCCCCTCCAACCCAAGCCATCCTGTGACTCCACAGTCTTAAAGCTCTTTTCCAACCTCAACAACCCCGTGATTCCATGGATGCTCTCCGGAAACCCAACCCAACCCCCAGCTGCCACAGGCCAGGGGACGCCCCCACGCGCAGCGAGCCCCCTGCTCTGCCACCCGTGCTCCCGCACTCCTGTTTCCCCCCGGACAACACAGACGCAGCCACCCAGCCCCAGTGCCCGCTGCCCCTGACGGGGACGCGGCGCCAACGAGCGCGAGGTTGTCACTCACATCAGCAGCCGGTCCAGGTAGGCCACGGCGTACGGGGAGAGCGCCTTGATGCCGAGCACTGGGAGCATGACGCCGAGCCACACTGCGGAGAGAGGCCGCTGTTGGAACGGGGGAACATGGGGTCCTGCCATGCCCCCATGCCCATGGTGACATCAAGGGCTCCGTGTGCTCCTTCCCGTCCTGGGAGCTGCTGGGAAGCAGCGGAATGCACAGGCACCAGAACCGCTGCCATATTTGAAGCGGGACAAACCCCCATCCCAGCACTCCCGGCTCCCCGCTCCACTCCCAGGGATGGATGCCCATCCCAGTGCTCCCAGCTCTCGTTCCGCTCCGAGGAATGCGCTCCCATCCCAGGAATGAGCTCCTATCCCAGTGCTCCCAGCTCCCATTCCGCTCCCAGGAATGCACTCCCATCGCAGTGCTCCCAGCTCCTGCCATGCTCCCAGCCCAGCTCTCCCAGCTCCTGTTCCACTCCCAGGGATGTGCTCCCATCACAGCATTCCTGGTGGTCACCTTGCTCCCAAGGATGGGCTCCTGGGTCCCATTCTGCTCCAGGGACGTGCTCCCATCCCAGCACTCCAGGATCCCACCCTGTTCTTTCCATCCTGGTGCTCCAATCCCAGTGCTCCTGGATCCCACCCCGCTCCCATCCTGGCACTCCCAATCCTGGCGCTCCCATCCCGGTGCTCCCATGCTGGCGCTCCCATGCCAGTGCTGCCATGCTGGCGCTCACCTTTGAGGCCCTCGTGCAGGTCGGCGGTGCCCGCCTGTCCCAGCGCCCAGAGCACGGTGAGGCATTTCGCCGGCCGGTTCTGCTGCGAGCGCAACACCTCCAGGTACTGGGGGGGAAGAGGAGGATGTTTCCGTTGGGAAAAGCCCCAGCCCATCCCGCTGAGCCCGGTGCCACATGGGGACAGAGACCCCTTGGAGCAGGATAGAGACAGACTCCCCCAGGAGAGGGACAGAGACCCCTCGGAGCAGGATGGACACCCCTGGAGAGGGACAAAGCCCACCTCGGAGTGGGACAGAGATCCCAGAGTGGGATGGAGCACCTTGGAGCGGGACAGAGTCCCCCTCGGAGCAGGACAGAGACCCCTTGGAGCAGGACACAATCCCTGGAGCGGGAGAGACCCCTCACAGTGGGACAGAGACCCCGCGGAGAGGGACAGAGCCCCCCAGAGCCGAGGGACTCTCGGGAGCAGGCAAGGCCGGGAGCCACGCCGGCAGTGGAAACCCCAAATCCTGGCCCTGGAGGAGCAGAGCTGCCGGCACCAGTGCAGGACGGCAGCCAGAGCCACCGGCCAGGAACGGGATCCAGAAACCCCTTTCCTGCCCCACGGCTCTCGATCGCCGAGCTGGGGCGGATGCATCCCAGCCCCTCCAAGAGCGGCAGATACCGGAGCAGGAGCTTTGGAAAGGTCTTCAAGGACAGGACTGCGTGGGGACACCAGCGCTTCCAGCGGCTCCAGCACTGGGAAGCAGGGGGGATGCTGGAGGTACCGCTCGCTCCTCGTGGGATCTGACCACGGAGCGGCACAAGGACTTCATGCATGAGACAACTTCTCAGCCTCCCAAAGGAATTCGGATTAACGGGAACGGGGTGCTCGAGGAACCCTCAGGGTGGGAGGAGGAGCAGCACTGGGAAGTGCCTGCGCTGGTGCCCGGCTCACCTTGCCCAGGTTGGTGGTGGCGATCTTGGGCCTGTCCAGCAGCAGCGCCTGGATGCAGATCCGGTATCCATGCAGAGACTCCCCTGGAACAGAGCACGGCGGGGGCTTCCTCAGCCACCAGACACTCCGAGTGCTCCCTCTCTGGGAATGTCGGGCATGAGCCTCAACGCAGCGCACGTCCTGCTGCCCCCCAGCTGCCCCCCTCTCCGTTCCCTGCCTGGGATCCCCCACAGGAGCAGGACGGACCCTGGGAAGCCCACTGGCCGCTTCCCAAACCCCGTAGTCCAGCTCTGCCCCGGCAGGAGCCGTCGCAGGCCCAAATCCAGGAGCTTCCCAGGGCTCTTTGCCCCTTGTTTGCAGGAGAAGAAGGAGGGTTTGGGGGACCCCCGTGGCTCCTGGGCCCCGTCCAGGGACCCCTCCAGCTCCACGGGCCCCTGGGCTGGGTGGCACGGCCAAAGCAGGGTCTGGTAGCCCCATGGCAGGGGCTGACTGTGCCTGGGCTGGGTGGCACGGCCACAGCAGGGGTCAGTAGCCCCCACGGCAGGGGCCGGCTGTGGTCCAGGTTGATCCTGCTCTCCAGGACGGTCCCAAGGGAGTCGAGCAGAGTCACAGCCCTCGTCCCTCCCTGCTGCAGCCCAATCTCATGGCAGCTCTGCCAGCAGCCAAGCACTTCCCAAACTCTGGATTCCCAAAGGAAAGCAGCACCTTGGCCACCTGCCAACAATCATTCCTGCTCTTCCCATCGTTTTGATCATTCTGGTGGGTTTTTGCGATGGGAAAACAAACCCAGGGGCCGCTCGGTGCAGGAGGGAGCGGGGCTGGGGCAGGTGTGGCTGCTCCTGCTAAAGCCGCCGGTGGTTTGGAAGTGGCCGTCGGGAAGCGAGCATTGAGGATTTGTGCCTGGCATTCCGACCGGCAGGAGTGAGACAGCACCATCCCTAAGGGACGTGGATTTGGCTGCCCCAGACCCAGGCAACGCCATCGGGCATCCATGTGCTCCGTGCTGGCAGGCGGCAGGAATGGCCACCTGCTTCCAGATCTGGGCTTCCCGGCTCCAGAAAGACCAGGAATGACTGGAGAGAGCCCAGCGGAGCGAACGGAGATGAGGAGGGGCTGGAGCCGAGGAGAGGCCAGGAGCCCTGGGTCTGTCCAGCCTGGAGAAGAACAGGCGGAGAGGGGATCCCATCCATGCTGATCCGTATCCAGTGGGCAGGGGGCAGGAGGAGGGGGCTGGACTCTGCTCAGCGGTGCCCAGTGCCAGGACAAGGGGCACTGGGCACAACTTGGAGCCTCGAAGCTCCACCTGGACATGGGGACAAACTCCTTTACTGTGTGGGTGCCGAAGGCCTGGGGACCGGGCTGCCCAGGCAGTCTCCTCCAGAGAGATCCAAACCCACCTGGATGTGTTCCCTGTGCCCGAGGTGACCCTGCTGGAGCAGAGCTGGGACTGGAAGAGCTCCAGAGGACCCTTCCCCCACCATCATGCTGGAATTCTATGCTTCCTGCAGTGCAGCTGGGACAGGACCCTGTGGAACGCTGTCCCTGCAGCCCCGTGCCAAGCTCCCAAGGCCAAAAGGCCCCAGTTATGAATACAGCAGCAACGGGAAAGCTTGGAAAAGCAATTCCCACCACGTACCCACCAGGCTGCACTTTTCCCTGACCGCAGGGCTCCGATCCTGATCCCGTTCCCACTGCACCCACTCTGGCTCTTCCAGCTCCGATCCCTGCAGCCTCGGCACTGTTTTACACCTCCCATGAGATGCACAGGAGTTTCCCACCTGCCCCCCTCTGCAGAGGAATTCCAAAGAGCTTGTACAGCCAGCAAGGTGGAGCCGCAGCATCCTGTGCTCCGAACGTCTCCGCACCCTGCAGAACCACCGGAGGAGTGGAGCATCCCTGCGCCTGCCACGCTCGCCTGCCGCGCTCACCTGGGGTTTTGTCCAGCTCCTGCAGCATGGTGTAGACGCAGTGGTCGAAGAAGAGCTCCAGCACGCTGGACGCTTTTCCCAGCAGTGCCCGGATGATGTTCCGCAGCTCCTTGCTCACCAGGCAGTACGGATAGTCTGGAGCACAAGAGGAGGGAATGCTTGTCAGCACCAGGTTCCCAAACCTTGCCCAGTGGGCACGGAGTGGCACCGTGTCCCCACGCACCCCACAGCCAGCAGGTGCCTTCTTCCCACAGTTCCACCCCGGATCCAGCTAATTCAGCCATGCAGGATTGCTCCTTGTGCAACGCCGCGGGGCACACGCAGGATTTGGGAATCATCCTGCTCGCTCACGCATTGGCACCTCCTGTACCCAGGGTGAAGCAACAGACTGCGCTCAAACCCCGCAGGATCACCCCTTTTAAAGATGGGCAGGGCTGCGTGCGAGCAGATTCCCACATTTCACAGCAGCAGACAGAGGTCACGGCTTCGTACGGAGAAGGGCTGGATCAGGAATGTGCTGAATCTGCCAGCGGCACACACGATGCCTTTGCCTCGGGAGCCCAGGCGAGCCGATTGTAGCGATATCAGATAAATCCTCACTCTATTTGGTGGAAAACGATCCCAGCCTGGCACCTGCTTCGTTACTGAGTCTCCTCAGAGTTCTGGAAAAACTGTTTTCCTTGTCTTTTCCCTGCTCCAAATGTCTCCAATTGCCTGGAACAAGGCTGGACCGTGAGACAGGCTGGACCCAGCCTCTCCTGGATGAGACCAGGGGGATTTTCCCTGTTCCATCCGCTCTGAAATTCCTACAGTTGGCCTCTGTATCCAGCTGTCCCCGAACCACCCCAGCACAGAGCATGGCCCGGGATCCCTTCCCAACTCCTGTGCAGCCCAGGATGGTTGGAGGCAACCTCCAGGCTCTTTTCCAACCTAAGTGATTCCATAATATCCCCCTGCTTCCTCCTGGTCCCCATCTCGTGCTGCTCCCCATGCCCAGCTGCCCCTTCACCGGGATTTAAGGACCACACTGAGCCGCTCCAGACAAGGAGCAGCACCTGCCCCAGGTTCCCCGAGCTCCATGGAATCCCAAAGCCACCGGAGAGCACGGCTACGGCATGGAAGCCCCGGCAATACTGACCATGGGGATGCTGGCTGAGGGTCGGGTCACTCCGCGGTGCCTGCAGTTTGTAGTTGAGGTAGCTGGCCAGGTCCTTCACCCAGACCGAGGGGTTCTCCGGGAATACGCTCCGGCTTTTGTTCAGCTCCTTCTGCAGATCTGCCAGGTCGAGCTGGAAGCAAGAGAGAGAGATTCAACTGGAATTACTTGGAAAGTAAGGAAAGAGGAATGCAATGGCCCGATGTCCAGCTGGAGACTCGTGACGAGCCGTGTCCACACTGGGACCAGAGCTGTCCAATAATTCCATCGATGATACAGACAGCGGGATCGAGGGCACCTCAGTGAGTCTGGGGGGACACCGAGCTGAGTGGGGCAGTGGGCACACCAGAAGGATGGGATGGGATCCAGGGGGACCTGGGAACCTGGAGAAGTGGGGCTGTGGGAATCTCTTGAGGTTCAACAAGGCCAAGGGCAAGGTCCTGCACCAGGGTTGGGGCAACCCCCAGTATCAACACAGGATGGGGACGATGGGATTGGGAGCAGCCGTGAGGAGAAGGACGTGGGGTGCTGGGGGAGGAGAAGCTCCACAGGAGCCGGCGATGGGCGCTCCCAGCCCAGAAACCAACGGTGTCCTGGGCTGCAGCCAAAGCAGGGGGAGCAGCAGGGGAGGGAGGGGATTCTGCCCCTCTGCTCCGCTCTGGGGAGACCCCACCTGCAGCCCTGGGTCCAGTGCTGGAGTCCTGAGCACAGGAAGGACCTGGAGCTGTTGGAGCGAGGCCAGAGGAGGCCACGGAGATGCTCCAAGGGCTGGAGCCCCTCTGCTGTGAGGCCAGGCTGGGAGAGTTGGGGTTGTTCAGCTGGAGAAGAGAAGGCTGCGGGGAGACCTTAGAGCAGCTCCCAGGACTGAAAGGGGCTCCAGGAAAGCTGGGGAGGGGCTCTGGATCAGGGGATGCAGGGACAGGACGAGGGGAAGGGTTTGGAGCTGCAGGAGGGGAGACTGAGATGAGATCTTGGGGAGAAATGTTTTGCTGTGAGGGTGGGGAGGCCCTGGCCCAGGGTGCCCAGAGCAGTGGTGGCTGCCCCATCCCTGGAGGTGTTCCAGGCCAGGTTGGATGGGGCTTGGAGCCCCCTGATGCAGTGGGAGGTGTCCCTGCCCATGGCAGGGGGTGGCACTGGATGGGCTGTGAGGTCTCTTCCCACCCAAACCCTTCCACCTTCATCCTGAGAATCCTGCCCTCCCTGCACAGGGAATCCTGGCTGCCTGGTGCCCCCAGATCCACCCGCCGTTAACAGAGATGGGGATTCTTGTCTTTGAAACAGCATTGGATTGTGCAAGGCAAGGACCCGGTACCCGGCTCTGCTCCCAAGGAACAAGGGCTGGGATGAGAGGAAACAGCCTCAAGTTGCACCAGGGCAGGTTCAGATCGGACATTGGGAACAATATCTCCGTGGAAGGGGTTGTCCAGCCCTGGCAGAGGCTCCCAGAGCAGTGGGGGAGTCCCCATCCCTCAAGGGGTTTAAATCCACGTGGATGTGGTGCTCAGGGACAAGGGATCAGTGGTGGGGTTGGCAGTGTTGGATTTACCATTGGTCTCCATGATCTTTAAGGCCTTTTCCAACCTCAACAACTCTGTGATTCCATGTTTATCCCAGCATCATTTTGAAAAGAGGGATAAGATGGAATCACTGCTGCGGCCCACAAAAGCAACGCTGACAGAGCAACAGCCACAGGTGTCGTTCATCCCTGCAGAGCCATTCCCAGTCTGCACCCCCGGCCTGGGAATGTCTCCCTGGATACGGAAACAGCAGCCAGTGACACCGCTCCGAGCCATCCCAACCCTGGGATCACTCGATGTGGAGTCATCATGCCAGGTGGAGCAGAGGAACGGCCCAGGGAGGCACTGGGGGCATCTTGGGCACAGGTGGGACGTGGGGCTCGGCGGGAAGCGTGGAGCTAGACGGCAACGGCTGCGGGAGGTGTCACCTCCACAGGGTTAATTCAGGCTCCTTCCCAAATCCCGGTGTGCCCAGACATGACGACGTGGATGGGCGGGAGGGAGCCAAAGGAGTTCTATGGATCCATCCAGAATGCTGGGAGCGTGAGGTACCGGAACAATACCCCAGATCTCAGCCCACACAGTTGCCCATGGAGGCTCTCCCACAGTTCCTCCTGGACAACAGCTGAGGGAAGGACCCCAGAACTCCCTCCCAGCACCTCCGTTCCCATTCCTTCAAACGTGGGACAGCGGGATCTCCCACGCTCCAACTGTTCCGCTCCCCCAGCGCGCAGAGCCGCAGCCAGGGATGTGTTAACCATCCCCAGGCTCTCCCAGCGCAGCAGGACTGGGGAGCAGAAGTCGGATGCTTCCTCTTCCTGCAGAATCCATATGGGGAAACCAAACCAAACCTGGGCCCTGCGCTCCTTGTGCTGCTCCCTCCAGTCGGATTTAATGATGCCAGAGTGCCTGGACTCCGGCTGCCAAGCAGGGGCTGGAATGCCGGTCAGCCACGGTGAGAAACAGGACACAACGGCACCTGGAGCTTTGGCTCTGTTAAGTTAGCGTGGATTGGGAGTGACCCGGGCACCCTCATCCCTACGGAATGTGGGCATCAATCCATGGGGATGTGCCGGGACACTCACAGCTCTCAGCGCTTCCTCCAGCGAGCGGCATTTCCCTGGCTTGGCCCCAGCATCGCTTGCCGACGGCTTCTTCCCGCTCTTCCCTGAGTGCTGCTTCCGGTGCGGTGGCTCCGGCACGGCGGCAGGCGGCACCTGCTCTTTGTTCTGCTTCCGATGCTGCCGCTCGAAGCCCAGCGCGAAGAGGGTGTCCGAGGTGGCGATGGGAGCTGGAGCAACAGGAGAGGGAGGAGGTGGAGGGAGCACCGAGAGCACCGGCAGCGGGAGCTCCTGGGCCCGGGAAAGGAAAACGCTGATGGGAGCTCCATGGGGAGCACTGAAAGCACAGGGAGCTCCAAGCCTGGGACAGGGAGAAGGTGGCAGGAGCTCCAGGAGCACCTGGACTGGGAGCTCCTGGGTCTGGGATTGGGAGCAAGCGGCAAGGGCTCCATGGGGGCTCCATGGGGAGCACCAAGCGCACTGGAACCAGGAGCTCCTTGGCCTGGGAATGGGGGAAGGTGGTGGGAGCTCCGAGAGCACCGGCACCAGGATGAGGTGACAGGAGCTCCATGGGGAGCGCTGAGAGCACCGGCACTGGGATGAGGTGACAGGAGCTCCATGGGGAGCGCTGAGAGCACCGGCACCGGGATGAGGTGACAGGAGCTCCATGGGGAGAGCTGAGAGCACCGGCACCGGGATGAGGTGACAGGAGCTCCATGGGGAATGTTGAGAGCACCGGCACCGGGATGAGGT